>CM053792.1:759801142-759858642 GCA_028749045.1 Cupressus sempervirens | reverse complement strand
CAAACAAATTTAGAAACAAAGCACATAGTCATTGGCTTATCATCAAGTTAGCATACAAATGCAATTATTACATCACGTTGTCAATATACAATTGCTAGCAAATTCATAGTTGATCATCCCTCAAAATTACAAACCTAACCTCCCCATTGCTTCTAATATACCTTCAATAATCTACCATTTTTGTCACACTTTGTGTCACATACTTTCAATTCAAGGCTCTACCTTGCACTACCTAAACTAGAACTACTAACCTACATATATACAAGATTGTCAGTCACAAATCAACTTATCCAATCATTAAATCTCAAGACAAAGGGAACGTGTTACAACTAATAGGTTTGGACCCAAATCATAAGAATAATTATCAAATGAATACATCATGGCATGCAAACATACAAGAGGAATCTTCATGCATCACATTTCATGAATCTTCATCACAGCAGAATCTTCCCACCTTGGCTATTAGAACAAGAAACCAACGTAGGACCAATCCAAACTTAAGATTAATTTATTTTGAGGAATTAGAACACCACGCAAAGATAGACATGGGAATTTCATGATGCCTAAACCATGCCATAAGGATCACATAGAAAATGAGTTTGTTGGATCGATCACAAGCTAAAACTATTAGAATAAGTATATGAGAAACAAGATACTGAGAGGGGAGGGGGTGAATCAAGATCTTAAACTTCTATCTTCAAAACCAATTTCATTCATTCATACCTAATTCATCTCACAGGATCTATCATTAAAACTAAAAAGTTAAAACATAAATGAAATACATCACATCCAAAAATAGTTCAACACATAACACAATGATTTGGTTACCCAAAAACACTTCAAGATGAAGGTAAAACTAGGGTGGGGATGAAACCCACAAATCTTCACTATTGCAACAATAAAGTTAACCTGTTAGGGTTACAATGTGTGATTATAAGATATGACCTACCTTGTGAGGGGTCTACCCTATTAAAAGCTTAACAGACTATTAGGTCTCACCTTGTTAAAGGATTTTACACTCACAATGAAGTAAGGACTCTACTAGGAGGTTTACATAGGTCTGTTAGGGCCACTATGTTAAGAGATTTACCCTGTCTCAATTAATAATAATTGATTCAATTCAATACTTGATGCTCGGTTTGCTCTGCAAGCTAATCTTAGGTCTCCTCTTTACTATATCACTAATCTAATCTCCTTATCTGATAACTCTATTCAATCCTTCACTACTTTGATTGCTCTCTATCTAGTCCACTTTTAGACTTCACCTTCACTCCTTCACATGTGCATAAGGATACTTATCTTTATCTCTTCTTCCTTCTTCATACACTCGCATCTTATGATTCTAGGGTTAGAATCCTCCTTAAATAGATGTTCTATGAAGGTTCTAGATCTTTATTGATGACTTACACTTCACCATCTTTTGTCGTTTCTATCCCTTTTTCTAATTGGTTGAATCACAAGCCTTGGGATCATTACCGTCTACAATGACGCATAATCAACTTCTTATATGGTTCTACAAATATTAAATATCATAGAAAAGTCAGCCAAAATGGTTTACATATGAGTTTGTGCCATTACAAACTTATAAATCAAAACTAAACTACTCAACACTTGAATGCTTTGACGCTCAGTCATGTAATCATCTTCATGTTGTTACTTGGCTTCTATATACTTTTTTACTCGACTCTTGATAACGTGTCAACATGCTCAGTCTCTACTATATTTCTTGGCTAGTTCATCTACTCAATCACTACTGAATTCTCAACAATCATTATCTTGCTTGGTATAGGCTTTGTATGCTCGACCTTTACTAGATAACTCAGTCACAGTGATGACCTTGTAATCTTGCCTAGTAAATGACTAAGTGTTTGGACACTAATAGACAACATAGGCTTAGAGATCAACAATATCCCCTTTTGACATTAGTGGCAAAAATACTTTGTCATGAAATCATATATTGCTAAAAAATGAGTACTCCCCTTGAGATCATAATGTAATCCTGTAAAATATGATATCTAATCTTTGATTTATATATTGACTCTCCTTATTATATTGATTTTCTTGTCTTATTGTTTCATATCCTCATATATTTTATATATCCCCTTTTATTATCTTCATTCTCCCATCATATTCATTCCCCCTTGATTGTCACTTATGGAATTTGGGGCTATTGGGGTTAATTAATACTTATCAAAGAATTGTTGTTGGCTTGCCACAATATTGGCATAGCATTTATTCCATCTGTCTTGTATTTGTTCCAAAATTTGAAACTAAATCTCTAGCTTAACAGCTAAATCAATGAATCCTGTAATGTGTCAAAATTTTGTCTCTTTCTTCAAAATGTCCTTGGCAATAGAGATCACCTTTTGAATGATATCTATGTGTGGCAATAACTAAAGTTGAAGCAATGTCAACTTATGCATGATCTATGTATCTTTAGTCATGAACTCGACTAACCTCTTTTGACTCAATGTCAGTTCACTATAAGAGGATGAGCTTGAACTTATGTTGATGCCCAATGTAATAATATTTTCTCTTATATCTACATGCAATAGCTCTAATGAGAATGTTGTGTCTATTGTAATGAAATCTATATCACACAATTTCAAATATAAAGAATTTATGGTTTTCAAAATTATTTCTAGCTTAGTGATTGTTGTAGAAAGCTCAACTTTTCTCTGTACAAGTTCTTGTGAAACTTTTTGTAGCACTTTATGCTCCATTCTTCTATTAGACCATTGTAATAACTTTTCATTGCTCTCTATGTCATCTGTCTGGATTTTATCAACTAAATACACTAGTTGATCCATAATTGTATTCTAACTATTCACATTTGTGATTCCAAATGCATCTACAAAAATATCTTTGATAGTATGAAGTACCTATCTTCTCTTCTGCTCTCTTTTTAGTTGTTCTTATTTTTCCTTACAACTCAACAAGATTTTTGACACTTGCATTTTCTCTAGTGTAAGATTATTCAAATCATGCTTAGGTAATATAATTACCTCATCAAGGTTTACTAACTCATCATATCCCTAATCTACATGAGTCATATCCTGAGATTGTGAGGGTGTATCACTTCGTGGTGATAGTTGTAATTATTTCCTCTTTTTACTTGATCTTGATTTTGGATGATGCACTTGTGTAGAAATCACCTGTTGCATAGGTGTCACATTTTTTGGTTGTACAATGTTTACACTCGATAGTTGAATAAGAGCTTGAGTAGCCTCTTGCTCTTTCTATTTGACTTCATCCTCTGCCAATCTAGTGCAAGAATATTTCTCAATTTTGGCTTCCTTTTTCAAAATTTGCATAGAAGTTGGTGGTTTATATACATTTAATTCTTTAACAAGTTGCTTGGCACTTGTATCGTTTGTAGCTGATGTGATAGTAACATCATCAGACTTCTCGACGTCAAGCTTTGGATATTCAACTATTTGTAACAAAATTGGGTTAGTACAAAGTTTTCTTGAGTCATTCATTAAGCCTTGAATATCCTCTTCTATCAATATATTTGGATTAGGTGGAAGGGTAACAATGTCATCTTCAATCATTATAGTGTCTTTCTTCTCACACTCACTAACAAGTTACTGAATCTCCTCAGTCAACTTGGCCATTTCTTGTTTGTATTCATCCTTGATTTCAATAGAATCTCAGTCTTCCCTCACTTTCACAAATGGAGTAAGCAATCCAAATGCTTCTTTACATATTCAAGCACTATCTTTCTCAACTTTATGAGCTTTATTTTTCAAAATTTTATATGCTCTATCCCTTGGCATAAAATTTTTAACAAAATCTTTAAGGGCTATAGACATACGAGTCTTGCCTAAATCAACATAACTTGTGCCAATGTTGTCTCTTTTATTTGATTTTTAGTGGATAATTCTCATTTCCACTTGGCATCCACTCTTTAATACAATCCCATTGGAAATCCAATTCCCAATTCCAGGGGTGTGTTCCTAAACTTGATCATCATGTTAATCATTGCACCTTCAAGCTTTACTTGATCATCATTGCTCAAAGAATCATATTGATTTTCTTTGAATCCTAGAATACTTTATGATTCTATCAATTTTTCATATACCTAATCCACAACCATTGGAGGGAGACTCTTCATTACTTGAAGTTTGTTAGTTTCTTCAGACTCATTCTTTTCTTCATTCTCCTCCTCTCAATGATCAACTTTCACTTCAACTTTTCTTGATCTTTTGCTTTCTTCCTCTGCTTTGATGGACTTCCAGTTAGTAGCTCAATAGGGGGATATGCTAACCTATTTTTGGTGATGATCACCTTGCTCTTTGGCCTTAGAGGTGTCACCATTTCCTGCATGTCTTTCTTCGGGTCGGTTTGCACCTTAGGTTCTATAACAACAACCTTCTTCTATTTGGCGGCCCTTGGATTGACAATTGAAAGCTCTTTTCCTTTTCCTTCCTTGACCTCTGTGGTTTGTCCTGACCATTTTCCTTGTTCCTTCTTTCTAGCCTCGACAATTTTTCTCTTTCTCTACTTCCCTGCTTTAGGTGTGTCAGATTCAATAGTTAGCTCAACAATAATAGTCTCATATGTGCCAAATTACTTGGTGCTAACATCAATTTCCTTTGGCATAAGTGTAGTAACTACTTTCGTTACCTCATCTACATTTAGTTCATAGGGAGTTGGCCTTAGCCATGCTACCCTCAGTAACAATACCTATGCATACACAAAATTTGTGTCCACAATAAAACATACTTCATCATAATATTTTTCCACAACTGATTTTAGAATTCACATTTTGTTCTTCATTTTAACTTTAAATTCTTCTCTCCAAATCTGCTTATCAGATCACTTCACTATTCCATAACAGTTCTTTTCCTATCCCATACAACTGTTCCAATGGTAGGAAAATAATTTTGTACATAGAAAAATCTACAAACTAGTAGGGATCCAAACTTATAGGATGTGTTCTTTGCTTTTCTTACTACCTCTAGATTCTTTATAAGTTGGTGTAGTTTTAGATTGCCAAGATCATATGAATGATCCTTCTTCACAATTTTACAGCCTAAATTAACTGCAACATAGGGTACGTTGTTCAATCTACTCAACCGATAGAATTTTTGTGCAATCACACGAACAATAAATTCAATTAATGGGTCCACAATTCCATAAATTGGCATACCACAACCATTCCACTTCACCTTGGTTAGATTTTCAATCTCATTCTTTGTTCCACTCCTTATGCTCTTTGGTCGATCCAATGTAGGGTACCTAATTACCCTGCGAATAATTTCTTTATTGATTTTGATTGGTCCACCTTCTAGCCATATTTTCATATCATGAACTCGGCTAAGCACAATCTTGATCTATTTGAATTTAGGAACTTTTAGAAATTCTAGGGCATGGGTAAGCCCTTTCTTTGCAATGATCTTGTATTCATCCTTTAGGTTTCTCACATGATGCTCTAATTTCAAAATCTTTTATTTCTCCAACTTTGCATTGATAACATGATCTTAAATCTTGCACAGTCAAGACTCTAGGTGGAATTACTGATAACACTCCAATATCATCAATAATGTTATCAACGTTAACTAATTTTCTAAAGTTGTGTGGGGGACTTTGATCATTCCTAATGTTTTGAGCATTTCTATCCTTCACCATTTCACTTTCATATGCCATTTTGTACCAGGGTCTTAAAAATACTTTCACAAATATATTCACTAAATATTTTAACTCAACACTGAGAGTGATACTTACTTCACTTCACAAATTCATTGATAATTTGCTAAGATTCTTTTGCTCTTGTTCACTAAACTCGATTTGATCATCTTGAAATATTCTCATGAGATCTTTGATCACTTGGTGAGTGCAAATGAATCACCAAATTTGAAAAATACCTTCAATCTTTCATTTTAGGTTTGCAATTAATGTCTTCATACCTGATCTATAACAAGTAGCTTAGTCTTCATTTAGCTTGATCAAGGTTACTCACTCAGTCACAACCAATTCATTAGGTTTGTATGTTATCTTCCTTGATTACTTGGTCTATACAACAAAGCTTGCTCCATATAGATTGTACCACAGATGCTCGGTACTTTATGATTTTCAATTTCTAATAGTTCTTAATGCATCTTTATTTATGTAGATATGACTTTTCATCACTTTTTTGCTAGAAATTGATGTAAAATATAACATTGAGTGTAAAGTTCCTACATACCTTCCTTTTCTTTACTAAGATGTGGTGTGATCACCTAATCCATCATATTGGGTGATCATAGTTTCATCTATTCTACTACTTCCATCTCTTACTATCTCTATCCATGTTTTCTTTCCTTCATGTTTTTCATTTCCATTACTTGGTGTTGGTACTCTAGTTTTGTAATTCCTACTAATGTGTCCAACTTTGAGACAATTGAAACATACTATCTCTCCATTTAACTATTTCTTGTAATTTCCTCTAGAATATGTTTTAATGCAATTCTCTGGAATGTGTCCATATTCTCCATAATAGTGAAAAATGTACCATTTATTGTAATCCCAATTGTAGGAATTGCCTTTCCTTTTTGTATGAGTTTTTTTTTAGGTGACCAATTTGACTTCTTCTTAAGCCTTCGCTCATGATCTCTATGCCCATGCTTTTGACAATTGTAGCCGTGACCTTGGAATTTAGATACCTTTCTATTTATATCATTGTTCTTTGATCTAAATTCATGTGATTGATGTCTTGCTTTCTTGCAATTAAAATGATTACCACTTGGTTTAGGTTTAGGAACTTTCTTACCATTTTTGCTTTTGCAAATATTGGTTGTATGACCAGTTTTCCCACAATAATGACATGTAGGTTTGCCTTCTTATTTTGCATTCCTTTGTTCTCCACTTTTGAATGATTCACCTTCTTCAGTTGACAAAGATTTCTTGTTGTATCCAAGCCCAAAGGCGTCTTTTGTTCTAGGCAATTCCATCATATCTTCAAAGTGTTTAATTTCTTCATTTGGTTTGTTTAATCTCTCCATGAGTTCCTTTTCATGCCTTAACTCACTTTTCAATTGCTCATTTTGTAGCCTTAGATTTGCAATCTCCACATCTTTTATGTTTGCTTCATAATTTTCAATTACTAACTAATTTATCATGTCAATATGGTTGTTTGTAAGCTTCTATACTTCAAATGATCTCTCGTCAAGTCTACTAGCCATCTACCTTTTATCTTCTTTAGCCATGAGCTTGTCTTCCATTACTTTCTTCTTTTGTTCAATTACTTCACAAAGTGTAATTGATTGAATTTGTTGTTCCATCTTGAGATCTTTTACTTCTTTCTCTAGGGAACCATTCTTCTCTAGTAATTTTGTCATTGCTTCATCATTGTTACCAGTCTTTGCATAGTCCAACAATCCTTTAGTGTCAAATTCTGTGTATTGATTATCATTTAGCTAAATAGCTATCTCTCTTCTTCTCTTTAGGGTTTTCCTTAACTCCTTTTTTATTTCTTCTAATTATTGTAACACAATTTGGATTTCAATCATCTATTTCTCAATTATTTTTCACATCTTATACACTTCCATCTCTATGATCTAATCCTCTCAAGCTCTTAAGCAACCTAACAAGAGAACTGATCTCTAATACTAATTGTTAGAATACGTATATGGGAAACAAGATACTGGGGGGTGAATTAGGATCTTAAACTTTTATCTTCAAAACCAATTTCATTCATTCATACCTAATTCATCTCACATATCTATCATTAAAATTGAAAAGCTAAAACATAAATGAAATACATCACATCCACAAATAGTTCAACACATAACACAATGATTTGGTTACCTAGAAACACTTCAAGATGAAGGTAAAACTAGGGTGGGGATGAAACCCACAAATCTTCACTATTGCAATAGTAAAGTTAACCTATTAGGGTTACAATGTTTGATAGTAAAGTTAACCTATTAGGGTTACAATGTTTGATCATAAGATATGATGTACCCTGTGAGGGATCTACCCTATTAACAACTAAAGAGACTATCACGTATCACCTTGTTAAATTATTTTACACTCACAATGAAATAAGGACTATGTTAGGAGGTTTACATAGGTTTGTCAAGATCACTCTGTTAAGAGATTTACCCTGTCTCAATTAACAATATTTGACTCAGTATCTAACCCTCAATTTTCTCTGCAAGCTAATCTTAAGTCTCCTCTTTACTCTATCACTGATTTGGTCTCCTTATCTAATAACTCTATTAAATCCTTCACTGTTCTTATTGCTCTCTATCTGCTCTACTTTCATACTTTGTCTTCAGTCCTTAACATGCACATAAGGATACTTGTCCTTATCTCTTCTTCCTTCTTCATACACTCACATCTTATGATTCTAGGGTTAGAATCCTCCTTAAATAGACATTTTTTGAAGGTTCTAGATCTTGATCGATGACTTACACTACACCATCTTTTGTAGTTTCTATCCCTTTTTTTGATTGGTTGAATCACACATCTTGGGATCATCACCTTCTCCAATAACACATAATCAACTTCTTATCTAGCTCTAAAAATATTAAACATCATAGAAAAGTTGGCCAAAATGGTTTACATATAAGTTTGTGCCATTACAAACTTATAAATCAAAACTAAACTACTTGAATCTTGAATGCTCTAATGCTCGATCATTTAAACATCTTCATGTTGTTACTCAGATTCTATATACTTGTTTACTTGACTCTTGATAACTTGTCAATATGCTCAATCTCTACTATATTTCTTGGTTCGTTCATTTGCTCAGTCGCTACTAAATACTTAGCAATCACTATCTTGCTCGGTATAAGCGTTGTATGCTTAGCCTTTACTAGATAACTTGGTTGCAGTGATGAACTTGTAGTCTTTCCTAGTAAATGACTAAGTGTTTGGACACTAATAAATAATATAGGCTTAGAGATCAAGAAAAACAATTGGAAGAGTACACCCAAATAAAAAGTGAATAGATAAACTGAAAGGAAATATTTTTGGGTGATGCAGTATTATCAACAACCCAAGGATGATCTTGCATAAGACACCCCATGTGAATATTAATTGTCTCATCAAAGAAATTTATCAACATCTGAGAAGATTTAGAATGTAGATGCCATGAACATTCTTCACCTTCTTGTCTTCTCCATCTAAAAAACTAGTACTATTTTGATTCATCCTACAATCACTTTTACTACTATTGATTTAAATATTTGTCGATTCCCTAGTAGAATAATCTCCTCCATTAGGTATCCCTCCACTTCTACTACTGTTATAATATTTTATTTTACTGAACCACTTATCTTTGCTTTTTCCATTACTACAACTGTCACTTTGTATCTACTTTATCTTTTATTGTTCAACTCCATGTTAATCTTAGATTAGTTTTGACAAGGTAGTGACAAAACACTTAATCATTATCTATCAATATTACTGTGACACCTAAATCTAATTACACTAATTACTTCACTAAGTAATCTTATATGATCATCTTCTAGGACATTATTGATTAAATATTTATTATTTATTTAATTAATTAATCATCATCCCTTAGTTAATTAATTAATTAAATTAACTATAGTCCAATTGATAAAATTGAATGATAACCCAAAATCAATCTATCAGTTAAATCCCTATTCCTCTATCCTCAAATCTATTTAATTTAATCCAACATTCTCCATTTTATTAAATAAATCATTTAATAAATTATCCAAACCTCTAAAAACATCCCTAAAATCCTACCTTTACCCCTAATCCAACCCATTCACCCATACTAACCTCACTTAACCACCTAACTAACTAATCTCATCAAAGCTAAGCCACTAGACCCCCAACCCCCTTTCTAAACTAAGTCTATCCCTCCTTCTAAACATGTGCACAAATTTAAGCAAGGGTTAAGACTTGCTAACCCAAGCCAAAGTCAAAAAGTCTCTCTTATCCTCTTTCATTCCTATCCAAGAGCATTTATGGCTCTTACATGTCATTGATGCCTTTTACATGCCATTAAATGCCTCTTATATCCCTCTTACACACCCCTCCTCCCTCATTACTCCCTTTGACCAACCATTATCCCATCCCCTCACACTCATCCTCCTTGTGAAAAATGTCACTTCCTTATTAGCTACAAATAAGCACAATCCATGTGCTCCCCTTTCAAAGCATCCTAGCCCTCCCTCACCATTCTTCCATCCTTACATCCTGACCATCCATCTCTCTACCCTTTGGCCTATAAATGAAGCCCCTCCTTCTCACAATCCATCATCCATTTTCATGCAAACTTATAATGCCCCACTGACCACTACATCAAAGCCATTTTTACATCATTATCATGTTAAAATTCACCCAAATCTCCATTGTTGAAACCCTCACCCATTTTCATGCTTGATAAGACACCCCATCCATTGGAAGCTTAAGCACACCATGAGCATACATCCCCTATCTATCAAGCACATATCTACGTCATCATAGGTTACACTCGAGGAGCTTACCATTCGTAGTTTTCCTTCTTGGTGATAACCTTGGTCCTATCATAAGTGTTAACTGCTTTAGTATTGTAAATGCTCTCATTAATAGTTAGTATTCAATAATGCACTACTAAATTAGGTGATACATTTTGGCACACCTGGTGGGACCCTGCATTCGGGTCATTATTATCACATTTTTGCTTGTTTATATTTGACTAACCAAACTAACATTTTGTGTTCGTTTGTGTACATAGGCGATCTTCTGACATTTTTTGTTGGGACCAAGGTCTCTTATCAAGAAGTGTGCTCCCATCCATAAAATCAAATTCCAATTTAAGCAACATTTCAATAGCCTTTGTTCACAATTCCGCAACCACAAAATCATGAACCCACAGTTGCAAGATTGCGATCATAAACTAGCGGGAATGTGAAACCGTGAAGGCAAGATCACTATCTATGACAAACCCCATCACCATGTACCATTAAAAATACCCCCATCATTCTCACGAGAATGCTAGTTTTTACTAGCGGGATTGCTGTAAAAGATCGATAGAAATGCTTGAGCTAATTAGTCAACCATTATACCCCACTTTTTACCTCCTCTGTCGAACCTATAGATACATCTGTTGGTGGGAATGCATCCCCATAAACCTGTGAGATCACTATTTTGTGGAATCGCTCTACTACTTTCTTCCCACAACTTGTTTTTCACAGTTTCACCAATTCTCTGCACCTTAATCCAATGGCCTTTTAACTACGTCCCCGCACTACGGGATCATGGGTTAAGACTCACAAGTTTGCTAGTTCAGCCAACTAGTGCCAAATTTTAATACTCTTCTATTGCATGTTTAAATCTTAGACTTTTTTTCATTGGATTCTTTGAATAATTTAATTACAAAATCTGCTCTTGAATGCCAAAGTATTAAGAACTGAACCAATGCGATGAACACTTCATTTAATAGCGCAAACAAGTAGTATGTGAAAACACCTCAATTTTAGGGCTTAAAATGAATTCATAAAATCTTGAATGCTCTAAGGATAAACTCATTCTTATTCCTTCTTTTTCAAAGCTTTCACAATCAATTTTCTTTTGTTGACTCAACTTACTTTTTTTGACCATCATTGTGGAGTTGGAAATGAAAAATTGAATGCTAAGATCATGTGTGTCTTCAAAAACTAGTTTGTTAGGATGCACTAAAGCATCCAAAATAGGAATGAATCAAATGCCTTGCATGTATTGAGATTGTGCCTTTTAGCACATCTCTAACTTCTCTATTTCTTGCAAAGTTGGACCATTTAAATAAATGATGCATGTATTGAAAGTTGTTAGCAAGATCATCTGCAACAACCTAGGAGTGCTTCTAGCGAGTTCATCCATCTCTGGGAAGCATGTCCCTTTTGGTGATAAGCTCAAACTAGTAAATAATCTAGCTGGTATATAAATGAGGGGAAAGATAAACTTTCTCACTCTATCACCCAAGTTTGGACGATGTGTTTATGGGGGTAGCCTGAGGTGGGAAAAATTTCCCACAATTCCAACGTGTCTAGAATAGATCCTTAAGTGGATCACATATGTAACAACCTTTGGCAAGACTCCACAGACCTAATTATGAACCAACTTAGTAGCTACCCTTTTATCCTTGGTATGTTATTTGCAGTACAAGGGAAACAATATCCCCTAAGATTACTCATCATTGTGCTCCCATGGTAGAGGCATAAGGCTACTTGGGTTTCATCTCCAAGGGTCATTGTTCCCACAGAAGAGGAACTTTTATTTGCCATGCCTTGAAGATTCTTTGATGTGTATCATTTGTTGATTGACTCTTGTTTCGACTCACCTCTTCTATTAGAGGGACATATTGTGCTAGAATCAGGAGACATCAAGTTGTGGGCCGTTGAATAGCATATTGTTAGGCATAAATAATGTGTTTGAATTGTCTTATTTGTGCAAGAGATCCATGAAAAATATTTTTAAAAACTTACACAATTTATTTTATTACTATCAAAACCTTTTGGTAAAGAGATTATTTGTTTGTCTTTCTCAAAGTTGCTTTGTCCTTTGAGAAACTATTTTCTCATAATCCATCCCATCAGAAGAGGCCCTATCCTTGTTATCCCAATTTTTTTTTTTAGCAAGTCCATTTGCTAACAACTTTAGTTTTGTTGGTTCAACTTTACCTTAGTCAAAACTATCCTTGTTATCTCAAGAATAGTCATTAACAAAGTCTAGCTGTAAACAAACTTCTCTCTCCTTGGTCCAAAGTTATCTTTTACAAAATACCCTTGTTACATATCTTACTTGACTAAAAAATTTCCTTATAAACAAAACATTCATTTTCACCAAAAGGTCCTCCTTTCAAAAGGATTATTAGCAAGTTTATTTGTAGCAATCTTAAGCCTAGTTTGCCCCACTTTGCTACTTACATCCTAAAGAAAACACTCAAACCATTTTGCTCCTTTCACATAAGAACATTATTCTCTTAAAACCTAGTTACTCCCCAAATATTTTATATTTTCAACCCAAGGTTAAAAGGTATACTTAGCATAGTCACTGCCTATAAAAAAAACCACAGTTGTGAGCAAATCTCCTAGAGTTATCTCATGTCAAGCCAAACCAAGACCAAGTTCAAAAAGGCCAAACTTCCATAAATACCAATTTACAAGGAAATAGAAGCAAAGTACAAGAAGTATACCCCTAATCCAAGGATCACTAAACTAGACCAAGTTGAGATAGATGGTGTGAACCTTGCACTAAAAATTGAGTGTGATTACAAAATTTAGAACCTAACCCTCTAACAAGGTGTTAACCATAGCCTCATCAATACATATAGTGTTACTCTCTCTGATTAGGTCCTTGTTCTGCACACACTTATGCACTTATCTCTTTATAGGCTTAGTCTTTCACATAGCTCCACTATCCCATCTAAGCATTTGATAGAATCATCACCTTCCCTTTTGTAATCAACCTTAGGTTTTTCATGAATCCTCCAAATTAAGCATTATTAAACCTTAGTACCCTCCATTATTTACTCCACATTTAGAAACATTTCACATCACTCCATTAAGATTTTGTTTCCCTTGAGAAATCTTCACCCATCTCACTATCGTAGTTGTCCTTAAAACTAAGCATTATTTAGGATAAACTATCACTTGTGTCCCACATCGCCTTAAGAACAAGGTTGGGCTACACACTTGATCCTCAGTTGTCTTCCAAAAAGGACACAAGGCTACCTTAGGGTTTTATATCACCACCACATTCTCAAAAGTTTACTCTTAAGGGAAACACAATCTCCTTCACTTAGTACCATATCATTTAGGTTTCCTAGATATCACTAAAAATATTTTCATGCATCCTCCTTTGCACCTTAGTCAATCCCTCCACTCTAGTCACACCTAAATCAATAATCTTTTCACATACACTTATCATCATCCTTTTGCATTCTATCCTTGGGAAAATCATCATTTCATGCCACCTACCACACATTTCAATAAGAATAAACAGAAAGAGAAGGACATGGATCCTAGTCTTAACAGTAACACAACTCGGGCTCAGCCATACCCCATAGTTTCCATGACACCACTGAATCCACCATCGCAAACTCCCAAGGAAACATGTTCTTCAATAGATATTGATCCTTTCATGAACCAACCTAGACACACAACCATTGTTAATGCCATCATAGATAGAAATAGGGAGACCATTATGGAAAACTTCTTAAGAGACAATGTTGGCACCTTTGGTTTTGGATGACCACCACCTCCCAACATTACAAATCCTCTATTTGGATGGAAACCACCATATGCAGGGTCATATATCCCTCATGATCCTTTCTTTTCACCAAGTAGTGGGTACCAACCAACACAAATAGAACCAGCAGACCCGAATATCCCCTCAACTCAGGGCACTGCCCCCATTCCACAAAACACTCAACCCATCCTCACTCAACCCCTAGTTCATACCACATCCCAACCAACCACAAGTGTATCATCTACATCTACTTCCACTATCCCTATCCCTGCTTCTCAATATACTCCTTTTTCACTTAGTAGCGTTGCATTTTTCCTTCCATCTCAAAACACATCCAATCCATTTACTAGTACCATAAACATCCAACCTACATCCTAGTACACTACAGGAATGCCTCCATTAGGGTTTAATACTTCATCTTCCATCCCACCTAACATCACTATCAATCCATTTGTCACTAGCCAAAGTACTTTGGCCTCATTTCCTTTAGGACCTTGGAGTTTTGGTATGACACAAGGACCTGCCACTAGTCTCCCCTTCAACACTACATTCATACCCATACCTCAGTCACATTCATCCCTCCCTCCCCAACTCTATTCATTACCGACTATTTTTCTATACCACTCTTAGACAATAGCCAAACCACCCTCCATTGCAATACCCAGTTGTGAACACTATTCCTTACACCAATTACTTAGCACCTATTAATACTCAATTTCTTTCGCAAGTAGGAGCACAACCCAAATATATTAGGCAAGGCATGGCCTAGGTATTACCTACACTACCATCTTTTCAGCCACTATCATCACACCAACATTATGCCTAAGCATCCTCACAGAATTATCTAGTAGGGCAACAACCTCATACCTATGTTCCCCAACAACATTCTACCTAGTAGATGCAATAGTATGCCCAAACTACATTCCAACAACCCATAAAATCCATCCCAATAGTAGTGTAACCTATTTTTTAGGCACCACCATATGGAAGTCAAGGTTTCCCATATCAACCTTTAACATTTACTACATATCCTACATTGGGGGCACCTGGACTGGGGCACCCGTTTCCCTGCCTGTAAACTTTGAATGGGAAGAGATAAAAAATGCTCTCAAAGCCCTCAAGGATGGGACAAACTCAAAAACTTTCAAATTTGAGAATGATTGTCCATATCCCTTTGACAAAACTATCACAATGACACATTTTCCTAAACATTTGAGATCCCCAAGTTTGATAAATTTAAAGGGAAAAGTGACCCAGTCACCCACATTAAGGAATTCTATATACACTGCCAAGAAGTGGCCTATAATGATGTGTTCCTCATGCAATTTTTTTCAAAAATCTTAGGGGGCCCTACCCTCGAATGGTTTTATCATATGCCCTAGGGTAACATTAAGAGCTTTGTTGATCTTTCTAAAGCCTTTGTGGCTCAATATGCTCATCTAGTTGAGACTGAAGTATCTGTAGTCGACCTAGTTTATACCAAGAAAAAGGGAGGAGAAATCCTTTCCAAATACTTACAACATTGGAAAACCCTCACAACTAGGATCTCATGCACTATCCCTGAATCTCACCTTGTCAAAATATTCATTAACAATGCACATCCTAGTCTTGCCCATCACATGGTTATGAACTATTTACAAACTTATAAAGATATTAAGAAAAAAGGGATGAGACTCAAGCAAGGGCTCATCAAGGATGGTTTTATCAAAATTTACAAAGAAAACACCCAGGATCAAGGTCCAAGCAATGACAAAACACAGTATTGGAATAAAAATAAGAACATAGTTATTGATGGTGTCATCGACACTCAACATGTTCATGTTGTTAGGACAATAGCTAACTTTCCTACCACTTTTGTCAACAACAAGCTTATTAATAAAAACCACCAATATATCAGTAGCCACCTATGCAAAACAATCAACACAATGTCCAAATATTTAGCCATCAAAATCAGACTAATGCCATCACACTTTTAGCTGGACCTAAAACATGTGTTCAAAGATAACCTCATGTATACACCCCATTGGGGGAGCCCCTTGATCAAATCTTTGAAAAACTAGCCAAGGATAATCTTATTCGACATCCACAAACACAACTCTTGGAACCAAATCAGTCTTGGGTATCCTAGTATAAGGATAATGAGTTTTGCAAATTCCATCATGTCAAAGGACATACCACCTTCAAATGCATGCAACTCAAGGACTATGTCCAAGACCTTATTGATCAAAAAGAGATTACAATGGAGGCACCAACCTTACCAAATGTAGGATTATTGATATACCAAATTGCTTTTCCTCCCCATAACACAAACATAGGTAAAGCACCTACAAACACTCATGTCAACAAACCCAACAATGCTCAAAATAAACAAGGAGATAACTGAGATAAGTCTTAGAACTACACATCAACATACTTAGACTATGGAAACCTTATTGGATGCATCTCACAAGTTGAGCCCTCTATCAATGTTATAAACATCAAAGGCCTAGATGCCCAATGTGCATTTATTACTTGATGAGCTCGACTCAATATAGCTAGCCCATCTATATCTACACCTTGAAGACCACCTCCATCGAGATCACCTTCATCAAGATCACCCCCATTAGGACCACAATATAATATCTTGGAACACCTTGGAAATATGCCAACCTTGATTTCCATTCTAGATCTCTTACTAACAAGCCCACTTTATCAAGAGATCCTTGACAATACTCTGCATGAGTCATGCGTCCCTACTGATATAAATACCACTAAGTTCTACAACTTGGTCGACCACCTTTATGCATCATGTGCTCTGTCCTTCAAAACTTATGACATCCTAATAGTTGAACTTGACCATATACTTCCACTTCACATAGTTGTTATGGTTTCTGACTTTGTGGTCAAAATGGTCATGATAGATAATGGATCGGCTTTAAATCTATGTACGTTAAAGTTCATCAAACAAGCAAGATACACTAAGGCATATAACATAATGAGGTCATTACCATCAAAGAATATGACAACTTGGAGTGCACCATGGAAGGAACAATCTTGCTTCCTCTTAGAGTTAACCCAGCTACTTAAGAAACAATTTGTCATGTAGTTGATCTTAACCTTCTATACAAGATCCTCCTTGGCCGACCATGGATTCATGCCATTAAAGTTGTTCCATCCACATATCATCAGTGCATCAAGTTTTTACATAATGGAAATGAGGTAACCATCCACATGGATCCTGAACCCTTTGCTTATTGCAATGTGATCGAAGCTTCATACACCAACCATTGTCCTAGAATTGAAATTGGCCACACCATGGCTAGTTCCTCTGGCACCTGCCATGATCTGGATAAAATTTTAGCTTCTACCCTTTCCATGGTTAAGATAAACTACCAAGGTTGTGGAGAGTACAATATCACATATGCTTTTGTTGTTGATGCTTTACCACTTGATCCACATAGTCAAGGGTGTCTAACATATCAAAGACCAAAACTAGCTACAACCCCTCAACTCAAACAACTGGGCCCAACCACATTTATTACCAAGGGGATCCTTGATGGTGAGAAAACCACTCTAGACATTTGTACATGGCTATACAAAGAGCCACCTCCAAAGAGTGAAGAGCTTCTCAACCACCTTAAACAAAAATAGCCATGGTCACATCACCTTGCTATTGAGAAATGGGATTATCAAGGAGGTGGTCTAAGTAATCTAGAGTTGGGCATTAAGCAACTTGTAAAAGCATACAAAGAAAAGAAAAAGAAAGGTGTATGCCATAGATTCCCTATAATTGGGGGCACCACAAGTGAAGACCATGCCTTCACGAACATCCAAAATAGTCTCGTTGAGGTCGAAGACATTCTTGAGGAAGTAGAAAAGAAATCCTACGAAAATTTCTTCCTTGATGAAATTATCCTAGGAGCTTTTGTGCTCTGCCAGTTATCCCTAAATCTCATAGACCTACCACTCACTCACCCTAAACTCATTGATTAGGAACAACCAAGTGTTGTTTGTGTTGATGAATTCTCTATAGAGCACACACTTCTTCAATTTATGGGGGCAGAAACACCACATAAATGGTTGTCACCACCATCAACATATGCCTACAAATTGGATCCAACAGGTTACTTTGGGGAGGAGGAAATCTCTAGTCACAAAATTGAACTAAAATTAAAAAAAAGAAAAAGAAAAAGAAAAAGTAAAATATCCTCTAGTGAAAACTCCTCTAGAGCACCACTAAATGATTCAAAAAATGAAAAGATAAAGGAAAAATCCGATGGTGAAAACCTCTTGAAGGCACCTGAAGATGGAGATTTCACCCTTCCCCCATAGGATCATAGACCTACCATTTCATTAGTCTTGACAGAAGAAACTAGACCAGTCAATATCAGTTTGACTGAGGTACCATAGATTACATATATCATGACATCTCTACCACCCAAGTAGGTAGAACTTCTCATCAAAGTCCTTTGTGAAAATGTTGGTTTCTTTGCATGGTTCTTTCAAGACATGCCAGGTTTGGACCCCAAGTTAGTAGTACACCATTTGGTTATGGATCCAAAGGCTAAAACTATTAAAAAAAGCTCTGTAAGATGCACCCCAAAGTTGCTTTACTAGTTAAAGTAGAGTTAGAAAAATTGCTAGAGGCAAAGATCATTCACCTGATTGACTATTCAGAATGGAACTCCAAGATGGTACTTGTCACAAAACCTTCTGGTGATATTAGGATTTGCACAAACTTCAGAGATCTCAACAAGGCTTGCCTAAAGGATGATTTCTCGTTACCAAGCATAGACATGATTGTTTATCTCACTACAGGTCATGAAATCTTATCACTCATGGATGGTTTCTTTGGCTACAATCAGATTCAAATAGCAGAGGCATACTGGCATAAAACAACATTTACCACCCCTTGGGGGACATTTTGTTATAACATGATGCCATTTGAGTTAAAGAATGTTGGGGCAACATATGAACATACCTTGACAGTCATCTTCCATGACCTAATCCATAAAAGTTTGGAGGATTATGTGGATGATATTTTAGTCAAATTTCTTAATGCCCTTGATCACTTATCTCATCTCAAAGAACTGTTTGATCGATTGGCCAAATATCATCTCGTGTTCAACCTAAGAAATGCATCTTCGACGTTACCTCGAAAAAGCTCTTGGGATTTATTGTATCATGGTGTGGTATTGAGATTGGTCCTAATAAGGTCAAGGCCATCATGGATATGGCTCCTCCTAAAATACTCAAACAACTTTTCTCTCTTCAAGGGAAACTACAATCAGTTAGACGATTCATCTCCTAGCTTGCTGATAAGTGCCAACCGTTTACACATTTAGTAAAAAAGGATCAAAATTTTAGGTGGGATCTCATTTGCCAATGTAACTTTGAACTAATCAAGAAGTGCTTGGCTACCCAATTATATTGGTTCCTCCAATCGTAGGACACCCGCTCATATTATACATCACAACTACACTGACAACACTAGGTGGTCTTCTAGCACAACTTGATGATGCAGGAAAGGAAAGGGCTATTTACTACATTAGTCGTACTCTAGTTGGATATGAGCTCAATTACACATTGATGGAAAAGGCTTGCTTAGCCATGCTACACTATGTAACTAATATCTAAAGTCAATCCATTGAAGTATAAGTTGTCATTCATAGTACTCACAAAGCATCTAGCTAAATGAGTTATGCTACTCAGTTAATTCAACATCCAATATGTCAACAGAAAGGCTATCAAAGGCCAAGCTATAGCCAATCACCTGGTAGATGCACCTTTGGTTTCTGATCACCCTCCCATTATGGAATTCCTAGATGAACACCTTTGCTTAATGGAAGAACAAACATCTTGAAAGTTATACTTTAATGGATCTTGCACATCCCATGGCTCCAGAACTGACATACTCTTGGTCACACCTCAGGGAGATTACATTCCTAAATCTTTTAAACTAGAGTTCTAGTGTGCGAATAACATTTTATAGTATGAGGCCCTTATTGCAGGACTCAAAATAGTAGTCGAGTGGAACATCACAGAGCTACAAGTCTTTGGAGATTTACAACTTATTATCAAGCAGGTTTTGGATGAATATTAGATGAAAGATGACAAGTTGCAACCTTACAAGGAGTTGGTAGATCAGCTGAAGGAACATTTTACTCAAATACAATTCACACAGATACCCAAGTTGCAAAACAAAGTTGTGGATGCCATGACCACTATTGGTTCACTTTTAGAGATCCTGCAGGAGGCTACACAATATGAATTCTTAGTTGAGCAACTACATGAACCTACCTATGAGAATGATGGATCAACATGGGTATGCATCTTGGTTGGTCCCCAATCCCCATGGTACCATGAAATTCACACTTACCTACTCAATGGTATCATATCTCCCCATCTCACATGACCCTAATGCCAGGACCTTATTCACAGAGCATCCCATTATACTATCAAAGCTCAAACCCTATATCATCATGGCTATCATGTTTAGACCAAAATCAGGCTGCAATGGCTCTCAAAGAAGTTCACACCAGACTTTGCAATGCCCATATGAGTGAAATAGTCCTAGCCAAGAAAATCCTTTGGGCTAGCTATTATTGGCCTGCACTAGAGCATGATGCATGCAACTTTGTGAAATAGTGTCTACCTTGTCAACAACATGCTAACCTAATCCGTGCCCCAGCTCAAGATCCGCAACCTATTGCACCACCATGGCTATTTACATGTTGGGGGTTTGACCTTGCTGGTGTTATAGCACCTCTTTCTTCAGAAGGGCACAAGTGGATAATCATCACCACTGATTATTTCACTAAGTGGGTAGAGGTAATCCCTCTTGTTAATGCTATAGGAGTTCAAGTATCCAAATTTATCCTTTATCATATCATATGTCACTTCGGCATCCCATCTACCATTTTTATTGACCATGGAGGTAATTTTGAAAATCTCAATATGGACGAATTGTGCACTTCCCTTCATATCCATCACCATTTTTCTAGCCCATACTTCCCACAAGGTAAAGGTCAAGAAAAGACAACTAATAAAACCTTACTCAAAATCCTAAATAAAGTTGTCAGTAATTTTGACCATGATTGGCATTTAAAAATCAATCCTACCCTATGGGCCTACTGCATCTCATTCTATACATCCACAGGCACAACCCCATACTCCGTGGTCTATGGTGTTGAAGTAGTCTTACTATCGAGGTTGAACTCCCATCCCTGTGCATTTATTTGCGGGGTTAGATATTAGATGAGGATTACAAAGTGGCTAGACTTACCCAGCTAGATTTACTTGATGAGAAATGAAAACAGGCCTATGACCACCTCATGGTCTACTAGAATTGCCTCAAGAGAAACTTCAATAGGAAGGTCCATCCGCAAAAATTTCAAGAAGGAGGCATGGTCCTCAAAGAAAGCATGAAGGTCCACACTAACTAAGAGAAGAAAGGAAAGTTCAAGCCCACATGGCTTGGTCCTTACATGATCATAATATCTTTTAGCTTAGGGGCCTATTAGCGATCCACACTTGAGGGTGAGGTCCTGAATGATCCCACCAACATCATTCAACTCAAGAAATTTTATGCCTAAAAACTCCTCAGTGTATCATGTTCCCTTAAAAGGGAATAAAATGGAAGAGAAATGCAATGGTTAAAAAAATAGTAAAGGAAAATAAGAATCCAATGGTGAAAACTTGGCAATTCAAGTGCCTTGGATAGTTGCCCTTGTGAGAACCTAGCAATTAGGCGCAAGGTTTACTTAGCCTATCCATTACCTATTAATGACCTACATCTCCCCCATTATCCCTCCAAATCTCATCACCCATATTCCCATTTTCCAAAATGTTCCAAGAGTTTCATCCTCACACTTCACCAAATCACAACATTTCTTTTCCACGTCCATTGGTTTGGAGAGCCTACCTAGATTGTGTATTCTACCATGGTTAGAATACCTATCCCACTCTTGTATGCTACCACGTGTATTATATCAAGTATATTTTGTCCTTTGTATCATGTCTATGTATCACATCCTTGTAACAACAACAGTATTCTATGTATCATATCCTTGTAACAACAACAATATTCTATGTACCATACCCTTATAATAATAACAATACCTTGTGTATCATACCTATGTGACAATAACCATAATGCATCAATACTATGTCCTCATCCTGAGCTTTTCCTCATCATATGCACACCCACAACTCCATTCTATCATAAGTTTTTGAGTCATCCGACTCTTATATAGCCACATTTGTACTGTTTCATGTCCTATCATGGAAACCCCACATCACTAATTAGTTGCCTATAGAAGGGTATAGTTGCCAATTTTTTCATCATCCCAAACATACTATTGCTAAGTCCTTACAGAATGTGTCCTTCCTCACACTTGACATTAGCCTGTCAATAACTAGTTATCCCAATCTCTTTGGCAAAAGGTTACTTTATCATAGATTTATTCTTTCTACTAATATTGGGTTTTTTTTGTGTGTTTTTTTTTCAAAAGGGTCATTTCCAAGTGATTTAGTTATTCCCTCCTCATGGTTGCCATGGTCTTCTATATCATGCTGTGCTTTGACTGGGGCAACTCAAAAACATGGTTTTGACCAAGGTCTTTTTCTGCTTATGAGTCAGTCAGATATCACCCTTGCATATTCCAAACATGTTTTCATTAATGATCACATGATGTAGTTGGGAACTATCATTTTCTTGTGGATCACCCAACATCATTTCCATACTGATCTCTATGGGACTCATGTGTGATGTTGGGGCAACCCTTGTGTGCTTGTTTGAGTCAGTCCTATGTAATATTGGGGAAAAGGCCTTGACGTTCCTTGTAACCTTGGCATTTCTCTAATATTCCTATATCAAATAAAGCTCTCACACTACATGGTGGTAATTCTTTATGAAGTACCTCACCCTCAAGCTTCCAGTGTCTCCTCTCACTCACCATTTTGTCCCCTACCAAAATAAAAAAAAATTACTTGTTCATACTACCCACCCCACACATCCCTACTACCCTCCCCCTGCACCTTCTCTTCCTACATCACACCTACCCTCTCTACCCTCTCCCTCAATGCTCTTATCCGCCATGTTCTCACATTTTCCTGTCATCCAAATCTTCTACCCAGTTCCACCCCCTAAGTCTTCTACACACATTGCGTTATAGTTTTGCATATTTTTCCTCCCTCCTAACCAAGGTCTTGAGTAATCAGTGATATGCTATGCCATCCCCCTACACCCCACATGTGTCTCCCTATCACCCTACTTACCTTTCATATTGTAATCACTCATCTCCCCTACATTCCCCTAAATCCCCTCCCCTATTTTTCTTCATCACTTGCATCGGCTACATTCTTTCTTTAGATCACCCATATTTTTCACCCTTTAGATCCTTCCATCACCAGAATCTCTCAATTCAATTTCATTATCCTCAAAACATTATTTTCATCTTCATTACCATACTCTTATGAATCATAATCCCTAGGCTAAGGTTTTACCATCATCAATTGAGTTCTCTATCATAGTTCACTATCCTAGGCTTAAACCCATTTATCCTATATCTTGTCATCATAGCTAGAGTTCTTTTCAAATCATTTTCCATCATCATACTTTTAGAAATCAGTTTCTCATTTATTTGTTATGATCACTCTTTATCATAGTTTATCATCATCAATTGAGTTTGTTCCTCATGTTCCAACATCGTAGTTTTTAATTTCTTAATCATATTTTACCATCATCCATGGTGTTTTTCCGTCATATCTGCCATCATAGTGTTCAAATTAGTTCCCATGTTGCCTCATCATAGATTATGTTCATTTATCATATCCATTACCATAGTTTTATTTTTATCTTATCATGTTTTACCACTGTAGATTACATTTATTCCTCATATGTTAGGTGCCTTTATCATATTTTATCATCCTAATCTTTCGTTTATTTAACATATGTTATCATCATAACTTTTAGTTTAGTTATCACATTTTCTTATCAAACATTTGGTGTTCATTTTTCTTATGTTCCATCATCATTTAAACTCATGTCCACTTTACCATAGTTTGCGTTCATTTTATCATAAGTCATCATCATAGTTTATGTTCTTTTTATCATCTCTTATCATAGTTTAGAGTCCCTTTTTAGCCTAACCATCATCATAAGTGTGCATCTACTTTTATCCCATACATTCATATTTCATCTCTTGGTCATGTTTTTATTATTTTTTATAAAACCATTCATTTCCATTTATCCTTTTTCAAAAGTCAAAACACATATTACATCCATTACCACCTCTCAAGTTCATTTTTCACTTATTTTCTTATTTATCATCAAAATTACCATAAGCACTATCCAAACAAACAATTCATCATAAAGCACATCACATCCTGCATCACAAACATATCAACACTCTCCATACAACACATCATAAACATCCAATCTCGCATTTCAAATGTATCAACACTATCCATACATCACATCATAAACATCACATCCTGCATCACAAATGCATTAGCTTTCTCTAAACAACTCATCATAAATGACGTGTCCTACATCACAAACTATCAGTAACATCATGTATTTCATAAACATCACATCCTGGATACAACTATATCAGTCTCTCATCTAATCATATAAACATTGACATCATAAAAAAAATCATGACATCATAAGTCCATACATCCATATCCCGACCCAAAGAATGATCCTATATATATATATATATATATATATATATATATATATATATATATATATATATATATATATATATATATATATATATATATATATATATATATATATATATATATATATATATATATATATATATATATCAATCACAAAGAATAAAGAATAAATCACTTCTCCTCTATAAAAATACCAAAGTCCATCATATTCCAGATATCTAGTATCCAAATCATACAAATAACCACATCAATACACTAGGTCTGTACCCGCAAAAATACATCCAATGATAGATCTGAAAATAATATATCAAAAATAACATATCATTGATCTCTCTCATCTGTTGCCTCCTCATTATGGGACTCATATGTGTCCCTCTCTACCCTTGGCACTGCTGGTGGTGGAGGTGGTGGCCCCATTTTCCCTCCTCTGGTGCCTAAACCCTCTGCCTTATCCCTCCTCCCACTAATCCCATTATCTCGCCTCTAGCTTTGCCCTATCATGTGGCTTTGCCATGTGCACTGAGACCCAGCTATCCTCTGAGAGCCCCAGTGCTCCATGCACTCTCTCCCCCTCCCTGCATGCCTATATGGGTCACAATTGTCCCTGACCATGTCAGCTATATGTAATGCTCTATTTGGTCCACTGGTACTACTGCATGATATCTCCCTCAGTAAAACCTAGCTCTCTCCCTCAGCTCCTCCACCTCTCTCACAACGTCCTCATCTCATCCAACCCTCTGCTTACTACCACTTGTGCTCTCAGGGTCACCACCTCCCAACCTATCCCTCTCCTCCTAGATAGTGTCCATCAGCGCCTGTAACCTCTACCTCTCCAGTGACACCACCTCTAACCTTCCCTCCAATTGCCTATCCTCCATCTATAGTGTCCTCACCTCTATCCTTTCTTTGTCCATCTTCCCTTGTGCTACATTGCGCTCATGTCATGTGCAACTTATCTTGCTCTATCCTAAGCTGATCTCTCTCTTACTGAGTGTCTCGCAGCAATTGGTTGGTCACCTCATATGTCTATTGTAGGGACGCATATCAGCTCGCTAGTCCAACATCTCCCCCTAATGACAAGCCCCCTCCACAACTCCCTCCTCATCCACCTATTGGTTCCTATGGCCTCTACTTCCTGTCTACCTACGATCTCCTCTCCACCGCTGCCCCCTCCTCTCCCCCCTCTAGCTTTGTCCTCCTCTCCTCCTGCCCTAGATCCCTTACACCCCTCCACCTCTACCTCATGGGCCCTTCCTCTTGTACTGTTGCCTTTGCCCGCTGTCACAATCCCCTGGCTATATATCTACCCTGTTTAGCTACCCAAGCTATCTCTCATTCCACTACCATGAATCTTGTCACCTATGCTCAACCTATTGGCCTCGACCACTCAAACCAATCTCGATACTCCTATGTGGAGCCCACATCTACCACTCCACCAAAACAATCCCACTGCTATGGTGCTAACTCTTGCAGGCCTATAATAATCCCTCTCTCTAGAGCATTGGTCCATACATTGATATTGGCTCACGTGTCACCTAATAATACTAATTTAGATCCCTTGGAGCCACTTTTAACCAACCAAACTACCGCAAGGGCCTATTCGGCCGGTACTGCTCAACAATATAATCCCATCGCCTAAAAATGAAACATGGTGATATAGTGTATGGTAGATGTTGTCCCTCCTCCGCCCACGGCCCCAGACCCATGTGTAGTCTCCATACCACCACCCAAACCTCATCTATCTAGACTTGCTAATAGTCCACCTCCTTTGTATGAGGGTATGTCAATGGCTCCCCCTAACTATATGCAACTAGCTCCTCTACCTCCCTATCCCTCCATCCAATTGATTTGAATGACATGATATGCTCCCAAGCCCACACCTATAGTATTGTAGGAAACCCCACGCTCCTCCCCTATCATCCTGCTCCCTAATAGACTATCTGGTGTAGATCCTGATACAATTCTACCAACATCAAAGACCCCCAAGCCGCAGGGACTCCAACATCCACTATCCACATGATCATCGGTATCAATGCCAAGGTGAATCCTGTCCTGCCTGTATCTGGGGCAATGTACCCTGAAAGAAGACTGCATACATAAAAAATAAATTTGCCTCTCTACAACTACTCGGTCTAAGTGCTCATCTAGTGGGAACTACCCACGTTAGATTTGGTATACTACCCTAGGCCCCACCAACCCTTGTATTGTCACCTCTCCTATCATATCTCTCATCACCATCATTGGCATCCCTCGCACTAGTAATCTAAAAATCCTATAAACATCCTCTAGTGTCATAGTCATCTCTCTTATGGGTAGGTAAAATGTACTCGTCTCACTATGCTATTGCTCGCACAAGGCAGTCACCATCGCCATATAAATCTATGTATAGGGCAATCTCACCAAATAACCCAGGCCAATGCCATCAATCCTCACCTAGCCAGTTGACATAATCTACTCCTCAATGTGTAGTACGACTACCTATCACTCGCATGACACTAGAGCATCTAGATACCACTGCACACAAACCAACCATGTGTTTGTATTCCCTTTTCCTGTATACATCACCTAACTTCCAAAAAAAAACCCCTCCCTCTACTTAGTCCCTATTTTATCTATGAAACTTTCTCCTTTTCCCTTTTTCCCTCATTTTTGGCACCATGTTCTCGCGAATGCTTGAATCTCACAATCCTGTTGACATAGATTGTCACGGGACCGCTCTTTGAACTTTTGATCCCCAAACACCCCAATCTGCGTTATCGCAAGTGTGTTCCCATAGGAACTAAGCCTTCACAATCCCATCGTCCCCACTTATCATGGGATCACATTTTGAATTTTATGTTTTTAGTCAAACCCTAACTTGTTCCCACTTTGACCCTACCCATTTTGGTGAAATCGCGTTTCTGCCACTTGGAGAATATTTTTGCTGGTGGGATTGCTTTCCTGCTATTGGATTTTCTATCTCACAAAATCTTCCTTGCCAAATTTATGATCTCCTGAAAGGTGTTTCTAAGCCCCATTTTAGCCTTCCCTTCCAGCCATTTTTGCAGGATCATGATCCTGCCTATCCCTATAGCGATCTTGTCGGACTTGTGTTTGCAGGATCGTGTTTCCTACATTGCGAGAATGCTAAAGCTATTGCAAAATATAAAATTATAGGCTATTTTTTTTACCCTACTAATCGATCTGGTGTTTGCTGCACTCGTACTCACCATACCACATCCACTCGATGCTCTGGTCATCCAAGCACAACCATTGTATCATCCAAGTTAGAGCTCCAAACAACAATATCTTATCATCTATATGAGAGGCAATAACCCTTTCTAGCCTGACTCCCACCCCTTATAGGCCCCTTGTAGTGTCCTATATTTCTTTATGCCTCCTCTAGTGACCTCCTTTCTTTTTGGCCTTCTTTCCTTTTTCCCTTTAAATCTCTTATTCACCCTCGTTTTAATGCTTCTATGTCCCTCTACTCCTCCTGGCTTGCTGTAACTTTTCAAGAAGTCATCGAGCCTCATTTTCTTTCCCTGCCACCTTTTTGAGGGGGAATCACATAGTCCATTCTCTAATTTTCTACTCAAAATTGGGGCAACCATGTTGCTTTAAAAGTCATTTTCACATTGTTTACATCCAAACTTCTTTGAAAATGTTGTTCCAACACTATGTCAAAGAGTGGCAACATGTAGACACCTAAATTTGTTTACATCACTAAGTAATCTCAATTAGTCATCTTTTAGGAAATTATTGATTAAATATTAATTAATTAATTAATTAATCATCATCCCCTACTTAATTAATTAATTTAATTAATTATAGTCTAATTGATAAAATCAAATGATAATCCAAAATCAATCTATCAATTAAATCCCTATTCCTCTATCCTCAAATCTATTTAATTTAATCCCACATCCTCCATTTTATTAAATAAATAATTATTAAATAATCCAAAACTCTAAAAACATCCCTAAAACCCTACCTTTTCCTCTAATCCAACCCATTCGCCCATAATAACCTCACTTAGCCATCTAACCCATCCCATCAAAGCTAAGTCACTTGCCTCTTAACCCCCTTTCTAAACTATGTTTATCCCCCCTCCTAAACATGTGCACAACTTTAAGCAAGGGTTAAGACTTGCTAACCTGAGCCAAAGTAAAAAAGTTTTCGTTTTCCTCTTCCATTCCTATCCAAGAGAATTTATGGCTTTTACATGCCATTAATGTCTTTTACATGCCATTAAATGCCTCTTACATCCCTCTTACACCCCCCTCCTCCCTCATTACTCCCTTTGACCAACCATTATCCCATCTGCTCACACTCATCCTCCTTGTGACAAGTGTCACTTCCTTATTGGCTACAAACAAGCACAATCCATGTGCTCCCCTTTCAAAGCATCCTAGCCCTCCCTCACCATTCTTCCATCCTTGCATCCTAACCATCCATATCTATACCCCTTGGCCTATAAATAAAGCCCCCCTCTCTCAAAATCCATCATCCACTTTCATACAAACTTATAATGCCCCATTGACCGCTACATCAAAGCCATTTTTACATCATTACCATGTTAAAATTCACCCAAACCTCCATTGTTGAAACCCTCACCCATTTTCATGCTTGATAAGACACCCCATCCATTGGAAGCTTGAGCACCCCATGAGCATATATCCCCTATCTATCAGGGACATATCTATGTCATCATAGGTTACACCCGAAGAGCTTACTAGTCTTGTTTTGCCTTCCTTCTTAGTGATAACCTTGGTCCTATCATAAGTGTTAACTGCTTTAGTATTGTAAATGCTTTTGTTAATAGTTAGTATTCAATAATGCACTCATAAATTAGGTGATACAATTACTATACAAGCCAAGTGATCAAAGTGAGTCGAGAAATTAGTGCGAACTAAGTGATCAAAGTAGGTCAAGCATCAGTTGTCAGAAAACACATGTCAATAAATATACCTAGTATGTGTCAAGTCACTCATGAGCCAAGCAGTCTATACATTCTAAGTGATTCAGGAGCCAAGTAAACAATGTATGCTAAGCCATTCAGAAGCCAAGTTACAACATTGAGAATGTAATGATGGCTAAGCATTAGAACCTTGAAATGTCAAGTGAATAGTTTTAGACATAGTTATTTGTAATGATACAAACTTCTGTGTAAACCAATTTTGAGCCAACTTAACAATTTTTTTATGATTCTAGAAGATATGTATGGAGGTATATTAAAAATCCCTATGCAAGACATGCAACCAATTAGATTAAGGGACATTTAAGTGGCAATATAGATAAACCTTAGTCATTGATTCCTACCTAACCCTAGTCCACCTATGTTTACTTAAGGAGACAAACCCTAAAGAGTTTATGTGAATGTGAAAGGAGTAGAAGGTGACAAATGCTAAGTGTAGAGAGAGCGTTCATGGTGGCTATAGAGGTTGTGACAATGATTTGAATTGTAGAATCAGTTAGAGAGAATAGAGGAAATCAGAGAGAGGACAAAGGAGACATATTTGATCAAAAGGATCAAGGATTCATTAGAAAAGAGAAGATCTAACATCTAGCAATAGAGTGCTAACTGAAGGATCATGGTGTTGAATCATTTTAAAAGGTGATATAGAGTAAATCTCCTAATAGAGTAGTCTTAACAGACTTGTGTAAATCTCTTAAACAAGTGCTTGTTTTATTATAATTTTAAGTCTTCTAATAAGGCACACTTTTAGTAGGGTGTTGAAATCCTTTAATAGGGTGAGACCTAATAGTCTTTGTAAGCCTTTAATAGGGTAGACCCCTCATAGGGTAGATCATATTTTATGGTCAAACTTATTGTAACCTTAATTGGCTACACTTCATAGCTGCAGTAGTGAAGATTAGTGGGTGTCATCCCCACCCCAGTTTTACCTTCTCATTGGAGGGTTTTTAGGTAACAAATTTATTATGTCATATGTTATTCATTTCATGCTATGGATGAACATGTGTAGCTATCTATTTTGGTTTACATGCTAAATTATGAGATGGATGCATGGTGAATGTTTTATGGTTAAAGTTTTGAATGTTGATTCACCCCTTCCTCCACCTTCCCCTCTTAGAGTTTACTTCCCCATTGTTATTTCCAACAATTGGTATCAGATCTCAGTTCTCTAGAAAGGAAAGCTTTACAAATTTGGAGGAAATATCTTAAAGATGGAAATCTACAAGTTGGGAAAGGTTATTGAGAACCAAAATATTTAAATACAAATTTTCCTACACCAACTCAATGAAACAATAGATGAATTGCAACATTCATTGAAGAGAAGAAAGGAACTATCTATTGAGCTAAATGACACTCATTACTAAGAAGATGACAGTATTGAATTGTTTGAGAATGAAAAATCAAGTGAGTTCAATGCAGCAGTTGCAAATATGATGGAAAAGAATAATGCCCTAACTAAAGAGGTTAGAAATCTTAAGATAGAACAAGAAGTCCAATCAATATTACTATGCGAGGTGACTGAACAGAAAACAAAAAGTTTGAGGAAGAAAAATTCATGATTGAAGATGACAAAAGAACACTGACCAACAAACTAGAAGAGAAGAAATTAGATGTGCAAAAGATTGCTAACATGCAACTGGATACAATGAATCAATTGATGATTACAAACCATGAATTGAATGGAAAGAACATTGAGATCACAACCCTGAAGTTACAAAATGATCAACTGAGGAATGAACTAAGAGTAGAAAAAGAATTTTCTAAAAGTTTCAACAAACTTAGTGAAGTCATCAAATACTTTGAGAAACTAATGAGATCTCCAAGACTTAACAATGATACTACTAGATTGGGGTACATCAGTACTGAGGAAGGAGAATCATCTACAAGTGGTGAAAAAAGAAACAAAAAAGGTAAGAACTAAAAACCCACTTTTCATAACCATGGAAAACTAGATCGTACAACAAAGGTTTGCAGGAGAAACAATTCAATTTAGGCAAAAATTCAAGGGTTACTATCATAAGTGCAACAAGCAAGGACATTAGGCACATGAATGCAAGACCAAGACCTTAAGCACTTAGAGATTTGAAGTATACTACAACAATTGTCAGAAGTATGGACATAAAGAATATGAATGGAGATCTAATGCCAAGTGGGCATCAAATAAACAAACAAAGGTAGAACAAAATGGAAAATCTTATGATTGGGATTACAATACAAGGTAGAGTTGTCACTATTATCAAGAATATGGACATGTTCCTGAAAATTGCATTAAAACACATTTCAAAGGAAACTACAATAGATGGTTGAGTGAGACTACATGCTTTAGTTGTCTCAAGGCTGGTCATGTCAGCGAAAATTGTCCAACTAGGTCACTAGCACTGAGTAATGGAAACAATAAAGGCAAAGAAAAGGTCAATGTTGAGAAGGTTAAAGTACAGATTGTAATGCCCTGCCAAGGGACCCAAAAGAAATGACCTAAAGTTTTACTAAGTTTGCCAACATTTTTTTTTGAAACAAGAAGGAATAACATGCATATCAAACACATAGTAGCGAAAGCAGTAAGATACAATCAACTAAAGGATATATAATAAGTTACATATCTTAAGGATCTTAAGATGTTGAGTTACATATAAATTTAATCTAACACTAAGTCCATCAACACCACATCCATATGAAAGAATAATTATAAAGTCCAATGTCCATTTAAATAATATACATTTGTTCTGAATGCTTCTTGGCAAATTAAATTCGAAATACTCAATCATCCACTGTACATGTCATAGGGTATGAAAGGCTTAAAAGAATATACATATGTAGAAATAGAAATACATCATCCTTCTCGGATCCATGATACAAAGTAAAATAAAATAAATGAAGCCATCCACCATATATGATACATCCATCCATCATAAAAGATACAACATCCATATAACCATCCATCAAATGATACATATAAAGAATGAAAGTAAATGCAGATAAGGAATGCTCCAGCCATGGTGACTACGAACGGATCTCAATGGTAACAATGAAAAAGCACTACCACCTGACTGCGTGGAACCTAAATGGCCCACTCCCACCACGTTGATGAGATAGTCCCAAGTCCCAAACAAGATATCAAACCACATATAAAAATACTCTCTAAGTCCAAGAAATCCTAAAGGTAATCTAACTCAAAGGTTCTAAGACAGGTTGACATCTAATTCCCAGAGGCACACAAGATACGTAGGAAACCTACTATGTAAGCAGACAAGTGTCATCACATGAATCATGTTGGAGTTACCCGAGCAGTCCCTTAGGACCCCCGGGTCCCTAGTGATTCCTATGTAGCCACTAGTATCCCCTCATACTGACAAGGCATACTATAGAATGCAAGGTCACAACCAAGCATCCTCTCTACTCCCATCCTAGTCTGTACTAGCACTCGAGGCATGGGCAAGAACATACAAAGAATATTATTAGGTTCATTTTACTCTCATTTAATGTAATGTTTTCACTTATTAAACAACTTACAATGGGTTACCCTGGTAGCCACTTAGGGCCCCATCCCCCATTGCAAGCCACTTCCTGACACTACATGCAGATAACCTACCCTAGGCTCATAAAAGCACAAATCAATAATCATATAAAAATCACCTCAGTCATATACAAGTGATTGGAAAGCATCAAAAGATAATCCACAATAATCACATCAATTCTCTACAAGCAACTGGAAAGCATCAAAGATAAATCACAATATGCATCGGTTCTCAATGAGCACCTGGAAAGTATCCCAATAATACTAATCAATGACTCAAAATGGTTAAGTCAAAACATGTCACAATATGACATCACCAAGATCAAAGTAAACACTTTAGTCCCATCAAGGTGACTAGGAAGTAACCCAAGTATAATTGATCGAGGACTTATAAATGGTTAAGTCAAGTAAGTCATACAATCACCTCAGTGTCACACAAGATCACTGGAAAGCAATAACGAATAGTAAATACCAACATATCATAGAGCATACCATCACATTACCATGATTGGGTTTAAAGAGATCGAGATCAAAATATCATCATGACATCACAAACACAAAACTCCTAAGCCTCTGGTAACAACCTAAAACTGGTCAAAGCTAGGTCAAACCTCAAACCCCAAAACATAGACAACACATAGATAATAGAGTGTAAGTTTCATGTTTAGGTTTATTTTGAAAACACATGGTTGGGTTAAAGCTAATGGTTTCAGTTTTCAGTGTTGTTCAAGTAAATAGTCTTATAGATCACCCTTACAATTAACTCATTCTTGTTTTTAAATAATTCACAAAGTTATCCCTTATTTAATTTTAAATCAATTTCAATAATAATCTAGGATAACTATTTGTTTAAATTATTAAAGTAATACTTATTGATCTTTGAATAAAATAATTGTGATTTTACTAAAAAAATCAATATCATTAATTACTAATAAAATAAATTCACATCTTCTTAAATAATTTTCATTATTAACAAACTCAGATTTAATTAAAATTAATTAAATAAATAACAATTATATTAAAATCATTAATTATTTATTAAATTATTAAATATTAATAAAATTTATTAATAAATAATAATTTAAAGTTAATATAATCTAAATTTAATATAATTTTAATTTAATAATTTAAAATTTTAATAAAACTTAAATTTAATAATTTCAAAATCTTAATATAATTTAAATTTTAATAAACTTAAATAATAATAATTTAAAAAAAAAAAAATAAAAAAAAATTTGACGTTTATAAAGGCTCGTCGACCTATATTGCCCTACGGCTGCAGGTGTTACTGCTGCTACAGATAGCAGTACCATCTGCCGTGGCAGTGTGGTGGTGGGGTGTGGGAAGTGGTGGTCCCGTCCCACTTTAAAATTTTATATATATATATTTTTAATTTAAATGAATTTCGTCTCCCCTAAGATATATATATATATATATATATATATATATATATATATATATATATATATATTGAAAATAATTTTGTTTATTAAAAACAAACCCCCTCCAATATTATTAAGTTTTAATAATAATATATATTTATTATTATATATTTTTAATATATTTTACAAATATAGTCTGATAGAAGAATTACTATCAACCATACAAAAAAATTTCAATTTAAAATGTCTAATTTCAATTTGAAATCTTTTCCAAATCATCTAATAAAAAGGTTCGATTAACATTCAAATTTTTAAATTTAAATTTCCTTTGAAATCTCAACCCTCCCTGTTTTAAAACTAATTTATTTCAATTATAGAACAAGGTTTTCTAAATAGTTTTTTTTCAATCCGGATTTACAGATGAAATTGAATAGCAAAAGATTTAGAACGAAGGATGGCAAGATTCATACAACAAAATTTGAGAAAACAAATTTCTACAAGCATGAAGTAGACATAATATATTGAATTTTATATTTCATTTAGTGATCCAAACACAAGACCCTACCTGAGTCTGATGATAATACGCAACCACCCAAAAATTATGAGAGAATTCACTTCTATCCAAAAACTTCTCTCTGAAACTTTCCCAAAAATTCCCTTCCAAGTTTGCTTCCAAAACTCGCGTCCAAAATTGTCCCCCAAATATGAACCCTTCAATTGTGATAAAGAGTTCTTTCCTTAAATTGGGGCACTGATTGTGTGTTCACCTGGCAGAACTCCTTGCTCACAACCCTTAACTCAATATTAACTTTCTTTTTTCTTTCTTTTATCTTTTCCATGCACATCTATTAAATTATTAAATTACTCTATTTACTTTTCACTTGACTTCTATTTTAATTAATTTATTAATTTTAATCTCATGCACTCATTATGCAATTAAAATATCTTTATTAATTTCACTTGTTTTATCTTTTAATTAATCTCTTATATTCTAGTCTCATGCATGCATCATGCAAACTTAAAACTTTTAATTAAATTAATATATTTTTCACTTTTTAAATTTATTTTTGAAACTGAATCAATAAAATATTTATTAACTTAAATAATAATATTATTTAGCATTTATTTAAAAATGAACTCTAAATATATTATTATTAAATTAAATAAACATTATTACGTTCTAAAATTATCCTTATAACTTTTATCTTCAAATTTAATTCTCTTTATTTTTATTTTATTAATTTTTCAATTAATTAAATATAATTAAATATTAAAATATCATAATAATTTTCCATTAAATTAAATCATTAATTTAATCTTTTAATTAGACTTAATTAATAGAAAATTTATCAAAGACTCATAAAACAACATATGAAAACCCATCATAGAAAACCACATACAAAATTAAACTAAAGGGTTATAATCATGAATTAATGTCATTCGATGCATTCAGAGGGTACTTGACTTAGATACTTGTCCTAATTTTCAATTAGGACAAATGGCTCGAGGGTTTAGGATTTGGACTTAAGAATTTATCTTCCCTCTCTTACCATTGAGATAATGCGACAGGGTACGCTCATCCTGGCAATTCAGGGAAGTCGATACCCAGTACCTGCATCCTGCATAAAATCCATGCATGTATAGAAACAATATTCTAAGCTAAATAGGCAATGGTAGGAAGTGGTGCATTGTGTAGATTCCGACTAGCAGGTGACTACGACTCCCTTCCCTAACCACATAAGAAATGCCATACATAAAGAAAATAAATATTCACACCATACACATGCAGTATGGGGTAAGTATCCATAAGAAAAAACATATGATAATCCATCTAACTAATCATCATCAATAACTAAAATCACTGAATAGTCGTCATGCATACATGAAGTATAAAGTATAAAGTAATCTCATCATAAATCAACTAAATCTAAAACAATATCTGATAATCTAAAACTAATGCTACTAATTGTCAACATAAAACTGGCCTATAAGAGTTCGGCAATGATAGCAAAAATGTAAACTAGGAAAATGTAAATTGGGGCAGGCACTACACAGATGAACAAGACATGGAAGAAGAAAGAATACTGTAGCACATCAAGCTCAGATGAGGCCACTTCATCCAATGGATTAGGTGACCACATCACCCCCAACTAGGCAATCAAGAGGTATGTATGGGACTGATACTTCAAAGGTTATATTATGCATCAGTTCCAAGAATCTAAGATCTGAAAAGATTATATATGCATGAATTAATATGCAATGTATTGGTTAGAACCTGGAAGAAATCTATAGTTTTGTTATTTTCCATGTTGTTGCCAAGCATGAAAAGTTTCATAGTTATTTCCAAGTGATGGAATTATGATTAGTATTGGTTGAGTTTGCTATATTAGCTGAGCATACTGGAGATCCTGTATAAGTCGAGTGAGTGGGAAGTCCTATGATAGATGAACATACAGTTGTGTAAGCACTAAGCATTTATTGTCAAATGTGAAAGGTTATATAGTCAAATTTTGACTCATTTGCATTCATTAGTGATTAAAGAGAGAACAAAGAGCATAGAGGCAAATTGGAAAAGGAGATTCTAGCATTTACAAACTAGATTTGATAGCTACTCAACAAAACTCATTAGATTGAAAGGTATGCAACTGATGTCGAGTTACACTGTTTGAATTTTCGTAAACCCTAAGTAGTCAATATGGAAGCCAACTCTTTTGTGAATGTTAGAAAAAGTTAAAGTAGGTTTTTAATGTTCGGCTAATAAGTAATGATGTAAGGCAACCACCTTTTCAAGCAATACCTGAGATAGCATATAAAGGAGACCCGTCTAGTGCATTATTGATGATACCACAAAAAGTAATAATGATACAAGATGTTAAGTGTTGCTATATGAGAAAGATAGGAGAAGTAGAGGACATGGAGATAAGAGATGCCTACAAAAAACTATAAGATAATGGATTCTTGAGGGAAGAATACAAAATCATAGAACAAAAAAGGTTAAACTGTGCCCTAGATTTTCCTCATGTGTTTAAGATAGAATGGATACGAATTGTTTTGAGTCATATACATGATAACTATATCTGGTTAGAAGGTGGACCAATTAAGCTCACAAAGAAGATCATTAACCAAGTATTAGGGTACCCTACTCTTGATCGACCCAAGAGCATGAGTAGTGATGCGAACGAGTTGATTGAGAAGAATACTGGTGTAGTATGGAACAAAAGAAGGATGTCTATTGACACAATCTCAGATCCCTTAATTTCCTTTGTAGTGAGATGATTGCTCACAAGTTCTTTTAGTCTAGTGTATTGAACAATGTATCATGTATGGCCATTGATTTGGGTTAAAAGATAGTAAAGAGGGACCATTCCTATGACCTTGCCAAGTTGCAACTACAACAACTATTAGAAAACTTGGAGGCCATCAGAAAAGAAAAAAGTGCATCATGAAAATTTAATTCTTTACTTGTTTACATATTCTTTTGTGTGCAAAACACCTTCCCCACCTTTGGTATAGCTGCTTGGAAGATCAATAGTCCAATTGCACAACAAATTTCAGAATTCATAGAGCAACTAGGTGATAATTTTGATTTAGTAATGACAAGTTACTTTGAGGATTTTAAGAAATCCATGAAACAAAGGTTAAGGATCCCTATATCACTTGTGTAGAAACATTATGATGATGTTTGCTTCCTATTGAATGTAGACTACACATATGTGCAAGTAGCTATACCTAGAGTCAGATGGCTGAAGCCCTTGCCATATGAGATAAATGTAGATGAGGCCTTTGTACCTATTACAACTCTATTATTAGAAGATATTAACAAGAGTGCTACCTCATTTGGTAATTATGTGGAAGCAAAATCAGGAATCACAATAGACTTGAAAACAACTATTATTTTTAGGAAGAAGAACAAATTGGTGAAAAAGATTAAGGAAAGATTTGGTGAAGGAGAAGAGGAAGAAGAAGATGATGATGATGAAGAGGAAGAACAAAGCCAAGCCCCATTGGCATTAACTCAAGGGCAAGGAGAGGATCAGGATGAAGATACAGAAAATGTCGAAGGAGAGGAAGTTGAGGAAGCACCAAAGAATACAAAGGCCAAGAAGAGAAAGGCAAAAGAACAAATAGTGGAGAAACCTGAGAAGCCTATGAAGAAGCCATAGCAGAAACCTGCAATAACTACTACTAGGTCTAGTACAAGGGCATCCACTATTTAGGTAAAAGAAATTGTAAAACCTAAAGGCAAGAGGACATCTACATAGTAGAGCTGAGTGAGCCTATTAAGAAAATATATAAGAGGTTGAATAAGAAGTTAGTGCCTCAACCTGAGTCACATGAGTATAAAATAGAGTTAGATAAAATGAGTCAATTTAAAGTGCTAAGCCACAATCCCTCCTTTGACTTAGAAAATTTGTGTGATAATATCAAGTAAAATGCAGATTTATCTAGTTTCATACATATTGTGATTGATACAGGAGCACCCTGGGTTGCCTTGTTATCCTGCTCATTTTTGTTCATTCTGCAAGTTGGTGCCTAGCAAATCCTTCATGTGTCTAGCAATTCCTTCATGTGCCTGTATATGAGAAATGTTAGTATGCTAATAGAAACCAAATTTAAATAAAGCTTCTACAAACTAAACAAAATTCATAAACTTCAAGATAGACTAAGATGAGCTCTCAATTGAGAATATGAGCCATTAATGGACTCTCTCAATAAGAAGCTCTCTTGTTGAGTAGCTTTATCTAAATGGATAGGATGTATGCTCAATATGCTTCCAAAGGCTTCAATGGATGATTGTGGATTTTGGATAGATGGCTTTAGTATGGATTTGGCTCTCAAAATAGCATTATAACTTTACTTCATGGATTGTGTTATTTTGTAAAGGGGAAGGATCCAATTTATAGGCAAGAGGCTTGAGGGATTGAGGGCTAAGATGCAAGGATGGGAAAAAGCTTATGGAAGGCTCAGATTGCATGAGAGGAGAGCACATGGATTGTGCTTCCTTATAGCCAATCAAGGAGTGACACATGTCACATGGTGAGAGGATGGAGGAAAGGGCAAGGATGAGTCAACAAAGGAGGCTCAAGAGATAAAATCTTCATAAAGACCCTCATAATGACTTGTAAGAGCAATAAAAGGGCTTGTAAGAGTCATTTATGACCTAGTGGACTTCATAAAGTTTTATGGTTGAGATATTTTGAGGGTGATGAGAGCAAATTCGACTTGGACTTGATTAGGAAGGTTTTAAGCTTGCTTAGGCTTGTGCAAATGATTAGAGGATGGATTAGGATGGTTTAGGATTAGCTTAGGGATAGGCAAGTGGATGGCATTTAATGAGGGTGGGTGAAGGAGGAGATATTTGTTAACTTTGGCTTGGGTTAGTAAGTTTTAACCCATGTTTAGGGAATGTGACAAGGTTAGGAGGGGATTAGGATTAGGTTTAAAGACATCTTCTAGAAGAGTCTAGATTTTGGATGAGGATAAAGACTTTCTAGAATAGTCTAGAATTTCCTAGGATGAGGATGAAGACTTTCTAGAAGAGTCTAGAACTTCTTAGGATGAGGATAAATTAGATTTTTAGGAAATAAATAAATTTTTATTTATTTCAAGGGTTTGGGTTGAGAAGATATTTATTAAAACTTTTTTAATAAACATGAGGATTAATATTTAATTTTAATTAAATATTTTGAGTTGGGGTTAGGGGTAGGAAATGATGAGATTAGCCTTTAATCGAAATTAAAGAAGGATTAGAAGATTTTGGAAGAGGATATTGGTCATAAGGAAATTGACCAACTTTTGGGAAAAAAATAAATTTTTTATTTATTTTAGGATTTTTGGTCAATTTATTAATTAAATAATTAATAAATAAGGAAATAATGTTTAAATAAGATTTAAACATTTTTGGGAGGGATTCCTTAATTAAATATTTTTAATTAAGATAAAAGGATTTAATGGCATAAAAATTAATTAATTAATTAATTAAATAATTAATTAATTAATAAATGATGATGTCATCGGGAATTTTTCAGAAAATAAAAATACTTTATTTTCTAAAGGATTTTTAGGTGTCTACAGTGCCTAGTAGTCCTTCATGTTCCTAGCAGTTCCTTCATGTGCCTAGTAGTCCTTCATGTGTTGAGTTATTGTAGCAATTCCTTCATGTGCCAAGTTACTCAATATATGCCGAGTGACTCTTCATGTGCCGAGTTACCTAGTGTATGCTAAGTGTTTCTTCATGTGTCGAGTTACCCAATGTACGTCGAGTGTCAGTATTTGGACGTGATTTTTGTGAGCTGACTTGGGAGATTTATTTCAATTGCAACATTTATCTTAAGATCTTTTCTTGGGATGTGTCTAGACCGTTGTTAGGTCGGCCCTCCTCTTATGTAATGTTCTAGAATAATTTGTAAGCCATTTTGGCAAGTATATATAGAGTGTTTAGGCTTAGAGTTAAGCAAGTTTTTGGGAGAGTAGATTGGAGAGTAGAACTAAAAGTGTGAATTTACAATTGGATCTTTGAATGTGAATGTATTTTTAATTGGCCGTAACCTAGAAGGCCTTACAACTGGGCATGTATGTTGAATATTTTAAGAATCAATAAAAGTATTTCATTCTTCCTCCTCCTTTGGTTGTTGTTCCTTGTGTTTTCTTTCATTGTGTTAACTCTTGCAGGGTGGTTTGGATAGCTATGTGAGCCTTTGGCCCTAGTTATTCATCCTTTTCCTACGTTAGTTGGTATCAGAGCTTGAGGTTCATCCTTATGGAGATTGGATCATGTAGAACCCTGATTCAGATTTGGTTCTAGGGTTGTAGATCTATAACTTGCAAAGGGTTATGATCTTGTAGGAACCTGATTTGTAAAGATGGTTTGTGGTAGAAGAAATGCTGATGATGCTATATTGGATTAGTTGAGACAAATTGCAGCCAGATTAGATGCTGAAGAGATAGCCCAAAGGAGAGGAGCACATCTTGATGATGTAATTGATGATAAAGTAGCAACACCAAACCATAAACCAAAACCTGAAGAAGATCAAGATGAGGAAAGATTGTTGCAAGTGTTGTCTAGGGAAAATTCAAAGCTTGATGTAGAAGTTGTTCCTTATGATGGAAAATTGGATACCAATGTTGTGTTGGATTGGATCTCTGATATGGAGAAGTTCTTTGAGTATGAAAACACTCCTAATAATAGAAAGATGAAGATTGCAGTCACTAGGTTGAAAGGTCATGAATCACTATGGTGGGAGCACTTGTAAATTGATAGACAAAGGAGAGGAAAGGAGAAGATCAGAACTTTCCCAAAGATGGTGAACAAGGTAAAGAAAAATTTCCTCCCTGCTAATTACTAAGTTATCCTATTGAGAAAGATGCAAAATTTGAAACAAAAGGACATGATTGTGAAAGAATATATTGAGGAATTCTGTAGATTAGACATCATATCTGGACATGTGGATGATGATGTTGAGAAAATTTCAAGGTACATCAATGGATTGAGATTTGAAATTCAAGATGAAATAAGTTTTCTAAAGTTCGAAAGTGTAGAAGAAGCATATAAATATGCCTTGAAAGCTAAGGAGATCTTGACAAAGAAGAATGAACAAAGACAAAGAGGTAGCGGTGGTAGATTCTAGAGTGGCAGAGGTAGATCTTATGGAGAAAATGACAGATCTGACAGTTTTATGCAGGATAAAGGCAAATCTAAATGGAAGAATGATGACAAAGGCAAGATCAAATGGAAAAGTGGTAATTCTTACCGAGAAGGCACTAATTCTTACCGAGGAATAGGTAATTCCTATTCTAGAGGTGGATTTCATGGTAATTGTTTTAGATGCGGTAAAGAGGGACATAGATCTTTTGAATGGAGATCCTCTGAAAGTAGGCAAGGTAACAGAAATATTGTGATTCAAGAAGATGATGAGGGTTCACTAAGTGGACCTAAGGCTGAAGAAAATTTGATGGTGAGAAGAACCTTATGTAATAAGGGAAGTGATGAGGAACCTGTTTTAAGGAGAAGTCTTTTCAAGACAAGATGTAAGATGGCCAGAAAATGCTACAAAGTGATCATTAATAGTGGAAGTTCTACAAATCTGGCATCAAGAGAGCTTGTTACCAAGTTGCAGTTGCAGAGGCTGAAACATCCCAAACCTTATCATGTTTCATGGATCAAGGATGAGCATAAGATATTGGTAAGTGAGCAATGCCTTGTGAAGTTCAAAATTGGACATTACTTTGATGAAGTTTTGTGTGATATTATGCCCATAGATTGTTGTCATATTTTTTTGGTAGACCTTGGCAATATAATAGATATGTTGTAAATGATGGAAGATTGAATCAACATACTCTTTAGGTAAATGGGAAGAAACAAATATTGTTTCCTTTAATTGAAAGTCCAGAGGAGGTTAATTGTACTATTGTAAAAATTTGCATGGTTAATGGGAAACAATTTGAAAAGGAAATGAAAATGAATCAAGTCTGTTTGCCATAGTTTCTAGAGGACCGAGTGTTGGTAGTAATGGTCAAGCAATAGAAGCTAGTAATGACCAAGTAACAACAAATAGTGACAACCAAGTACCAGTAGAAATTACAGAATTGCTGAATGAGTATAAAGACATTATTGCTGATGAAATTCTTGATGGTTTACCTCCAGTAAGAAGTATAAGTCATTGTATGGATCTAATTCCTAGAGCTAGTTTTCCAAACAAAGCACCATATAGATTAACACCTGTAGATAATGAAGAACTTAATAGATAAGTACATGAGTTTTTGTAGAAAGGTTTGATTAGAGAAAGCTTGAGTCCATGTGCTATACTTGCTGTGTTAGCACCTAAAAAGAATGGAGAATGGAGAATGTGTACTGATTCTAGAGCCATTAACAAGATAATAGTGAAATATAGGTTTCCTATGCTGAGGATGGATGACATGATGGATTGTTTGAGTGGAGCAAAGTATTTTACCAAGATTGATATGAAGAGTGGCTATCATCATATCAGAATCAGAGAAGGTGATGAATGGAAGGCTACTTCCAAGACAAAAGATAGTTTGTATGAATGGTTGGTTATGCCTTTTGGTTTGACTAATGCACCTAGTACTTTCATGAGGTTGATGAATGAAGTTTTGAAAAGATTCTTGGGTAAGTTTGTGATTGTTTATTTGGATGATATTTTGATATTCAGCAAGACTAAGGAAGAACATCTTGAGAATATTAGACAAGTATTGTAGAAGTTAAAAGAGGAAAATTTGCTGATTAATCTGAAAAAGTGTTCTTTTATTCAAGAGGAGATTGTGTATTTGAGATTTGTGATTTTAGCTGATGGACCCTAAGAAGGTTAAAGAAATTTTGGAATGGCCTACACCTAAGAATGTGGGCGAGTTAAGATCATTTCATGGTTTGGCTAGTTTTTACAGAAAGTTTATAAAGAATTTTAGTGTTGTTTGTAATGCTATGATTGAGATAATGAGGGGAGATAAAAAGGAATTCAAGTGGACACATAGAGCTGATAAGAGTTTTGAGACTTTGAAAAAAAAGGTTGCTGAATTACTTGTATTAGCTTTACCTTATTTTAACAAAGTATTTCAAGTTGAATGTGATGCAAGTGGTAATGCAATAGGAGTTGTATTAAGTCAAGAAGGTAATCCTGTTGCTTTCTTTAGTGAAAAGTTGAATGATGTTAAAAGGAAGTATTCTGTGTATGATCAAGAATTTTATGCCATTGTTCAAGCATTGAAGAAGTGGAGACATTATTTGATTCCTAAAGAGTTTGTTTTGTATACTGATCATAAATCTTTAAAATACTTGGGAAGTCAACATAAATTGAATTAGAGACATATGAAGTGGGTTGAGTACTTGCAAAGTTTTACATTTGTGATCAAGCATAAGAGTGGAGTTATTAATAGAGTTGCTGATGCATTGAGTAGAAGATGTTCTTTGGTGACTGAAATGAAGGTTGAAGTTCTTGGTTTTGATGAAATGAAATAGTTTTATGATGATGATCCTAATTTTTCTAAGGAATGGAGAGAGTGCAGAGCACCAAATCTGACATATCACATAAGTAAGTATGATGAGTATTTCATTCAAGAAGGTATGTTGTTCAAAGGTATTCAGTTTTGTATTCCTGGAAGTTCTATGAGGTTGAATTTGATTAAGGAAAAGCATAGTGGTGGATTGGCTGGACATTTTAGAATTGATAAGACATTAAGCTTCTTAAAATAGAAGTATTATTTGCCACAAATGTATAAGGATGTTCAGAAATTTGTAAAGAGTTGTGGAGTTTGTCAAGTTGCAAAGGGAGTGAGTCAAAATACTAGTTTATATACACTTATTTCTGTTCCTAAGAAACCTTGGACTGACATCAGTATGAATTTTGTTCTTGGATTGCCTAAAATAGTGAAAAGGTATGATTCCATACTTGTTGTAATGGAAAGATTTTCTAAGATGGCTCATTTCATACCATATAAGAAGACATCAGATGTTGAGCATATTGCTGAACTTTTCTTTAAAGAGATTGTGAGATTGCATGGATTACAAAGAAGTATTATTTTAGACAGAGATAGTAAGTTTGTTGGTTATTTTTGGAAGACTTTGTGGAAGAAGATGGGTACTAAGCTGAAGTTCAATTCTACATTCCATCCACAAATAGATGGATAGAAAGAGGTTGTGAATAGAAGCTTAGGTAATTTGCTAAGATGTTTAGTTGGGAATAAGCCAAGTAATTGGGAGATGGTATTGGCACAAGCTGAATTTACATATAATAATTTTGTGAATAGGAGTATAGGGAAGACACCTTTTGAGAATGTTACTAGAATGCATCCTAGAGGTATATCAAATTTGAGAGATGTTGTTGGTGAAGAAAACAGAAGCACTGCAGGAGAAGAATTTGCTGATTTTATGAAATCTTTGCATAAGGAAGTGAAGTTGAGGTTGGAACAAAGTAATCAGAAGTATAACAAGAATGTTGATAAGTCTAGAAGACACCATGATTTTCAAGTTGGTGATGAGGTGATGGTTCATTTGAAGAAAGGAAGATTCCTAGTCGGAACATATAGTAAGATGAAGATGAAGAACTTTGGACCTTGTAAGATCTTGAAGAATTTTGATAGTGGTAATGCTTATGAAGTTGAGTTATTTGATGACATGGATATATCTTCTATATTCAATATCGCTGATTTGTATAAGTATCACGAGTCAGAGGATGAAGTTGTTGTATTAGATGATTATCCTAAGAAGCAGATTGAAGAAGTTAAACATATATTGGATCAGAGTGTTGGCAAGAGTACAAGAGGAAAATAGTACCATGAATATTTGGTGAAGTGGAAGAAAAAACTTATTGAAGATGCTTTATGGATTTCTCAATTTGAGTTGGATTCAGCTCAGGTTGGGACATCTCAATGATTCAAGAGAATCATTTCTTTCAACCCCAATTGTTTGATGCAGGAGCATCCTGGGTTGCCTTGTTATCTTGCTCATTTTTGTTCATTCTGCAAGTTGGTGCTTATAAAATCCTTCATGTGCCTAGTAGTCCTTCATGTGCCTAGCAGTTCCTTCATGTGCCTAGTAGTCCTTCATGTGCCTAGTAGTCCTTCATGTGCCTAGCAATTCCTTAATGTATCTAGCAGTCCAATTCCTTGATGTGCCTAGCATTCCAGTTCCTTCATGTGCCTAGCAGTTCTTCATGTGCCAAGTTATTGTAGCAATTCCTTCATGTGCTGAGTTACCCAGTGTATGCCGAGTGACTCTTCATGTGCTGAGTTACCCAATGAATGCTAAGTGTTTCTTAATGTGTTGAGTTACTTAGTGTATGTCGAGTGTCAGTATTTGGACATGATTTTTGTGAGCCAACTTGTAGGATTTATTTCGATCATGACATTTATGTTAAGATCTTTTCTTGGGATATGTCTAGACCATTGTTGGGTTGGCCCTCCTCTTATGTAATGTTCTAGAATAATTTGTAAGCCATTTTGGCAAGTATATATAGAGTGTTTAGGCTTAGAGTTAGGAATTTTTTTGGGAGAGTAGACTGGAGAGAAAAATTGAAAGTTGGATCTTTGAATGTGAATGTATTTGTAATTGGCTATAACCCAAAAGGCCTTACAACTGGGCATGTATGTTGAATATTTGAAGAATCAATAAAAGTATTTCATTCTTCTTCCTCCTTTGGTTGTTGTTCCTTGTGTTTGCTTCCATTGTGTTAACTCTTGTAGGGTGGTTTGGATAGCTGGGTGACCCTTTGGCCCTAGTTATTCATCCTTTTCCTGTGTCAGTGATCAAAAATACAGTTGAGGAGGCCATATATGTCATGATGGCTACATTTAAATCAACTCCTCTATAAATTTCCAGCTCACTATCCAAGAGTCTATATGAATGAGTTGAGAAGAAATGGCAATACAACTTGCAAATTGAAAGACAAATCAGGGAATCAACTCTAGCCCAAGTTATGCCAGAATTAGAAAAAAGGAAGATTGCTAAAGCTATGGAAAAGAATAAGACTAAATCTGCACCCAAATATAGAGCTTTCCATATCTTAAATAAGAATATTGAGGATGTGGTTACCAAAAGCACAACAATTTGGAAATCAATATATGGGTCATCCACTCCATCAATTAAAGAAAAAGGTGAGTAATAAATGCAAGATCCTAAGAAAGATGAACAAGAGGTAGAAAGGACTGTAAAAGAGGATCTACTCAAGGATGGTAATGTGGAAGGTACTAAGGAGACAATAGTAGAAGAGGCCACAGTTGAGGAACAATAGCAAGATACATAGAATGTTCAAGATGAACAAGTGTCGAGTGCTAGTCCTCCACATATAGACCAAGTGAGTCAATAGGACTCAGTACAAATAAAGGATGTTCCTGATAATTCAACTCTAATCATCAATCCTTTGACTGAAGAAGACTTGCAAAAGATATTGAAGGATTCCACCATGGCATCACAGTTATCTACTAATCCTATACTAGTGAGAATAGATGAAATTGAGAAGGTAGAACCTGCATCTACAAGGGAGAAGCCACAAGAAACATCCAATCAACCCCCTCAATCTACTAAGGTGAATGAAATAGATTCATAGGATAAACAAGCAAATCAAAGTATAAACTCAGAACAACATGATGTAACACACCAGATACCATCTGTTATGCCTACTATTGTATTTAAATTGAAAGAGGCAGAAGCAAAAAATATCATACCATTAGTGCCAAGTCTCAACAACTTTGGTAACAATTGAGAAAGATGGAATTGAAGTGAAATTAGGTCAAGAAGAAAGTCTTATACCTACTCCAAAAAGAAAAGGTGAAGCACAACAGGTAGAGAGTAATAATGATAAGCATGAAGAGTTGCAGGTGACTACTGCACCAGAGGAACAAATTTCCATACAGACTCTAGTTATCCTACCAATTTTTGCTACTTCTCCCAGTAGTCAAGTTGTTCAGGGGCTGAGCACACATGTTACACATCTCAACTATAGTGCCCCCCCTGCCCCTCTTTTAGATTATTCAACGGGTTCTTTTTTCCTTGTTTTGAAGGCCAATGCAACCAACCCATTTAGCTTCCAGATGGACTTTTAGTCCATACCGAATAGAATAATTGAGCGACAAACCCAATGTTTGGAACAAAGGGTATCTCCCCTATCTCGTTTCATTCATAGAGATCTCATTTTGCTTATTTAGTCAGAGCTGCTTGCAATTATCAAGGCCAAGTGCTAGTACATCAAGGAGCACAAATGATACATATTTTGGAGATGTCTATTTAGATGAGGTGATTGAGTTACCCAAGTTTGATCTGACAACAATCACAATTGAAGAGATGAGTATTCTACAGGAAGCTGTGTAGAGAAAGAAGACACGAGAAATGATGAGAAGGGAGTATAAGAAAAAAAAAGTTTTACATGAGATAAAAGACAAATTTTATGATGCTTTCAGTCTCCCTAAGATGAATGAAGACAAGCCCATCATTGAACAACTTGCCACTATTATTGACAAAATCAAGGATGAAGACTTGGACACAAATGTTAAAACTTTAGAATGGTCTATAAGGAAATTTCACACAAGGGTACTTGAGAAGATATCTAGTGCTATTGCACTAAGAAAGGTTGATTTAACAACCAAAATGGAGAGTGTGAATAAGGTGTTAGCGAATATTTTCTCTCTATACACCAAGTTATGTGATGTGAATCTTTTCACATAGGAAGTTCAAAGTGCTATTGACCAACTTGCAAGGAGATTTTAAAACTATATTATCTCCTAGTGAAAGCCAAACTCATTTTCAAAGGTTACTATCCACACAAGGTACACTTGTCAAGATAAAAGCACAAGATGCAAATATTCTTGAGCTACCTTGATAAGTATTCAATCCATGTTGAACCAACACATGGAAGTGTTGCATAAGGAACTGGCCTATGCTGAGACATTGATGATGAAAGATAATCAACTTTCAACTCATGATGGCCTAGTTGACCTTGTTGCCCAACTAGACATTCAATATCAATCTCTAGAGGTAGCATGCAACAATTGGGATGCAACCCTAAAGATTATAATGGAGATCCATAAATCATTTTTCGATAAATACACTATTAATGTACCACCCATGACATAAGTGTCAAAAATGGGGAAATGAATATAATGGGGAAATGATTATGAAGTTTTGAGTAAGGGGGAGTAATAACATAGAATAGGGAACAAAAAATCTACTTAGAAGGAGTATCGGATTCAAATACATAAAGGAAATATTTACTCAGGGGGAGTAATGGAGAAATAAGGTATGACATTTAGTCATCCATTTTGCAAAATTTTGAAGTTTTGAAATTTTGTATGAGAGCCAAGTAATATATATATAGTCTGATTTATGCTCATAATAAGGATTGTATATGAATGACAATGTGTTTTTTCCACTCATGTCAAAGGGGGAGATTGTTACTCTTAGATTGGTTTTGACAAGGTAGTGACAAAATACTTAGTTATGATCTATCAATATTATAGTTCAAGCTAAGTGATCAAAGCAAGCTAAGCAATTAGTGTGAGCCGAGTGATCACAGCATGCCGAGCATCAATTGTTAGACAATACATGTCAAGAAATATACCTAGTATGTACCAAGTTACTCATGAGTTAAGTAGTCTATACATGCCAAGTGATTCAGGAGCTGAGTAAATAGTGTATGCTAAGCCATTCAGAAGTTGAGTTACAATATTGAGAATGTAATGATGGACGAGCATCGGAGCCTTCAAATACCAAGTGAACAGTTTTGGACATAGTTGTTTGTAATGACATAAACTTCTATGTAAACCATTTTTGAGCCAAATTAACAATTGTTTTATGATTCTAGAAGATATGTATGGAGGTACAGTATGAATCCCTATTAGTACATGCAACCAATCAGATTAAGGGATGTTTAAGCGACAATATGGATCAACCTTAGTCATCAATTCCTACCTAACCTTGGCCTACCTATGTTTACTTAAGGAGGAAAACCCTAAAGAGTTTGTGTGGATGCAAAAGGAGCAGAAGGAGATGAATGCTAAGTGTAGAGAGAATATTCATGGTGGCTATGGAGGTTGTGACAATGATTTGAATTGTAGAATCAATTAGAGAGAATAGAGGAAAGTAGAGAGAGAATAGAGGAGAGATATCTGATCAGAAGGATCAAGTATTCATCAAAAAAGAGAAGATCTGACATCTAGCAAAGGAGTGCTAATAGAAGGATCATGGTGCCGAATCATTTTAATAGGTAATATAGAGTAAATATACTAATAAAGTATTCTTAAAAAACTTGTGTAAATCTCTTAATTGAGTGCTTTCTTTATTGTAAGTTTAAGTCATCTAACAAGACACACTTTTAGTAGGGTGTTGAAATCCTTTAATAGGGTGAGACTTGGAACAATCTTTGTAAGCCTTTAACAAGGCATACCCATCACAGGGTAGAATATAGTTTATGGTCAAACTTATTGTAACCTTAATTGGCTACACTTTACAACTGTAGTAGTGAAGATTTGTGGGTGTCATCCCCACCCTAGTTTTACCTTCTCATTGGAGAGTTTTTGGGTAAAAAATTTACTATGTCATGTGTTAAGTATTTGTTTCATGCTATGGATGAACATGTGTACTTATCTATTTTGATTTACATGCTAAATTGTGAGATAACACTCCACCTTTAAAATTATGCAACACGTTAGTATTAAATCAACTCTGAAGATTCTATTTGTCATGCCCAAAAATAGGGGAAAAAACACACCAACAATTTTTAAATTTTTTAAATTTTTTTGATAATAACAACTACATTAGCACACCTATTGACGTTAAATGTATACCATCATTGAGTACATTATAGAAGGGTGATAACATGGCACCATTAGTTTCAAGTTAAAAGGTCTAGGTACAAAGTTGACTCTCAAATTAAATTACCTGAGGATGTAGATTTAGTATCCCATCCTAGCACACAGGTTCAAACCCTAGTTTCTAGTGCTACAAGAACACCTAGGTTGGGTTAAATAAATTGGTTGATTAAACCATAGTTGAAGTATGACATCATGTTTGAGAAGCACTTTAGGGTTTCCAAGTTCAAAGTTGAGTCTGAGTTTGATGGGTTTAGTTTTTAGTGAGGTTTGATCCACATGTTCCATTTATGATATGAAGCTAGAATCACACCACAACATTTTTCGGTTTTAACCCTAACTGATGGGTAAGTCAACCTTACTTAAGTATAATGTATTCCACATCATTTGATTTGATCAATAACATAAGTTATATTAGATTTAAGCTGATACTAAACACTTGTTACATTTTACTAGGTCAATCTTTAGGAGAATCTAATTCTGCATTTAAAGGTTATTCTATCATAACCCACTAATACTTAATTCCAGATATTATCATAACCTATTTATAACTAATTAATTCATTAAATATTCCTTTAAATCAATTATGACATACATTTATCTTGCAAAATAATCCTATATCTCTATCAAGTGGTCTATATAAGAACCCTTCAATAATCCTTCAAAGCTATAACTTAAAATTTGAATTAATAAAACCCATAATTAAATGTACATAAATTTATTATAATACATTATTAAAATTAGTTTCTAGATTAAGTAATTTAATCTTACATAATATTCCAACATTATAATAAAAACTAACCCACACACTTACTTCCCAAATATAAACTCCTAGTTCCTATACTTATGCCCCTTAGCCAATGTCACAACCTATTTATGTGACATTGTAATAAAACTATTAAAATACCATTTCAATATTTAATCCATTGCGCACATAATCTTTTATTAATCACAACCGTAGATATCTTATACTTGTTAAACAATTCTTACTTATCACTAACACTTCCCTAAATCCTATTCACCTATATTTTATAAGGAATCACTACTTACTCAACACTTCTATTTAATATAATTTAATATTTAAATAGAAAAAAAATTATTTAAAAAAAAAATCTATTTACTAACACTAAACATAACTAACTTGACATACTAACTTACCACATACTAAACAAATCCTAACTATTTCTAATCACTTACTAACTAAGCTTTACTAATTTAAAAGTCACATACCCATATAATCACCATCATAATTTTTTGTTGACAAGGAACTAAAATAAATTAGTTAATGCTAAACACTAATTATTTATTCTAAATTAACACCTCAAACCCCACCTAACTGACACCACACATAACTTACCGCACACCAACTTCTCACATGCCACATGGTAGTCCACCAACATGGGTGCCTCAATAGACTATCTCCCATACCCTTGCTACACTTTTGAACTCCCTTGCACATTGCCCCATCCCATGTCCTTTCAAAAAGGTGGGGTAGACATAATTGCATGGTGGAAGGAAGAGTTAAAAACGAAAATCACCTCAATTTTAATGCCTTGCTAAGCCTACATTCCTATTAAATGAGAGATGTGTTCAGCTTGGGTGGAGAGGGAAGTAAGGTGGGTGTGGGGACTATGTGCTGTCCCATCCCCCTTCTTCCATTGGCTATTTTACTCCAAGGGTGAATAGGGTATGAGGAGATAGGGAAAGACAAAGAGTTTTTATTTTTGTTTTAATTTGCCTTTATCCTCCAACACAAGGCCTGCATGAGTTTATGGAGAGTTGAGGGTGATGGGTGGTGGGGGACCCACTCATCCCCTCCTAACTTTATTATTACTAGCACCTTGAACCTGAAGGAGATGCAAGGGGTATGTAGATATGTTTTTATTTGAAATTTTAATGTCATATTTATTTATATTTATTTATATAATTTAAGGAAGCATATAAAATTGACATTATATGAATATGTTAAATTATTGAAGCATAGTTATCTACAAGAAGGAAGTGAAAATCTAGAACTGAAGTATTGTGTTTAATGTATAACATATTAAGTGAAATTTTGATATTTCATTAATGTTAGGTGCTTGTGCCTTGGATTAAGCTATGCAAGCTTTTGGTATGAGTAGTTTGGATCATTGTGTAATTCTTTTCTTATCCTGAAGATGGATCACTGAGTGATGTTTTTCTTATCCTGAACCACTCTAAAATATTGATACAAAGTGATTTATGCAGTTATTTTTTAAAGCATAATTTCTCAGACACAAGTTTAGTGAAATAATTAAGCAACACAAACAATGCCAATGTGAGTTTTCCAAAGGCTCAAATCACAATACAAACAAAAATATAAGAATAAATGGAATTAAGGTACGATATTTTCAATAGAAATAAGCTTAATCTCATAAAAATAACTAAAACTCATTTGGTATAGATCAATTGTCAAAAAAAAGTAGTGAGCACATGACAATAAATCACGATCTCCTTCTGAAACACCCAAGTTTTAAAAATGGAATTAAAGGCACAAGTTTAAGAAAATTATTAACTAACATCAACAAACCCAATGTCTTTTCTTGGAAAGTTTAATCCCAGTATAAAAAAAAACTTCAAAGCTTTCTTAGATCATTGATAAAATAAAATGTAGTACACATTCACCAATTGTCATAATCTCGGATTAAGATGGTAGGGGTATGGGTTGGGCACATTTTCAACACTTCTAGAATCTCCATATTTAGGTACTTCATGAACCAAAATAAATCAAATGAAACAAGAGACACGTGGCATCATAGTTCCTACCTTTAGTCAAATGGTTTTAGAATGGAGATGAAGTAGAGAAATGTAGAGTGAAGAAATTAGAATTGTATTTCATTTATGTCATTCTAAATGCATTCATTTTGAAACATAATGGTTTTTAAAAGAAAATAATAATATAAATATCTAATTACAATAATTTACTATAATTAGTGTACTAAGATTATAACCTAATTTTCAATCTATTATTCTTTGGAAACTTTAAACATTTTAAAAGTTTAATTTAGCACTCCAAAGTTCCAAACCACCACTAAAAATCTCAAACTTCCCACATTTTAATTTTACTCTTTTCTCAATATGGAGAAATAGGGAGCTTTTTCTTTGCAACTCTACAAATTGTCCTCTTCATGTCCTAATTAAAAAAAAAAAAAAAAAAAACATCTCATATGAAATAATGGAAACCATTTTTGTGAGCTCTAGAGAAGAATGTTTGTGCACCTTATTGCTCATCTTATGCCAAGCAATAGTTACCCACCATCAAATTTGAAAAACTTCCAGAAGATGTTGGCATGACATTATAAATACAATTTTATTTTATTTTTTTGTAAAAAAAAGCTTTATAAAGGGGAATAAATCACAGATATTGGTAGGAAAAATTGACAGACATTCATTTTTTTGCTGGCTAAAGTCTGCATGGATGCCAGGTGCAAACATACTAAAATAACTCTTGTCATGGGTGAGCATACAACACTGCCCTCTAGAAACTTACCTTGTGTTTCCATGCAGATGCTTAAGTGCATTTTGAGCTTATATTTAAGTAGTTTAGTGTTCTTGTGGAAATTTAGAAGGAATTAGAATTGTATTTGATTTATGTCATTCTAAATGCTTTCATTTTAAACATAATGGTTTGTAAAAGAGAATAATAAAATAAATATCTAATTACAATAATTTACTATAATTAGTGTACTAAGATTATAACCTAATTTTTAATCTATTATTCTTTGGAAACTTTAAACATTTTAAAAGTTTTTTTTGGCACTCCAAAGGTCCAAACCACCGCTAAAAATCCCAAACTTCCCACATTTTAATTTACTTTTTTTCCCAACACATAGAAATAGGGCATTTTTCCTTTGCAACTCTACAAATTGTCCTCCTCGTGTCCTAATTTAAAAAAAAAAAAAAAAAACATCTCATACAAAATAATGGAAACCATTTTTTTGAGCTCTAGAGAAGAATGTTTGTGTAGCTTATTGCTTGTCTTATGCCAAGCAATAGTTACCCACTATCAAATTTGACGAACTTCCAGAAGATGCCGACATGACATTAAAAATACAATCTTTTTTTTTTTTGTAAAAAAAAGCTTTATAAAGGGGAATAAAGTGTAGACATTGTCAGAAAAAAATGATAGACATCCATTTTGTTGCTGGCCAAAGTCTGCATGGATGCCAGGTTCAAACATACTAAAATAACTCTTGTCACGAGTGAGCATACAAAAGTGCCCTCCAGAAACTTACCTTGTGTTTCCATGTAGATGCTTAAGTGCATTTTGTGCTTATATTTAAGGAGTTTAGTGTTCTTGTGGAAATTTAGAAGTGTCTATAAAGAATAATTTAGAATCTCTAGCTATTTCAGTGGAGTAGCTATTATTTAGCAATTGAAAATAAGCTATGTGAAAAGAGAAGGGGTTGAAAATAAGCAGTCACTACTTATTGCCAAAAACATCACGTGGCTCCAAAAACATTTTTTGACCACAAGCTCCACAATTATTTCCTATAATTGTTGAACAACCATTACTTATCAAAATAAGCTAAGAAGTGAGATGGGAACATGCTCTTAGCCCATGTGTCCTCTCAATTTGTTGAGTAAAATCCATTTAGAAGAGGATAATTTTCTGTAATGTCATTTTTAGCTATGTCTGCACAAAGTTTACTTGGGGTTTTGTTGTTATGGGAAGAAAACTGAGTTTTTTAAAATAACCCAATAAGATTAGTGCCACCAATTGTGCAAGCTCAAATGCGACAAGGATTATAGTGTTATTAGGGAGTAATTCAAGGGGTATGCATACTATTTCTACACAGATTTTCTTTCAAGCCCAAATAAGCATGGGGTGATTGCATGAGAAGGAGGAGTATTTTTGGGCATGGACTGCACAAATGTTCTTGTGATAGTTAAAAAGGCGGTGAGAATTAAAAGTAGATGAAGACAGACATAACGATATCTTGAATTGTTTCATCACTTTTATCTCTGGAAGCAAATGGAATTAGAAATTGAAAATCTTGATCATGAGTTGATGGTAGCTATTGCTATTGAGGCTACAATGTATTATGTAACCACTAAAAATAAGATCCATTCTCTTGGTGGACATCTACAAAGGGTTTATATTCATGTATGTAAGCATTGGAGATCAGATAGAAGAAATGATGGTATAAGAAATGAAGTCTCTGGACTTATCTTGGATACAAAAGAGGCTTATATTGGATGCAAAATCCTGTGGGAATAATGTTTGTGCTCTTGTTGTTCCCATGTCTTCACTTCCACATAAGGTTGAGACTTACTATTATGTCTTTCAACGAAAGGTCTCTTACCTTATATAGATACTTCATCTGCTGCTTCTCACTCGCTCATCCCCCCATCTTCTCTTCATACTGTAATCCTCCGGCTTTAGTGGCCTCTACATCTTGCAAACCTCGAATCAAATCTTCTAATGATCAATGGGTTTTTGTGTATAATGGTGAACACAAATCTAGTGGTTTGTTTGTAGAGTTCAAATAATTTGCATAGGGCATGTAGGAATTTCAATATTTTCTAAACCATTCTAGAAATGTAGAGGTGAGAGAAGAAGTTTCTAGAATCAAGGGAAAAGAAAGAGTTTTCTGTAAGTGGAGGAAAATATTTCAGCAAAAGCTAATGATAATAATAATTTTCTTTATTTTTACTATAAAATTTGAATTTTATGCTTAGCTTATCCAATAAGAATTCAAAAATTTGCCTTTTTTTTAAAATAATGAAAATAAAAATTAATTATATATATAACATTTTTGTGCATAGTAAATTTAATTCTTTGATTTTATTGGTTGATTGAATGTTCAACCTAAAACATAGGACCTCAACGGATGCATAAGTTATCTGTCTGTAGCAGGAACTAATAAATCTACAAAAAAAAAAACCATACATACATATATACATACATACATACATACACACACACACAGACATACAGACATACACATATATATAAAAGATGTAGTAATGAAAATGGAGTTTTTGATACAATAAGCGGCTAATTCCTGTCCTACACATCAAACAGACGGTGACAAATTATCTACTATTCCCTCTTTGCATTTACGCAAAGCCCCCATTTTCTCTCAATCAATGCTTGCCGCTTCACAAACTTTTGATTCAATGCAACATAACCCACTTTCCACTTTTCCCACACTAGACATATTGCAAGAAAGAACATGAAAAAAAAGGGAAAGAAGAGTAAAAATGCTGCCATAAATGGTTCATAAGAGCTTACTCGGCCTTCCATAATTACAAAAGAGTGTTGTGAAAATTCTTCAACATTGGCAATTGGTTTCTTTTCTACTTAGGGCCAAAGATTTTGAACTGAAAAAATTAGGGAAAAAAAAATAGAATTGGTACTGAATTTCTTTCACGTTGGAGTAGAATTGAAGACAATCCATGGGTTTGATGAAATAATTTGGGATCGTCGTCTGGAGCAATAGGCAAGTTGAGATCCAGCCAT
>CM053792.1:759493642-759796142 GCA_028749045.1 Cupressus sempervirens | reverse complement strand
AACAATAACTCCAAAACTTGACTTTAAGCCTCCTATGGTTTTATCACTTGCTCCTATCCTAAATACAACCTTATAGAGGAGTGGAAACTTGAGCAACCTCATGGTGATGGTCTATTTTCGCACAAAAGGGAAAACAAAATATTTTAGGGGTCATAAATGTTGCCAGGAAGTTCTAGAAGGGTGGAAAAGGTTCCTAACCCATACACATACCACTTGGGCACTTGAATTACATTAAATTTGGTTTCTAGAATTATTTTAGGACCTAAACAAGTGGCTTGAAATATTTGATCTTCAAAAACCCTAAGGATCTAACCTTTCCACTAAACCCTAATTAAGGGGAATTAATTTAGGTTACTAACTAATCAGACTCAGATTAACAGGTTACTCTACTAACCCTAAATTGACATGTCGAAACACATATGCATATAATGAGTGTTAAGTGACACCATAAGATTTACTTTTACATAACATTCGACATGCCTCAAAATTCAAAATGATACACATACATTTAGATTATGATACAAATTAAACACTTGACAATGAGGTTTGAATCACTTTATTGGATTCAAACTTAGTCTTATAGTTTGCACATAGGGTCAATTACCAATTCTTCATTTAATTCCATGGTTAATTATCCTGCACACTCAATTCAAATATTAATAGTTCGATAACATCACATTTATATATTTAAACTAAATTTGCATAATCACATTGATAAAATTATTAGAACTTTTATTTAAATAACCTTTCTCATTTTTGCACACATATTTAATCATCACTTATCTCATAATTGAATCATCATGAAATATTCATCAATTCGAATTAAAATATTGAAATAATCATCGTAATGCATATGTATACCCAAAACATCATAAACATCATCAATAAAGCATATTTAATTATCTGAATGCATATATCCTAATAATCAAGATACCATAATTAACATCATCATCATAAGGTGAAACACTTCATATCATCATTAGTACTAATCAATATTGAAACAATTGAATAATGTAGTAAGTCTCGAATCACGAAGTATCAAACATGAACATATCAAATTATCTCAATTTCTATTAGGACATCTAAACCATAAAATGTTAATTCATATCCATCATCATCATCGTTATACATAAGATAGCCATAATTTATCATGATGTTCTCTACATGGTTTCTAGCAAGGATAACAACATTTCCCCATTCCATTGCTTTGTCATGCTCATAGATCCTTTCTAATCTCCTATAAAGGTTTTAACATAAAAATTCATATTTAAATAAGTACATACCAGGAGGGGTCTTACATCCTCCCTCACCAACCTTTGACTTCCTCCTGGAAATCACACAAACTAAGACGTTCATCCCAAGATAGAACTTGTCTAGGCTTATTCTAAAATTTAGTTTGATAGAAAGAATGATTTAGAATTCACATATGTACACTCAAAGATGATAACATATTTACCTAATTACCCTTACTAAAAGGGAATTTCAACCCATAACTCTGACATGACTACGTTTCTTTAAGATCAAACACTTCTTAAAACATGTAGGTCACAAATTAGTATCATTCTAAACTAGTATATACATACTTATAGAGTCTCTCATAATAATAATAATAATACCATAAGGTGTTCCAAATTTTTTAAATAAGGTTTCTTTAAAATGTAATTAGGATCTTTATCAAAGGTTAATCACTTTTACTTTAGAGCTTCCATTACATACTGCTTCCTTGATAGGACACTAAATAATTCCATCGCTTCACGTACACCCTTTGCATCTAAAAATACACTAGGTTAACTCGTAACCTTAACTAGTTTAATGTTGGGTGTGTAAAACTCATAATAGTCCATAGATATTCACTAGTCCTATTCTAGAAGTCCTAGGAGAGGGTGTGGCACAAATTCTTTTACTAAGAACTCCATACCCTAATGCTATACATCCACCTAATTGTTAGGAATCCCTTTGGTAGGCCCATCATATGTCAATTTGCCAACGTAATTCAAAAGAAAGTGCATCAAAATTTAAATTTAGAAATCAAAGATGAAATATTAAACATAAAAGTATGAAATAAAGAGTGGCCACAATAGTAAACTTTTAAATCAAGAAATGAAGACATGTCCTAGAGCCAAAATAGAATCATCAATAATAAATTTGGCTAAGTAGCCCTGTATCACATTGTTGGCAAGAAGAAAAGAATAATAAAATATTAAAACTTAAAATCAGACAAATAAGGAAATAATCCAATGTCTTACAAAATTTTCATTACTGACATAATGCGGCCATACCAAGTTTACTGAGGGAAATGAGGAATCTTAAGTCTTCCAAATACATTGTAGGGATCTTGTATTGAAATTAGATGGTGGTCTAAAGACCATATTGCTAAAATTATGATTGATCCCACATAATAACTACATATCTATCTTTAATGACATTGCCCTATGGTTAGGGTTTACTGTACTAAGAGGTGTGTCTAGACTAGAAACCCCATCGTAGTGTGCAAATGTGAGGATAACCAAAAATGTGTTTTCCTTCCATCCTCTTGTTGTTGCAAGGGTCTCCTTTTGAAGATCCTAAACATGTGGGGACATAAGTTCTAGTTGAGTTGTACTCTAAGTTGATGTTACACTACCAAACCTCTTATCCTCAATTCACTATAATTACATACTAGGGCATCTACCCACAATCTTTATTAGGTCAAATTCACCACAATACACCAGTTGAAGTTGTGCTATCAATCTTACCATATTCGGTATGATCTTGTATACATATATATCCTTATCTTGTATTACTTCATTATTTTCATAAATTCTAACTATCATCAGAGAATGCACTAAATTTTGTTTCTCTTATCAATAGTCCATATTTTACGTGTCCTATTCATAAATGACTTACAAATTTATCCTTAGGTTGTAGGTTTACAATTACGTGGGTATAAAACCATTTAAAAGATGTTGTCAATGTTTACTTATTCACTCTTACAACTATCTTGTCACTGAAGGTATAGGTCATCATTACTTTTCCCATCATGCCTTATGGCTTGTAATCCCCTGATCACTTAACTCTAAAATTTAAACCTTTATTTAATATTAGGTTTATAATCTCATCGTGACTTTACTTTCTCTATATTGTAGGGTTATAATTGATCCAATAATTTTAACACTAGGGTCTAAGAGTATTCACTTGGTAGTTATTATTTAGTATCACTAATGCTTATATAATAAGCTCGCTAACATAATTGATGCACATAACCATGGCTTAGATATTGTTTACATTTTCTATCTTACCAATTCAATACTATATGTTACATACTTATCACCATTTAACTACATTCTTATCATTATATTTGGGTAACTTTATTACCTGATTAGGGTTCTATTCCTCTTAGTAGATTGAGATATTCCTATTCTTTGTGTGCTCCTAACTTACTTACTTGTTGAATTAGCTTCTTGGATTATTATAATATTGCTCGAGGTTCCCAAAGGTTATTTGCATATTTAAATTGAGTTCTAGTTTTCTTTCCAAAGATTATCAAAACAATTCATTTTAACTTGTAATAGGTCAAAGGTATCCCAATAGCTTGATAACTTGCTATACTTTTAAAGTGTTACATTCCTATTCACCCATCATTTTATTTTATTTATGTAATATTTTAGTCCTAAGGAACAAAATTAAATTACGAAGATCATAACTTTCCATTTATTTATGTTGTAATGTCTAAATCAATATTAGTCTACTTGATCACCTCCATACTTGATATGAACTATAGTTCTTCCATGAGTGACATGGTTAGGTATTATTTGACCTCTACTAAAGGTGATGCTAATTACTTTCTCTTTGATTACTAGGTTATTTACTCTTTTCTAGTCACATGATTGAAAAAAATGTTTTAGGGTTATTAACTTACTTTTTCCCAAGGTGATGGTGTTCAATATAATTTTTGAATACTTTATGAGATCATAATCTACCTTAATACAAATATAATATTTTTGCATTTGATCATTTGTTTCAAGGCATTAAGATTGGGTTATCTAATATGGTTGATCATTTACAATCGCTAATACCAATTCCATGTTTTACTTAGGTTTACTTATCAGTGTCATAGTTTAGAAATATAAATTACCTTCTTAAATCTCTACAATGAGAAATCCCTACTTCATATAGTAACATTTAAACATCTACACTTAACATGGACCCATTGTGGCCCAAGTGTTACAAAACTGGGCTTTGATACTATTTCTCACCTAATCCCACAATATAAACACTTCTGGTAAATTTAATTAACATTTGGTTGCCATCAATCTTCAAGTTTAGCAATTCATGTCTATCCATCAAATCCTTTAGTAGTTTTTCTACCTCATAATTCCTATCACCCACCTATTGTAGATCTATCACCTTTTGATCCAAAATAGTCTAATCACCTAAGGTGTAAGTCATCATACTCAAGTTCTTATCCTTTATTACTTCAACATTCAAAGGAAACAAAGTAAAATCTTCTTCCATGTTTGATGACAGAGACACCATTAATTTGATAATCATGAATAGTACTAGTTGTAGATGCTTAAAATTGTCCCAAAAGACTATATTAATTTATTAATATTGCCCGTGACATTGAAATTAATTATTAATTAATTAATTATATTGCTCACATTCTTCTACTTATTTAATTAAATTAATTAATTAAATAAGTTCATTCTCCTAAGTATTTAAATTTAATTTAAATACTCCTAGCTCTAATGTGTTAAATTAATTTAACACATGATCCTCCATGTCTCCCCCTTTTAAACACCCCATTAATTCCCCTAAACTCATGATTAAATTAAATTAAATTAAATTAAATCTTAAGCCTAGCCTATAACCATCATTTTCATCCTCTTAAGCCTACTTCTTCTCTAATCTCACTTAATCATTCCTAATCAACTCCCTAATCCCCCTCATTAGCCTAAGAGTGTGCTCACACATGTGTGAGATGGCATGCCTACACACTCTTGTCTCCCACTCTTCTTCTCAAGTTTGCTCACACATGTGTGAGAAAACTTTGAATTCTTGACCATTTGCATGGCTTGCATGTCACCTTATGTGGCATCTACATGGATGCCACCTCACCAAGTCCTCCCTCAAGCCTATAAATAGAGGGCTTGTCTCAAGAATTTGCATCTCTCATTTTTATTGCATTGTTATCATGTTGGTTTGAGATTTGAGTTTTCATTCATAGTTTGAACTTTCATGGTAGTTTGAGCTTGCATTAGTAGAGTTCTCATAGTGATTTTGTAGGTTCATACTAATCATTTGGTAGCTGATTTAGTTTGCATCTTGTATTTTTCATTTAGTTTTCCTCATGCATTTACATTTCCATTCCATAGCTTACATTCTTAGTTAGTTTCCTTTATTGCATATCATCTTCATTATTGAATGCTTTCAAGAATGGCTTTCTCCATAGCCATTTCTTGAAGTGTTCTTCATCCCACATGTCTTAGGATCTTAGTGCATTTTCATTCACACTTGCACTCACACACTCAAGAGATTCATTTATTGTCGTGTCTAGGAGAGAACACCAAACATACCCCTATGTTAACACACCAACAAGGCCTCTTATGGGTGCCTTTGTTGAGTTGTAGAGGTGGCTGGAAGATTGGGTTTGTTAGCTGCTTAGGGTTGCAAAACCCAAGCAAGCATTAGTTAGTGTTTGTTCCTTTCATTTTGATGAATCTTTGATGCACTTTCAAGGTTTTTAGCTAATGTTTGTTTGTTAACCCATGCTCCTAATAGGTCACATTTTTTGGCATGCACTAGCATCATATTGTCAAGTCCTACCCAACAATACATGGTAAAAACTCATATTAACCACATTACAAAGTATCTCAGCTCAATAAGGCCCAATGTTGAAATTGACCCAACATTGTTCTTTCACTTCTACCATGTGATCATCTTGAAACTATCTCATCTCTTAAAAAAATGGATGCCTGAGTCTTCATAGTCTCAACTTCTATACCATTTCTTCAAATACAAGAATTGTTGTACTTCCACCATCCATTATCACCTTGCAAAATTTGTTAGTGGAATTGTAAATAGTTCAAAACAACTACCTCTTTTGCATAGGATCTATTTTCTTCTTTCTTAGCATAACTCTTTTGAACATTAAAGATTCTCCCATCTCACGTTCAACTTATCTTTCAACAAGTTCATCCTTTGCCACTTGTTCTTCATTTGTCATTAGGCTCTATTTTCCCTTAGAACCACCCAAATATTGGAAAGCCCTATGACCAGTATTTTCACATCTAAAACATTTTCCCTTGAATTCACCATTTCTTTTTCTTCTTCAATAAATCTTGTGATTAGGTTCATCTTTAATCACCAGTTTGTTTTTACCTTTATCTACTAGCTTATCCCCCACCCTAGGGGCAATCTGGTTTATTTTCATTATTTTTCCTTAACGGCATACTGATAAGCATCTTCAATTGAACCAATCCTCAACATACTTAAATAATCTTGAATATTAAGTCTCGAACCATTGGTTTATCTAGCTAACTTCTCCTTGGATGACTTTAAGTGTGTAGACATGGTTGTCATCTTCTAGAAGTTTTTTGTGTACTATTTTTACCATCTTAAATGGAAGTACTCACCATTTCAAAGCCTCTAGCTCCTACCCTTTAGTGACCTTATGGACCATGGATGGATTTGTGCTCAATCAATTCTTTCTCATGTTCAGTCCCACTTCTTCCATTTTCATCAGTGTTGTTTCTGAAACCTTAGGGTTACCCCTTCTCAAGATAACCAAAAAATAGGTCAAGAAAAGTTAACCCATTATAGAATAAGATGTCCTAAGGGGCACCTATTCCCTAGGGACATTGAGTCTCAGGGCCAATTTTGTCTTAGGGATTCCAATTTGGAAATCAAGTGATCTCATCTACCTCCTTTGATTTTGCACCCAAAAACTAGTATAAAAGGAAGCCTGAGAACCTCATTTTGATAATGGTCATGAACATAGACTTGCATGAGCCTTCAAGAAACTTTAAACACTCAAGCAAGTATATTTCTTAAGGCATTTCAAGAATTCAAGAATCCTTTAGGAGCATTTCCTCTTCAAGATCTAGCAATTTGTTGGCCATTAAGGGAGGGGATCTACATTATTGAATTCTCATCTTCTTCTTCTTTAATGTACATTTACATCCATGGATCCATGTGTCATCTTGGTAGATCCATTGCATTTGTGGATATTTGTCTACATCCTTCATTGTGAATTTAACATCTACAACACACAAGCATTGCCAAATCCTTATTGATAAGGATTTCATAAAGCAAGGTGAATATTTACATTTGCCTTTCTTCCTTTCATGTTTTACATTTCATTTCATTTCAAAGCTAATTCCTCAATCTAGGGCTTGACCAAGGAAATCACTCCTACAACTAATAAACCCAATTTTTGTGTGTGTGTAAGAGTAGGACATTTAAATTGTGATGACAAATCCAAAAATTATTCACTGAGAGCTTTCTTGATAACTAGGGTCAACTTTGCTACAATGCCCCAAAAAAAATTCAATCATCCTATATAGCATCCAAGCACTCTTTCTCAAGGTTGATGTGTTCCTACAGATTTGGGAAAAATAAGGGGTTATGGGTTTTCTATCTTGATCGCAAATTTACAATTAGAATTGTAGTTATAATTTTAAATCTGTGATTTTTGGAGAAAAAATTCATCTTCTCTTGCACATTGTAGGGTAAGTTGTTCATCCTTTCTTTTGTTTCTTAGTATAGACCTATTTCCATATTTTCATTAGGTTGATTGCACACATTTGACACCTAGATCTACTTTTATCTTGTCATTAAATCAATTGGTTCAATTTACATTCACATTGCACATCTTAAAATAAATGAATATTGCATGAAATACAACTTGCTTGCATACTTCCTTGATATAATTTGGATTTACCAATGACATCCATTCATCTTACTTGTCACTGATCTAAATTGGGTTGTATTGATAGTTATGTTTGGAAGCCCCTCCTCCCCCTCCCCCCTCTCTCTCTCTCTCTACCGGCTCTCTCTATCTCTCGTATTGAATGACTTAGTGTGGAAGTGGTTGGCTAATGAATTTATCTCACATAGTTTATATTATTAAATTCATTGACTATATTTCTCACCTAAATAATTTTTTATTCATAGATCTTTCTACTTCATATTTTGTAAATTCTTAAACAATTCATGTTCATAGTCCTCTTGTAGGACCTTAGCTTTAAGTTAGAAACCATCACAGTTTATTTAGTTCTATTTGGTTCACTATTATCTTATCTATATTTCTATACTTCTTTCCAACATAAGGTAGCATGAACCTTTAAGTTTTTTTGTGTAGACTAGCCCTTTGTTGATCCTTAACATCTTCAAACTCAAAGTAATCTTTTAGTTCATTAATCCAATGTTTCAATTCCTTCATATGTAAAGAAAAAGAAAATCATGTAAGTTCTTTAATCCAATGTATCAATTCCTTCATATCTAAAGAATAGGAAAATCATGTAAGCTCATTAATCCAATACATCAATTCCTTCATATGTAAAGAGAAGGAAAAGAATGAAATATTTATTATTTGTCTCTTACCCATTTGTGTCATAGATCTACACAATCTCTTCTCTTTGGTAAGAATCTCAACTTTAGTTGTCTTAAGATCTCCAGTTGCTTCTTATAATTCATCTTTGATTTTAGGGCTCCTCTCAGCCCTAGATGAAATTTTGGATCTTAGTCCTTATCTCATTTCTAAAATCCTCCATCATTTTCTCTAGTCTTCTAGAATTCATTTTCCTAGGTGGCATGTTTACCGAGATGCCAATCTTTAATTCCTACACATTGATGATCTAATTACAAATATTGATTGACAATATACCAACACAAATAATTTTCCTCAAGCAATTAGGTATGTTTGATAACCAAAAACCTTATCAAATTCACCAACAAGTCAATATTTCTTGTGAAACCTCCTCAGTAGTAGGTCAAATTTAATCTTCTATCAAGCCACAACAAGGTTCATAAGTGTGATCTCAGTCTTCCAATTGTGAATCCTTCTACTGACCACCTTGCATAAACCTTCAGTTAAAGGAGATTAGAACCACAATTTGTACAATTCCACAAAAACAAGAGATTCAAGTTAAACATGGGACTCCATGTGCTTGTAGTCAGTAGAAAAACTAACCACAATATCTATAATACCACTTAACATAAACAAGATCAAAAAATCCCTAGTGGATATGTCTAAACTTGCAGCTAGAATAAGAAACAATGGAAATGTGTAAAAAAACTTAGAAACAAATTGCACAATATGGAATAATATCATTGGATTATCATCAGGTTGGAATGCAAGTGTAGCTTTTGCATCACAATTGTCATTATGAAAATGCCAGCAATTTTTTTGTTGATTATCTCTAAAAACTATAAACCTAACCTTCTTATTTATTTAATATGCCTTCAAAAATCTATCACTTTTGTGACACTTCAATATTACAACATTGCACTACTTAAAACTAGAACTACTATGCTGCTTAAATACAAGACCACCAACCAGAAGTTGTCTTATCTGATCATTAGATCCCAAGATAAAGGAAACACATTACAACTAATAAGATAAGAGACAAATAATAACAATAATCCTCATATGAATAAACCATTTTGTGTGAACATACAAATGGATCAATGAAATATTTATAACACAGAACAATGTGCCAACATGCATTGCATATTGTGAATCTCCTTTGCAAACTACATCTCGCTAACCTGGTTGTTAGACTAGGAAACCAAAATAAGATTATACTAAACTTAGGACCACTTTATCAAGAAGCATTAGAACACCATGAAATTGTAGAGATGTGAAGTTCATGATGTCTAGATCATGCCATAAGGATTGCATAAGAAAATGATCTCGTTGGATATTGATCACAAGCTAAAAAATAGAAAAACTTACCAAGTGAACAATAAATAGATAAATTGAAAGGAAATATATTTTGGTGATGCAAGATTACCAATAACGCAAGGGTGCTCCTACATCAAATTTTATTTAAAAATATAATGTTTTAAAATGCATAAATAGATTGAAAAAATAAGTCATTATTTTAAAGTATTTTTTACTTCTATATAATTTTGTTTTCTTTTAAACTCAAACCATACTACAATTGGTAAAGAACATAACTTTCTCATTTATCTTAATCCAAAATTGACATTCTAACATTACATTTCAAAATATCACATTAAAATCAAATACCTTGTTTGCGTATAAAAATAAACATGACAATGCATGTTTAATATGTACTAAGCATCACATATAAATGGGATTGGTTGGGTTAAGACAATGCCTATGGTATCATATACAATTGTGTAGGCTAAACTAGAGGACATGTAGTGGAAAATAATCTTCAATACACCCTTAAAGGGTAAATCTTGGTTCACCAAGTGCAACATTTATCATTTGGTATTGAAATTGAAATATTGTAGCAATAGGTAGTAAGAGACTTGAAGATGTAACAAACAATGCAGTACAAGTAGAAGCAACTTTTTTGACAATTAAGGTGGCAAGAAGTTTAGGGACTTCAAAACTACATCTTGAAGGAGACTCATAAATTATAATTAATGTAATCATTAGAGGTATATTGCAAGCTTGGAATTTATAGAGATATGTAGATCTTATTGGGGGAAAATTAGCCCTTCTAAATGACTTCAAAATTTTGCATTTGAAAAGAGGAGGTAATAATGAAGTAGACACGATATCCTACTAGGCCCATCTTTTGCAACTAAAGGGAAAACTCAAATTGAGAATTTTAGAAATTTGAAATTATAAGAAAGTTAAGTTACTATTAAGAACTGATAAATAAAGGAATTTAAAAATGTGGGAAACTATTTGGTGGTACTCTATGCTTGTAGTGAATTACATTTGGTGGGAAGGCCAAAATGATAGTGAGTGCAATGGGAGGACATGGCATTTATTACAAGGATGCCCCAAAAATTTGTTGAATCTCCCCATTATCTCTCATTATTCTCATTGCAGGAGAAGTTTTTTGGCTCAGTAGTTTGAAGATCAAGACCTTATTTAGTTTTCAAGCAACAAAACAAGAAAATTCATTTTTTATCCCAGTATCAAAGAGGAGGCCTAATGACATGTTTTTGTTTCATGATCCTAGGCTAGTGAATAATGTGTCATTACTTTTAGGAGATGTGTTCAATTAACTCAAAACTTGACAGAGGATGAACACAAATGTATACTCCATGATAATGACATTGGTTTTACAGTTGGATGAGCCATTAGAAAATGTTTGGATGGTAATTTAAACCATAGTGCAGGTAGAATTCCTTGAATATTTGGATCACATACTAACAAGAGTAGTACTTGGAATATGAATTAGATTTGATAATGATCCAGTTAATATGGATATGATGGAAGACACCAAATGCATCCCATTTGTATAGAGGTTTGAGAAGAGGAATTATAAAGAATGGTTTAAGAATCTTGTAGGGGGCAGACAAATTTGAATCTAGTGTTAATGATATAATAATTAGATTGAGAAATTAAAGAAATGAAACAAAATGTAGGGGTGGTTGAGGTAGAGGTTCCCATGAGGGGATGTTCACTTAGAAAAAGATAATGGGAGGTAAGGCTGGAGGTGTAAAGATATAAGGGATCTGATGGAGTTGATGGACACTAAGCTTAAATGGAGCCAATGTACCATAATCTTAGTGTCCTTAAAGCCCTTTTAAAAGATTTTTTGTTTAATTTTCATACTATAACTACACCATAAAAATTGTGATTAGGGTGGTTTTTCTTTTGGGACTAAACTCTACAATTTTTTTTTGTTTAAGACATATTGCAATCATTGCAATCTTTGTAAAAATATGGGTGTAAGACTATGCTTTTAGTGAAAATTCTGGTTGCAAAATTTTCTTGGTAGATAGGGGCAATTTGGCAAATGTAAATGAGTTGTCTGTGGGATGTCTGGTCATAAACTCATTTTTAAAAGTTAATTTATCTTATCAATAAAATTATAAATCTATTATTGATAACAAGTAATAAGTGTCTATATTTAAATTTACTCTTTGTGCTCATGTAAAACAAGCATAAACTTCAAGAGAAATTGTTTCACTTAAGCCAAAAATTTGAGCTCCACTATTAAATATTTTTGACTTCTATAGTCCACATATTCTAGACTTTTGTAATCTACCAAACAATCTAAACTTCATCTAAAAATTGTGAAATTAGTTGATAAAATATTATATTTGTCTAAAACTTTGAAATCAACTGATAACATACTATACTCATCTAGAGTAAATATCTTCTATCTAAAACAAGTTGTTCTAGATGACCATAGCAAAAACTTGGGAAACAAAGAAAAGGGACTTCTATTAATGGACATGCAAAAACCCCCTAAAGGAAACATGCATAAATAATATCATATGAGAAACTTCCCATCTTTAAACAACCTTGAATTAATAGGATTGACTAGTATATCAACAACTTAGTTACATAACATTTACATAATTTTATATGTGGTTTGTAACACCCTACCAAGGGATCCAAAAGAATTAACCTAAAGTTTTAACTAAGTTTGCCAAACATTTTTCTTATACAGAAAGAATAATCATACATGTCAAACACAAAGTAGCGGAAGCAATGACATATAATCATAATTAAGCAAACATCACAGATTACATTCCTTAAGGATCCCAAGACATTGAGTCACATTTAAATTTTAATTAATACTAAGTCTAATGGATACCACAACCACTTGAAAGAATAATTAAAAGTCCAAAGTCCATTTAAATAATATACATTTGTTCCAAATGCCACTTGGCAATAAAATTTGGAATGCTCCATCATCCACTGTACATGTCACAGGGCATGAAAGGCTAAAAGATTATACATTTATAAAAATAGAACTATATCATCCCATTCAGATCCATGATACAAAATACAATACAATAAATGAACCCATCCATCATAAAGATATATCTATCCATCATAAAGATACAACCATCCATCATAAAGATATAATCCATTCATCATAATATGCAAGAATAGAATGAAAGGAAATGCAGACAAGGAAACTCCAACCACTGTATTAATGGCCAAATCTCAATGGTAAGAGTAACAAGCACTACCAATCAACCACGTGGAACCTAAGTGGCCCACTCCCACCACGTTGAGGAGATAGTCTCAAGTCCCAAACAAGATAACAAACCAAATATCAAAAGTAATATCTAAGCCCAGGAGACCCTAAAAGTAATCTAACTCAAACGTTCCAAGATACATTTGACATCTAGACCTAGAGGCAAACACAGACATGTAGGAAATCTATACTGCTAGTGGGCAAGTGTAATCACACAAATCAACACTAGGGTTACCCAACTAGTCTTTTAATCCTCCCACCGCCTAGTGACTCTATGTGGCACTAGTATCCTTTCATACTGACAAGGCATACTAACGAGTCAACTCTAAGGTTACCCAGCTAGTCTTTTAATCCTCTGACCCCTTAGTGGCTTTTTGAGGTACCAATATCTTATTAATTCATTTTAACCCCATTTAATGAAATGTTATCACTTATTAAACTACTTACAATAGGTTACCCTCACTAGTAAAATAACAACAATATATGGCTAAATAAACTACTAAAAATTGTAGATATATGACCAATTTTGATCATGTAACCATTGATAGTTTATTTTCGATCATTAATATCATAACTAAATTTATGACTAAACTATTTTAATTATTAATTTGGTCATTGATTTGCTTGTTTTTTTTTTTCAAATAGTAGTTTATTTGGTATTGGTAGTTTATTTTGGTAATTGATTGTTATTAAATAATAGTTTTTTTGGTAGTATATTTAATAGTATATTCACTAGTTGATTTGGTAGTTAATTTGATAATATGTTTGGTAGTATATCTGGTAGTATATTTGGCAGTTCATTTGGTAGTGTTAGTTGATGTGGTAGATATTTTGTAGTTGAATTGGTAGTTGATTTGGCAACATATTTTGTAGTATATTTAGTAGTTGATTTGTCATTTATTTGATAGTTAATTTGGTCATTTATTTTTTCATTTCCATTAATTAGTACTAAATATAGCTATGAAATGAATATTTTATTCAATATCATAAATTTTAAAATACAAAAAAACATGATCTTAGAGTTGAACTAAAACATTAAAGAAAATGAAAATATTACACATCAACGTCACTAAAATTAAAATATTGATTTAATATCATGGTAAAAAAAAGGTAACTTGGGATAAAAAAAAAATTACAAATATATATAGGTAAAATATGTGAAAATCGTCTAAATAGTATCCATGTAAATATGATAAGAAGTGTCAAAATTGTCTAAGAGTTTCCAACTCTTTCAAATACACCTCGACAATTAAAATAGTTAAACAAATTCAAAATATTGCAATATAAAGCAATGAGCCAAATTTTCTAACAAATAACACATTGATCAACTATGTCATTTTCTCCACATACTTTAGTGGCCTCTGTGTGAAGATTCCCTCTTTCTCTTTGAGAAAAAAAACTCCATCTATTTATCTTCATAAGAAAGCAATGCATTACTTGTGACTATTATAATATTTACATTGGCACCTCCAATTTCATTTAAGTTTACTCCATGTAAAATAGATGAGTGAATAATTCCAATACCAAAAACATGACTATCATATGGATCCAAAACTTTAAATTTATCCCCTTCCTTGAGTTTATCAAAACATTTCTACAAAAAGAAAAAATAAAATAACATATTGGATTACATAGGTAATGAAAGGCCAATCCTTAGATAGTCCAGACTTTTCTTTGTTGGCATGGCATCTAAATCATAGTGATAAATATTGCTAGAAAAATGATAATTTATGGAAAATTCATTTGGAGAAAATCCCCATAAACTATTTTTTAACCACAATAAAAGAAATATATTAAGCAATTAAATGAAACTCTCATTGTCTGACTAGAAAATTTAGAAACTAATTCTATGTTTTGTTCCTCAATAGTGAAACATTTAGAGGAATAAAAATATAGACAATATTAGCACCTTTTGCACAAAAAAAAATCAATCACAATCTCCAAAACCTATAAATCATATTCCATTCAAGTATAGTACAAAGTACAATCTACCACATGATAAAAAAAGATGCCATTACAAAAGTCAAATGAATTTGGGAAAAATATATTAAAAGTTTAAATTTGTTGATATATCTTATGTGGAAAAACATCAGTTATAAATAAGTAAGAAAATTTCAAAAATTAGAGAAGATAGAATACCTTTACAACTTCCCAAAATTGAGAAAAAATAGCTACCCACAAAGAAAAAGAATATGATCTTCATGGATAGTGCATAATCAATATAAAGGTTTTGTCAATGGTGTTGGTAAATAGATAGTTTTAAATATTTGGTTCAAAGGTAATGGAGAGAATGAAAATTTGTTCTTCAAGGGTAATGTGGAATCCAAATGTGTGTGTTGGAAATGGTCAATTTTGAATAATTTTATTGGTGGGTAATGGAGAGATTGGGATTCTATTTTCACGTGGCATATTTGTGCAGAGGGATAAGTACATGCTACTTTTTACCACCATAGAAATGAGATTGAGGCTTAGTGGATCAGATTCCAAATTTGGGTTATACATCTAGGTGCCACCCACATTATCAGATTGTTCAAAAATAATAATTTAATAGTTCCCTCTATCTAATTCTCTGGTAGCTACAAGCCTTGCTACTCTCGCTCTAGTTGCATGTCTTCAAAATTTCTCTCATGGTGTTATAGTGCTTGGGTGGGTTTGTTTTGGATATATTGGTGCACTAGATTGTTCTGGTATAATTGTTATAGTGTTCATAGAAGATTATAAAGACGGATGCAACAATAATGACTAATCTAATGGGGATGTTTCTGAATACTAGAGACATGGCATCACCAAGATGACACCTAGGCATATGTAATATGAATTTTACCTTTCAAAGTTCATGCATGGTGTACAAGTCTTTAAATGGGAGGATTAAATTATACTCTATTTTAGTAATTTTAATCACTCTCCATGTCATCAAATATGAATGGGTGAACTTGAAGGATTATATAGTGTGACTCTGTTTTAGTATGTAATCTTAGATGTTAGGTCATCTCTTTTTTAATAAATCTTACTCAATCTCCATGTTCAGTGTAATATGGTCCATTTAAAATTAGAGTGTGTTGTTGGTATATTGTATTTTTTTAATGTCATAAAATCCTGGCTTTAAGGGCCGAGACTACAAATAAGAAAAATAAAAGGGGAATTAGCCTTGATAAATATATAATAGAGAAAGAGAAAGCTATAGCATGGCCAAAAATACATCAACCATCATTCACAGTGGCTATGTCATTTGTAATGAGCACTAGAATCTTAAAGGGCATAACACCTTTCCAAAACTTAATTTGTAAACCTATTTTTAACCTCAGACTTGAGCAAGCATACATTACCTAGTTTGTATTGTGGTTATAAATGAACCTTGCATGATTTCATAGGCTACATCAGAAGAACAATTATAAAGTAAATCATTGTTTGCACTCTCTCCCTTGGTTTCTATACTCTTTGGGTATGTACAAGTAACTGTTAATGTAGTAACATGAGAATTTATAGCTTTAACATGTACTAAACTAAAGCTTCACTATTTACTCAATGAACTATTTTTGGAAGGATATTCAACAACCGATGTTAGAAGTGTCGGAATGGACCCCAACCTATTTACAACTCTTGACACTAGACCAGATGTGGATTAATCACTACCCTTCTGATGGGTAATATAATCATTTATGACTGCATACAATCATTTATGGGCTACATCTATGTAGTATATTCATCACCTATAGGTGACACCAAATTCCATCCATTATCTACCTCTACAATGGAAAATAATTTCATATTTATATTCACCCTTTGCTCTTATGTTGAAAATTGGGTCGCTAAATTGTCTTCTATTTCTACAAAATATAAACCTATATTGTTATCAGAGCCCTCCTAAAGCATATTGTACCCATGAGCCCCAACATAATTTCTTTTAGAAATCACTATTTTATGAAGCAATGAACCCTAAGTGAGATCCTCAATTCCATTCAAGGATGTCGATGCATTGTAAATTGACAACTTATATTAAACGATGTGAAGAAAACAAAATATTTGTAGTTCTGCAACTGCAATTTTACTCTATGGTTAGTACATTCTTGACTGCATGTCATACACAAGATTGACATTACTAGTGACTTGACATGGTTCAATCTTGTTAAGAAAAAGGCTGGACCAAGAAAACCTATTGAGTGCATAACCTGCCAGACTAACCAAAAATCTAAAAGCATTATATTTCACAATCCAAAAAGAATAAATATAGGAATTGCAAAGGCTAATTCTATAAACACTAATTAATATCAATAACTTTAATTGTTGTTGGGAAGGGTAGGCTTTTTTAAATGTTCAACATGTATAGTAGTTTAGATAACAATTAATATTTCAATGTTGAAATAAACTATCATGTAGAGAAATATCAAATGATCCATGTTTTAAATTGGAGAGAGGACAGCCCAAGATCTCAACAAAACTTTAAATAGATGTAAAAATGAAAAAAAATTCATATGGATAGCAGTTAGGTCTGCATTACCTATGCCAGAAAATGCAATCATCAAATATAACTCAATAACGAGTTTGAAATAATTATCTCTACATATCCCCTCATATTGACTTTAACTAGTGGAACAAAGGATTTAAGACTTTAACAGAGTCTAGTATATCAATATTATTAAGAAATATGGATCCATGTATTTTTATCTAATGTGTAATGCAGAAGCATATGAAAAAATTTGAGGGAAAAAATCATGCAACAATATAGTCCGAGTTTGAGTCTGATTTTTTGGGCTATAGATGATACATAAAACTATATAAACTACCTTTGTTGAATATAATTGCATTACTATGCAAAAATGGTATAAATAATATGATTAACCTATAAACAAATATTATTTGTATGAATGTGCTAGGAATCAAAAGCATAATGATGTGCAAAATTTAATTTCTAACAAACTAATGTAAAGATTACATCTCTCGGAATGAATATTGTTAAAATGGGCTACTTTAATTACCTCCACATGATGCCCAATACCTACATCAATCGGGACATTGTGACGATAATCTAGAGTCCTCAGAACATACAATGATGCTATCAGAAGAACTAGGATCTATTTCCCTGCAATGACAAAACCCATAATCTATTAAACAAGCTCTATCTTATACAAAATTTATATACAATAAACTAGCAATCGCACCTTAGAGTGTCATAAGGTACGCCGAATTAATTTTTAGCCATTTCCAACTTAGTTGAAGTGATGTGTAACTGAATTATACTATAAACTAGCAATCGCACCTTAGGGTGCCATAGGGTACGCCGAATTAATTTTTAGCCATTTCCAACTTAGTTGAAGTAATGTGTAACTGAATTTGAAGCATGGAATTCTGGACAGCCACCGAGTGGTGAATGAATTTGAAGCATGGAATTGTGGAATGCCTTGTAGGAGGTAGAGCAATGAAAGCTGGAATTACTTATCGAATTCGGATTGCCGAAGCAGCATGCATTGTTGGAGGCAACAAAGTGGCATCATTGGTTAAAAAACTCTGAATAAGACCTTCGATGAGGAGGTTCAGGGCACACTGGTATTGATTCTCACTGGTGGAGCAGCCATGGATGACGGAATCGCTCGACAACCCAATCCTGCAAATGATGAAATAGATTGGGGAATGTTTTTTGGCTGGTGGTGGTGTTGTTGTTGCTTCCTGTTGAAGTTCCATGATTGTGCAGAACTAGCCTAGGGCAATGAATTGGTAGATGCAAATGCAAAGGCCCATTCTGTCAAATTGAAAATGCCCAACATGGAAGTTTTTCTCTCCCTTGTGAAATCTCTTCTAAGCCATTCATCTTCATCTCTTTCATGTTCTTCAAGTGTAAGTGAAGCCTGCTGTGATGTGTGTCTTTGAATAGTTATGATATTGGAGCTAGTCCTAACTCCTGTTAGCTACAATAGATTCTCTTGTTAAAGCCAATGCTAGTGCCTCATTTCGAGAGTTATTGCCACGTGCAGTCATGGTGGCTCTATTTGCTGCTATAGCTTCCCTTGACATGGAGGATGCAGATGATAAATCATGAAGAAACCTAGATCTATTCCTCTAAGGACAGACTGATCTAATAAATGGAAAAATCTTAGATATAGAGGATGATGACGGGGTTAGATGCAGATTATGATTTGAACTGAACCTGGAAGAGCCATGTATGGACATTTCAGGAGAAACCCATTGGGATCCTTCTCCTCCTCCAAAAGATTGTTGTTCAAAATAATAACTTCCACATTGAGCCAACATTTGTCTCCTAGCTCACAGGTGGTATTGTTTCAGTTTCTTAGAATAGTTAACTTTCTGTGTCTGTGGCTCGAAAGGGATCTGGCAATGGTAATTTGCTCCTCTTCATTACTGTCTCCCTTAGCGGACGAAAATCCACTTTGATGTGGCACTGAAATGCAAATCATAATGGTCAGAAAACCTTCAAAGATTTCAATCAACCACATCAAGTAATGTCTTGTGCATAAGGATTCAATTCTTGTTTATTATATACACTAAAAGGTAAATGTGAGAATCTTTACATTGTCTTAGGCTTGACTAGAAAGCAATTGCAATATTTTTTTCTCAGCTTGTTTCTGTCCTTATGAAATTTATACATGCTGACTCGACAATGCAAGTGAAAATGGGAAGATGGTCTAATCCAGAAATCACTATTGTGTACACTGGCAGAGGTGCTCTGGCTCACTGAGCTATTTCTTGAAGTAAATTCTTTTAAACACCAGTCTCATCCTATTCAACCCACATCTTAAGATCTCAATTATAAATCCATGCAGAAACAAATACATTTTGTGGATTTCTTTAATCATAAGGCTGGATAGACCTGAATTGTGTTGTAGCTTATTTCAAAAAAAAATGGTGAATGCACTTCACAATAATTAATTTCTATAGCAGGATTCTTTGAGCCAAAGACTTCGAAGGACCTCTTTTCGAGAGAGTACTAACAGCCACCTCTGTAGCTGTCTGCTCAGCCTGCCTAAAAGTGCTGCAATAATTTGGGCTCTCAAAGAATTCTCCACTGAAGTTAACAGTGGCTTTGAACCTGGGTTAATGGTCAGGTCCCTCTCTGATACAAGGATAGGATGGCGCGGCAGATTAAAGTAGCTCCTTTGAGCAATCTCTTGAAGCTGATTCTTATACAATGTTGCCAAATGACCATCACAAGTAGAACACGTCTGAATAATAATTTATTGAATATTAACACATAACCCATATAGTTAAACCCAGAGAATTTGAACACAAATTGCCGTATGTGGAGAAAATTATGACTTTTGACATCGGAAATGCCAAAAACAAATGTAACTACTATATATATATCCAATAGTTCTATTGAATGCTGAATGAATTCACTCATAGGCATTGATTGGCGTGAAGAAGTCTTATTTGGACAGGATCCATGTTGTTGCTATTTTTATATTTTCATCCTGGTTGAGGAGACTTGGTGCAGGAGGCTAACTCTTTCTCCTATTTCTCCATGCTGCAACAAGGACTTGGGTTTTTTGTCTAAGAGGGAAAATGCAGCTTTCCTGAATCTTTATATATATATATATATATATATATATATATATATATATATATATATATATATATATATATATATATATATATATGAGTTCCCAAGCAATATTGCCACTGCCAAAATCATACTCCTGGCTGAGATTCCATATCCACATCCCCTTTCTATATTTTCATGTATGTACACTAACACGGGGACTGCAAACATAGAGTCAATGCTGATGCAAAAATAGAATCAGTTGAAGAAATAGATCCTTTTTCGCTGCTCCTTTGGATCCTAATTGTCAAATGGGTCTGACCCAAACCCTGAGATGTTTGATTTTACACCTCCTACACCAAAAACAGTGTTATAAAATAGAGGCATAGACAAAGGCCATCAATCTCCCACTCGCTCGAATACAAAATTGGTCATTATCTGTGAGGCTGCAAACCTGGCAATGAGGTCAAAAATGTCAGTAATCCAAACACCCTGCAAATATCCAATCATACATCATTCCATTTCAAAATAAGCTCTCTAAAGCAGAAATATGAACCCACTGTAGAGAAATGCTGCGTATACACAAATAGAAAGAAAGAAATCAAATTTGCCCACAACTCACTTAGAATAGATCATACGAGCATTCAACTTGTCTTCAATGAGCTTTAGGTATAAGTACTGAAAGATTGGAAAAAAGTTCACTTTTCCAGCAGGGAAGTTGTTCATGATTCACTTTAACACCCTCTAACCACAATACATAAAACCCAGGTTTGTATAATAGATCATTCAAATCCCAATTTGAAGAGACGGCCTTCCTTAGAGAAGTAAAAGACACAGCAGACCCAATTGCACTGACAGACACCTCCATATCAAACCAAGGGTAATGAAAAGACATCTTTGCAATAAGGAAATGGGTAATTATGACAACAAAATCCTTCCCTGCACACTGCTTATTATTAACAGAGGGACTCTCCGTTGCAGGGCCATTGGACCAGAGAACATGAGGCAACATATGTTGATTCATGTTCGCCCATGAACCAGCAGGGCAGAAAATCCTCAGGCGACTCAAAAACACGGGGATCCTTTGTTGCGAAGAGGTGGTACCCTCCATATTACGAATCGTCTGAAAATTTGGTAGATTGAATTTTCCAAAAAGGCAGCCAGCTCCTTAAAGCATGAATTACCGAAAGATTTGATGGCTGAATACGCAAAACTAAAGTGGACAACTGAGTGGGTTGGATGGTGGACGGTCGCTGGTACATAATGGTCTGAGTGCTCAGTGGGTTGTCAGCTTAGTGGAGAAAGTAATGCGCAGGTACCCCACAGGCAACGGCTAAATCATTTGCCACTGGCTAAATTGTCGAATATTTGCATCCGGCTAATCAGTGTCTGGTACTGGCTAAATAGCCACGAAAATGCACCCGGCTGTTAGCCAATGCCGTTTACATCATCAATGTACTTTCCATCAATTGTCTAAATCTTACGATGACAGTGTCGGCTTTGGCTTTGGAAACATACGCAATGCATTCATTTTTTTTTTTAAAACAAAGAAAAAGAAGGACTATGTACATTGTAATTTTTTAACTTATATAAAATTAATGAATTTTTTAAAAGTAAAAAATAAAATAAGTTTATTTTTAAGAAAAACTAAAAAGATATTTATTTAAATTATTAGTAAATATAAATATAAACATAAATTAAATATAAATTAATATTTAAATTAATTTATAATAAATATTTGAAAAAATATAATACATATTTGAAATCATTTATAATAAATTTATAATAAACTTATTTTATTTTTTACTTTAAAAAAAATCATTAATTTTATATAATTAAAAAAATTACAATGTACATATTCCTTGTTTTTCTTTGTTTAAAAAAAAACGAATGCATTGCGTACGTTTCCAAAGCCAAAGCCCGACACTATCAGTGTACGATTCAGACAATTGATAGAAAGTACATTGATGGTGTAAATGGCACTGACTAACAGCCGGGTGCATTTTCGTGGCTATTTAGCCAGTGCTGTTCTGTCTTCCCCATTCTGCAATTTATTTTTATTGGTACCTATTTGCAGCAAGTGGCCTTTATGTTTTAGTTTGGCTTCAAATAAATCACCATCGCCCAATTGATTCGATTGCACATGCAGTAGAGCCCAAAATTAAATGAGAAAGCCGATGAATATGTTGGCCACAAATTATCGTGTCTGATCTTATCAAAGATTAGATGAGCGTAGGGACAAGTCATCGAAAATAGTTCTTGGTATTTTCAAACATTTGAATCGGGTAAACTATCCCATGGAGATTTATGTCCTATATTGAATGGAGATTTATGTAACTCGTTCCACCCTTATTGTCCTTAAGCTATCCCATATTTATAAGATACAAATAAGACTTTCATAGTAGACACTTATAAATGAGACTTTCATAGTAGACACTTAGATAATTGATTGATTTCTCTTTATTAATTATAATTTAGTTTAATTTTTTATTTATATTTGTAACATAATAATATAATATACATTTACTTTATTTTATAATTTTAGTCAATTTAGATTTACAATAAAAAGAAAAATGGTGATAAAATTTTACTTGAAATTAAAAGTTAGATATTTATTTAAATTGAAATTAACTTATGAAAGATTTAGAAAGATTGGGTATCGAAAAAATATTCCATAAGCAAGAAAATGATGAAAGAATATGAAAAAAACCATGAGTGCCAAAGATGGAGAATGACTTTGATGCATATAAAATTGAAGATAATCTATCTCTAATGATATATTTGAAATTAAAATGTGGAATAGAAGCTAGAAATCATTGTTAAAATGAGAGGCTAAAGGATTTAAGAATTCAGGGTATTGCCCTGTCTGCCAAATGGATTTTTCAATCTATGGAGGGTGACTGTCCTTGGAAAGTGTTGGTTAGAAACAACATTGAGAGGGGTGTGCCTAAGAAAGCCAAATCTTGGACTAATCTCCCCTTTTGTGACCTCATTATTGGTAATTTTCCTATCATTGTCCAAGGTTCTATGATTTTCAGATCTATTTGGAAGGCTTGGGACCATGTTAGGAAATACATTACTAACAAGGATTTTCATTGTAATAATCAAATCCATGGTGAAAGATCCAATTGGGGGAATCTTCACCTAGATGGTAAACCTTTGGCCCTTGCTCAAGGGTGTTCTGCCAGATTGTGGGCTAAAAAAGGTATTAAACAGTTCATAGATCTCTTTGAGAAAAACCAAATCTCTCCTTGGGATAAGCTTAGAAATAAATATGATATCCCTGATTCCCATAAAAGAACTTATAACATGATTGTGCAAGTTGTTAATGTTCTTCCCACTTTATGCCATGTTGATTCTCAAAGGCACCTTAAATGTAATTGGCCTGGTGGAGTTGTCACGAATCTACTTAAGGACAAGAATATATATAGAATCCTTGATTGTAATACATATATTATTGATCATGTTAATGTTGTTTGGTACTCTTCTTACGATGCTAATGTTTGGAAAAAATACTTTGATATCTTGTGGAAGAATTCTGTTGAGCCTAAAATTAGATGCTTCAAATGGTTAGTCATGTTGGACAAACTGCCTATTAAGAGAGATTTATCTAATTCTAATATTTGTAATTTATGTAGAGTTCCTGAAACTGGTAGACATATTCTTTTAGATTGTACTTTTGTTAAAAAAATATGGAGAATGTTTGGCATTGTTTATCCTATTGATGTTAATATTCTTGATATTATCATTGGTCATATTAATGGTCTTCCTAAAGATACCAATTTATTTTGGAATATATTGTCACTTAACATTCTATGGCAAATTTGGAAGTATAGGAACGAGGAAAGGTACCAAGGTAAGCTGAGGGATCTTACTGATTTTTTTTTGAAAACTCACTTGTTTTAAAATTTCTTTGCAAGTGTAGGCTACTATGCTGATCGAGCGGGAAAAGACGAGAAGGTTCCTTCATGATGGGCATGCTGCTTTTTTCTACTATAAGTTAAAGCATGGATACCAATGGCATAGAACCCTGGATGATCTGCAGGCTTTTGAGCATGCTTGCATTAAGCTGGCCAGAGAAATCAGTAAGAAAGTGAATACTAGGAAAAAAGATTTATCCATGCTGATGCAGATTCAAGAACGTACAAGCGTCATTTAGATGGAGGGTCCCTTAGGTTGGACTACTTGGGTGGTCAAGTACTATGATGTTCTTAGTTAGATAGTCCTTCTTCTCCTCTTTTTGTTATGTTGTTTAGCTGATTCTCTTCTTCCTTAGTGAGGCTTGGCCTCCTTGTTGATTTTCGTGGTGCTACTTTGGTTGCTTTGTATTTCTTGATACTCTTATATCTAATAGAAAAAAAAGTCTTAACATGATCTTTTATATAAATATCATCAACATGTGATTATCCAAATATATGTTGGTCATGATCCTCCATATAAATATCATCAACACTTGCAAATAAATTGAGTTAGTTATAAAATTGATCTCTAAACTAATGGTGAAATTGATTAAATTTGAATACACAACTTCCTTACCATCTCCACTTTGCATTGTGTCTCTTATTGTTGTTGCTTGGTTAAGATCAAGATAAAAGGGTAACACATGGTCTTGGTTGTTGTATTGATCATTTAAATCTGCAACAAAATTCACATACAAAGGCTCAAAACTTAACTTTTGCATTAAAGGCACAAAATTTACAAAAATGGATTTACCATTTATAACTTGCATTGCATCCATTGCTATTGTCTTGGATAGGATATCTTCTTGAATTTTTTTGTCCACCATCTAACATTGCAACATGATTGCATATTTTATACATTGAATCATATAAAATCAATATACAAACAAAAGAATCAAAATTTATTTATTGTTATTTTGTAATTTCATTACCATTTCTAGTTTGGATTTCATTTTCATGACAAAAACTCACTCTGACTTCATCACTTTCATTAACCAATGGAGTGACATCATCTGTAATTGAATAAAATTAATTAATTTAGTTTTGAAGAAACATAATGATCATTAAAAATAATTGCCATATGTAACTTGTATTTCACCTGTAACTATTTGGTTCAAATCAATGGAGAAAGGAAATCAATATCGTCTATTACTTTCTTAATCATGTAAACTTACAAAATGACATAGGTTTATCATATATATATATATATATATATATATATATATATATATATATATATATATATATATATATATATATATATATATATATATATATATATATATATATATATATATATATATATATATATATATATATATATATATATATATATATATATATGATAAATGTATATAGATTTATTATTATATAAGTTACTAAAATACTTTTGAATAAATGTACTTACCTTTATGTATGATAACATCTCTTTCATGTTGTATTCTTATGCCTGATCGATTGATGAACTTCTTTTTCTGTTGTTTTCTAGATCTTATAGAGAGGAATTGAAAAGTTTCCTAGTCCTTAGCTCTTTCATTTGAGTTATCATTATATAGATCATAGAAGAATAATTATCATTATATATTCATGGAATAAAAGAAGCGACACAATTAAAAAACCTATGGTTGAAAGGATAATGTCACAATTTTCCTTAAAGTAGAGAGATTGTAATCTAACATGGCAAACACAAAAATACAATTAAATTAAAAATTATTTAAGTAGGAGTGACTCCTAGTACAATAAATGTATATGTGCATTAAATTTAAACTTTTTTAAAATAACACATTTTGTAAAGTATACTAAAAAAACAACTAAATTATTGAATGCTTCATCATTTTTTTTCAAATGTATATGTATATATATATAAACACACATACATAAACATATACATTAATCATAATTAGTATATAAAATTTAATATAATTTAATTCTTCAAATTAAAATATCCAAGAGTCAAATTATTTAGTTGATTGAAATAAATTATTTAAATGGTTTTAAGATATATAATTAATATCTAAATATTAAATCATAATGTTATTTTTATAAATTAAATTGATAATATCAATATTCAACTTAGTGTAACTTAAAGATTGAAGAAGAAACCTACTTACCTAATCTAGGGCATCCAATATGGAGAAATAACTTTTCTTGACCACAACTGACTTCCAAATGCCTACACATATTTAAAAATATAGTTGATAAGAGATCTGATTTATTACGCACCTGTCCCCCACGCATCTATTTAACACTTACATGTATGCACCATTTTGTCAAGCATAAGATCAATCTTCCAACTATTAACACAATCCACTTAGAAAACTCAAATCCAACTTTGGGCTTGACATTCGCTTATTTCAAGTGTTTGGTTTAGTTTATTTGTCTAATTTCTTCAAAATTTTAACACTTTTTTAATAAAAGTGAAAAGCTAATAAAATGATTTAAAAAAAAAAATGAGTGAGATGACACTCAAATTATTTATAATTGTAGTTGCACTATATTACTTTAGTTGAGATTTTAATTAATGTCCTTTCCAAAATGTCTATATTATATCTGGATTTTTAGATTGTATTGTTCATACTAATACAATTATTCTTTTTAGACAATGGAAGACAAATGATCTTTCCAAATATTTTTAATAAACTTTTGATTAAAAAAATAAAAAATATAAACTTTTTAAATTTAAAAAAAATCATCCCTCCAATTTTGGAGCAAGAAAAAAATTATTATTATGATTTATTACTAGTAACACCTAGAATAAGAGAATAAAGTTGTACAATATTCAATGAAAGTAAAAATTGATTACAATTATCTTTTTTATGATTGTGTATTAAAATAAAAAGAGAGGTTTGAGTTTCTAAATAGAGTTTCTTATTCACATCCAGAAAAGATTTCTTTTCAAAATTAATATTTTATTTCTTTTGTTTGATAATATATTTTTATTTTCCTTAAAACAATGTGTATTGCCTTTGTTTTCTTATATAAAACTTAAATTTATGTTAGTTATTGTTTTGTATTCTAACTCATATGTTTATAAATACAATATCATTAATATTTTAAATTATACTCTATGATCTATTGTTATAAGACCACCTATTTTTTAATTATAAAACAGATTTTAAAATGAACTTAAATCATTTTTTTCGTAATTCTCACATTGAGGACAAATAAATAACTTTGAGTATTGTTCAAGCTTAATAGACTTGCTTTGTCTTATTAAAAGTTAAAATACTAATGTGATGTGGGTTCCCTAGTATCAAGAGTGGGAAATATTGTCTACTCATTCAAAAATGATATTTACCATAAATAAAATAAGTCTTTGAAACAACAACATTTATCTATTTATCTATCTGTCACTTCCATCAACACTATCCCAAAAATATTTGAACTACATGTACATAGACAACAAAAACTCTAAAATCAAATTTGGTAAGAACAAGCATATAAATCTATTCTCTAAAATTGAGAAACTGAGTAAATAGCCTAAATGAAAAACAAGGATGATAAACAAATCAATACAATTAAAATCTTCCTTAAATACAAAAAAAACATCTTTGAACAAGAAAAATGTAGAGCAGCTATGTATTCATAAAGACAACGGACAACGGGCTTTTGGCATGGTTGGTACGGGAGGTAATTGACTTACGACACCCTGACATGACTGACAGGAACCACATTGGATGTCGTCGAGGGAAACATAACGGGTTTGAAAAGGCACTGGCTAGCCGGGTGCAAATATTCCACTGGCTAGCCGGGTACAAATATTCAGCTATTTAGCAAGTGCCAAACTATTTTGTTTTCCCTACCACCTATGCGTAGGCCATCAACTGTCCTTTGTTGATGGTACAGTCAGGCAGCTACCATGCAAAATTGCTGCTAGTGACAAAGGATATTAATATTATACTTAGTTTTTTTAACCAAATCTTTTATACTTTGTTTTTTTTAACCAAATCTTTTGTTATATTTTAAATGTTTAATTTAAATGATAAAAAAGTTATTATATTTAATATGTTTAGTTTTACAATACATATGGGAAATTTTTCAAAATAAAGTAAACTATAATTTTTTAAAATATTATATGATTTAATTGGATGCAAATGGTAAGTTAATATTATTATATGTTATTTTAGATATCTTATGATTTGAACCTTATGATTTAAATTTTATTCAAGTTTTTAGATATTTTATGATTTAAACTTGAATAAAATTTAAATCATAAGGTTTAAACATAAAGTTTAAATCATAAGATATCTAAAATAACATATAATAATATTAACTTACCATTTGCATCCAATTAAATCATATAATATTTTAAAAAATTATAGTTTAATTTATTTTAAAAAATTTCCCATATGTATAGTAAAACTAAACATATTAAATATAATAAATTTTACATATTAAACTAAACATTTAAAATATAACAATGGATTTGGTTAAAAAAACAAAGTATAAAAGATTTGGTTTAAAAAAACTAAGTATAATATTAATATCCTTTGTTACTGGCAACAATTTTGCATGGTAGCTGCCTGATTGTACCATCAATGAAGGACAGTTGACGGCCTATGCATATGTAGCAGGGCAAACAAAATAGTTTACCCTTTAGCCATTGCCTAATGCACACCACATTTTTTTCAGACACGTGTGGATGGGAAAGATCATTCTAGCATTTGGCACACCATATGAAATAGTCAGAAAAAAATTGTTAGAATTTTTTTTTATCCAAATTGCTTCCTGGTGTAAGACAACTTCCGGTAGGAGTCAATTCTAGAAGGGAAGTCTATTGGCTAATAATTACTAGCACTTGCACCCAAATGAGCTGCAAGGGATAGCCCATAGGTGTTCTATTCTATTTGAAAAAAATAAATGAAGATTTATATTATAAGAGGAAGTGTATAAAGTGATGGTCTATTACATGTAGCATTGCAGAAGTTGTCATAATAGCATATATTTTGGATGAACTAAAGTTACATTAGTTTCACAACATTCACATCTCCAATAAATGCTATAGAATTAACATCATCAACTTACATTGACAACTTATTTATATATTTAGTATAAGTTTGTACATATTATAGATAAGAAAACCTACATATTATACCTCCAATAATAAATCTATTCTCACTGTCTTTCTTTTGTATTTTTTTTTTAGAACTCATAAATAGAAATTACCATTTTATATACAAGCAACAAAGTTTTGCTCTCCTATCAACCAAACTACAATGAATGTCTATTTATATTGAATTAAATAATATAAAGATAACTTAAAGTCTTATTGCACATGTATTTTATTAAATATGTAAACTAATAAAATGATAAAATGACAATGATTTTTCATATTTACTTTAATAATTGTTATGACAAAATGACAACGGTTTTTCAACTTTACTTTAATAATTATTTAATATTAAGAAATTCAAAGTGTACCCACATTATTTTCAATATTGCATATGACATTCCATTAAGGTTCTTTGACGCGTCACAGAAAAACATTCTCACTCAAACACCATTATACTTTATTGAATTAAAATAATCAATGATACTACAACTTTATAGTATTACTTCCTAGTGAATATAATTATAGTCATAGAGTTACAATCAATCAACTATTTTAGTTGTTATTTTAATAGTTTTCTTAATTAATCATGGAAGCTCGAACCAAGTTAAAAAAGTAGGGAGTGGGAAGCAAAAGAATGGGTTCAATGTGCTTGAAAAGACTTGTGTATTGCTTAGTAAGCTATATGTGTGTCAATATTATGATCTCATAATGTTTATCTTTCTTATTATATTTTTTTTCACAATCACAACTTTATTCTCTTTCATTTAATTAGATGATAAAACAGAGTCCATCAAAGATGCAAGCGAAATGAGCCAGTTGCAGCCAATGTTTGTATTACTACCACTTCCATTGCTACCTTTCCCCCCTAATTAATGCTCATAAAAAGCCTAAAAAATTTATGGCAAGTGTACTAAAACCCAATCACACATGTACTAATAGTTGATCAATTTTTAGTTTTATTAGTTGTTGATTAGTCCATTTGTGCAAAAAGTACTATTTCTGGGGTAAGTGACTATTGGGGGTATTAGTGGCGAGTTTTGGAAAAATGTTTTGAAATGCCACTTTTAACCATCTTGAACTCTACAAGTTCTACAAAGAGATTTGTATATTAAAAAAAATCAAAAAGTGAAAATTTGGAAAATTTCAACATACAATATAAGCTATAGGTGTGAAGCTACAAGATTGTTTCCCCTAGTTAACAAGCTTGGGGGATTATAATTGAAATGCTATTCTACTCACCCAACAATGAAGAAAGAGTAACCATCTACATGCCATCTTTGACGAGCAATCTCTATATTCTAAAACACAATATGAACAAATGCTTTCTCTACAGTATTAATGGAAACAATCCTTTAGCCTGGGGCAACCTGTCCTGTATGCCAATTGGGAACACCACCAATGATGAAAAAATTGGGCAACTTGTCCTATAGGCCAATTGGGAACACCACTAGGACCGCATAGTTTTTATTTTAACTATGATTGCAGTTGGGTTCATTATTGTTGAGTATTAATGATTTGCATCTTTTATTTAGAAAAAATGTTTCTTTTTATTGCATCTAGATTCATATGTTAGGACTTCAATGTAAAGTTGACTTTAATGATTCTATTAAATTTGAAAATTTTGCCAACGAATATGTGAGATGAGTCCACGCAACTGTGAAGATGGGAATCCACTTTCTAGAATTGATGACTTCTGAAATTGGATTTGTTGAAAATATTGGTAATTTGAAAGTAATCGACCAATTTTAGAGTAGTGTCACAATAAAAAAATGAAATGCCATTGACGACATATCCCTGATTCCCACCAATGAGAGGAACTATGTTTTGGAGTTGGATTATTCTTCTCACATATATGACGTCGCAGTGGAAAGACCCCTGTGGATTTGGCCTGGCTGCACCTGTTGTCAAATTCCAACTACCCAAAAAACAAAAATGAAACTAAATCTGGTAATACAACATGGCATGAGATTTGAGGTGAATGAATCGATGTTTATGGGATTTGAACCCACAAATAGAAAAACAAATTTTAAAGTTGAATTGGGTGCTACAATAGGGCAAGAGATTTGAGTTGCAAATGCTTTCAATTAATGTTGCACATGAGAATTTGGTATCTGCCAAGAGTTGTGATAGGCTAATGGTGTTCTTCCTCAACCTTCTCCCCTCTTTCCAAAGCATCCTCAATTGTGTGCTAGTAGGAGTGATGATTCTGTTAATTATTGTTAGTTGGACAGCTGTTATTTCTAACCCAGAAATAGCAGTAGTATTTATGGGTAGCTTGGACAGCTATTCGTCCTTATCTATGTATAGCAGCATTAGTTATGGGTAGTTTGGACAACTATTTGTCCACTTGCTGAGAATTAGTAAATGGTTATTGCAAGGATAATTATTTACTAATTTTAGTGATTCCCTTTTGGACACCTTGCAACCAATTCTATTATTGGCTGTCGAGTTGTCTTAATCTTAGCCGTTGGTTTGATTTAATTTCGGTCATTGGTTTTTCCAATAGGGTAGTATAAAAAGGGGTCATTGGGTCATTTGGAGAGACAAGTTTTGGAGAAGCATTTTGCAGTGATAGAAAATTGTCTTGCAGTGTTAGCAAGGGCGCAGTGTTAGTGTGGGGATAGCAATGGAGAGTATCAGTGGGAGAAAATAGGAGGTTGTCGGAGTTCTGCCAGTGAGAGGCAAGGAATTTTGTATCTCTTGATTTGTTGAAGTTTAATATAATTCCTCATTTGTAGAACTGATTTTCCCTTAGGGGTTTTTCCAGGGACAATTTGTCCGAAAATATTATGTTCATTGTGTTGCGCATTTCTTTCCGTATTTTATAAGTGAAGTTGCAGTTGTGTTATTTTTCGATATTAGCTGGCAATTTATTTTCAGCAGTTTAATAATCGTTTATGATAGGAGATTAATAATTAGTGATTGCAATAGTTAAAATTTTCACAGATTCTCCTCCCTCTTTTCCACTTTGGCAAGAGCCTCTCCAACTATCCGCCAATAGCGGTGATGGGGATTTATGGCTGCATTCATCAGGGCCCCTTCAACTTCATGCAAACATGTCGAGTGTGCTCTCATTACGAAAGCTTGGCGTGCATCCAAAAAGATGAAAATAGATTCCAGAATAGTGGCAATAAACTTAAAAAACAATGATCATGTATGTGGGTGTAGGGTATGACAAAGCTGGGTCTTCAAGCAATGTCACACTAGAGTGGATAAATTCATTGTTAGTTGTGAATCACATGTGTGCTTCTCTAAGACACCATCCATGTAGCTACAAAACTGAAAGTTGTTGGAGTTACATCTTCCATGGGTGCCATAGAGACCATAGACTTCACACTAATCTCTTGTGTGACCTCTAATCTGAACTTCGATTTACTGCCTTGGAAGTTTCATTGATAACTGGAAAACTAAAAATTTATCACACACTTATTAATCATGAAGGCACTCATTAATTCGCTAATAGGGAGAATCTATATAAATTGCTGCCATTATGCAGTAATTACATCTAGGATATATGGTTCGGTGGCAACATACAAATTCCAAGAGGCAACACAATCCAATCAAGCTCCATCTGGCAGTACAGTTTGATCTTTGCTATATAGATTAGACATATTTATCAATCGCTTGAAAATTTTTTTTAGAAAGTTGTTTAACGGTGGTCTAAGACAATTTTCGGTTGAAGCAACCTCACAAGAAAAGCCTATTGGCTAATAATTATTTTTATTTTTTTGTATTGGGCTGCCTTAAAGGCTTTAAGAGAATAATTGACTTGCAAAGGATATGAGTCAAGTGGGCATTATAAGCCTATTTTTAATTGACTGTTGAAAGTTTGAAATTGGTATGGGATGAATTTAATTCTTCCCATATAATTTCAGAGACCTCATTTGGAGATTTTTTTTAAAATTTCCCAAATGATAAAAAGTTACATGGATTAAATTTCAACTTATTAAGCAATAATATTGGGTGCATACCTAAAAAGTTTTAGGGGTTAAATGTGAGATAAGATGCAAATGATCTACCTTGGATTACTTTTAACCATAAATTTGCCATGATCTCTATTAACGAATCTAAGATACCACTATGAGTGAAAATATATCAATTTGAGCATTATACTTTAATCAAGAGCTTAATGATGTCTATCCACATTTCACCTTGATTTCTTCATGCAATATTACGACTCTATCATAATCAATCTAATTACATTCATGATCAAATCCAAAATTATGAACTAAAATAACTTTGATACTTAGCTATTCAAATACCTTCAAAGAAGAAATCGAAGCGAAACAAATCGAAATTCTTTACAAATCAATACCCTTGTTCATACAACAATTACATTCCCTTTTGTAGAAAATGAAATCTACAATATTAATTACACTACCATAGATTATAATGGAGATAAAAATATTTTTCCCCAACATAATAATACAAGGTTCAACAAGGAATTGCAAACATGGAGAAATCTCCAACAAGATTGAAGGAACACTACCAAGGCTCCAAAAATGGGTTGCTCCACCATAAGAATCTATCCAAGCAATCTACAAAACACAAAGAACAATCATGGAGATCTTACCTCCCAACCTAGGTCTTAATGTGAGGCCACACTTTGAGCTAGGAGAACCAGTAACAGACGGTGTGACATTCAAAAACCAACACAATGACATAACACAACATATAATTCTCGTCCAAGGTATGCACAATAGGTCTCATAATGAACCTATGACTAGGGATAAGGTGGATTTTTCCAACTAGGAGATGTCATTCACGAACACAAATTATATGCCTCTTCCAAGGCTACCAAATCACTTTAACTTCCATTTATTTCTCTCTTTATTACCCCAAAACAAACATTAATTTGTATTGACAAGGAAGGACCCATAACACCTTAGTTTCTTGCTCTTCTCAACATGAGAAGAGACTCTGCACTAACCTAGAGTCCAACTAAAGCCCTTCTCCTATACATGGCCACTTCTGCCCTATCCGAGGGTGAATAATGCTAATACTCCATAATTTTCCCAATAAAATAAGGAAAAGAAACATGAAAAGAAACAAATAAAATCCACAATACCCATCCCTCATATGATACAAACACACACCTACTACAATATGCAAGAATTTAACACATAAAAGCAATGAACAAAGAGCATAACCATGGCAATGGAGAACCTACCTTCACTAAACTCTAAACTTGACTTCTCTAAATGTAGAGAATGGGTAAACAACCTTCAACTCTACAAAGGGACTCTAAATAGCCTCTAAAATCACCCACCCAAAATAACAATAACTCCAAAACTTGACTCTAAGCCTCCTATAGTCTTCCCACTTGCTCCTATCCTAAATACAACCTTTTAGAGGAGTGGAAACTTGGGTAACCTCATGGTGATGGTCCATTTTCGCACAAAAGGAAAAATCAAATATTTTAGGGGTCATAAATAATTCATTACATCTATTGGTCATCCCAGAATAATCATCTCTATCAGATTTATAATCCATCACTTTCTCTTTGGTGCCAATTTTTTCATCCGTTCTCACATTTGTGCACTCTACTATAGTTTTTGTTCTATAGTTGAAACATCCGTAAGCTTTACTTTTTAATGAATAGTCAAGAAACATATTTTCATTGCTTCTTGGATCAAACTTAATGACATCATCATCTCTTTTGATGTAACATTTGCTTCCAAATAGTCTAAAATATTTGATTGATGGTGAGTATCCAAACCATAACTCATAAGGAGTTTTCTCCATACCTTTTCTGATCTGTACTTTGTTTAGAGTGTATACTATTGTATTGACTACTTCTCTTAGAAAGTCTTTGGTACATCATTCTCAAATAACATAGCTCTTGCTACTTCAAAAATTGATCTATTTCTTCTTTCAACAATCACATTCTACTTGGGTGTATGGGGTAAGGATAGTTATCTCCTAATTCCATGCTCTTCATAGTAGATATTGAATTCTCTAGAAGTGATTTATCCTCCTCTTTCAGATCTTAAGCTTTTGATTTCAACTCCAAATTCATTCTTCATTCTCTACTCTATTCTTGAATATCTTTAATTTCTCAAATGCTTTTGATTTTTCTTTAAGAAAAGCTACCCACATCATTCTAGTAAAATCATCCATAAAAATCATAAAACACCTTTCTTCATTAAATCCTCTTGTTCTTGAAGGACCACTCAAATCTGTATGGATCAATTCTAGCTTCTATGTAGTACCAAGCTGCTTGCTAGGAAATGAGACTTTCTTCTGCTTAGCCAAGATAAATTCCTTATAGACAATGTCAGTGGGCTTAGTGATCTTAGGTAGATCTCTTACAGTGAATGTATTGCTAGCTTTCACAATGTTATCAAAGTTTATGTGACAAAATCTTCTATGCCATAACCAACTATTGTCAACTTTAGCTACTAAACAAGTTATTTTGGTGGTGTTCAACTGAAATACATTACCTCTGATTCTTTTTCCAATACCAAGAAATTTTCCTTCCTTGTCCTTGATGGTACATGTGTCATTACCAAATTGTAATTGGTAACCCTTGTCCATAAGCTGTCCAACACTTAACAAGTTATGTTTTAGTCCATCAACAAAGTAAACATCATCAATGTTTGTTTTACCATAAAGTGTGATAGATCCAATTCCTGTAATGTGATAGGCTACATTGTTCCCTACTCTAACAATTCCTCCATCATGGCTTATGAATTTAACAAATTTACTGATATCACCAGTCACATGGTGTGAACAATCACTATCAATGATCCAATCTTTCCTTTCAACTTGTGAAATTAGTTCACTTTCTTCTCTAATTTCTCTGTCAAGATCATCCTCCTTTATAGCTATGAATTCTAATTCATCTTCACTTTTATTTTGATTAGATTCTTCTTCTTCTTCTTCTTCTTTGTTAGCATATAAAAAATTTCTAGGTCTTCTAGATTTGAATCTTCCCTTATACTTTCTTTCTCTTTTAGGACACTTAGATGCATAATGACTATATTTATTACATGTCCAACATTTAAAGATATTCTTACCATCTTTTTCTCTTTCCATAAGAAGAGCCACTACTTCCTGGATCTTTTCCTCAATGGACTTGTTGTTGCTAGCAATGTCTCCTTGCACTTTTGTGTTCCTTGCTAGACCAGGTTTAATATTAAATGCACTAAATGCCATCTCAAATTTTGTTAATTCTCCAGATTGTTTCAAATCAAATTCTTTAGCTTCCAATTTACCAAGCACTATTTCTTTGGTGAAATTAGTAGTATAGGGTATCATCACCCAAATCACCCATGTTATTATCTTGAAAGGTGCTATCAGACTTTTCAACATCTTCCATATTACTTCATCATCAGATTTCTTTCTACCAAGAGATGTGATTCCTACAACAATCTAAAATATTCTACCAATATAGCTTCTTACAAATTTATCTTCCATCATTCTAGCATCTTGGATTGTGAAATACAGATTTTGTAATCTAAGTCTTTTTGCATGTGTATTACCCTCATAATTAACTTCTAAGGTTTTTCCAAATTTCATGAGATGTTTCAAGTTGTTTTACCTAGCTATACTCACTTTTAGGTAGAGCTGACAATATTGCTTCTATTGGCCTTATGTTGCACATAAATACTTCTCTTTGTTCCTCGATACAACTTTCAAGATTGTCTTCTTCTGCAATGTTTTTAGATGCCTTGGTTACAAGAAAATATCTTAGACCCATGCAAAAAATATGAGTCTTCATTTTATCCTTCCATCTATTATAATTTATGCCATCAAATCTTAGACTTTCCTTTCTGAACATGTTCGCCATGGATCTCCCAAAGTTGTTAAACTTTTTCTTCAAGGACCTGATGCTCTGATACCAATTGTTAGAAACAATAGTCCACCAAGATAACAGAGAGAGAGGGGACGATGAATCAATTATTCAATAATTAAAAAATTTATCCTCTTTAAACAAATCTAACCATTCAACCAAAGTAATCAACAACCATAAATATGCACACAACAATTACACTAGATATGTTGACTAGGGAAACCCTTGATTAGAGGGAAAACCTTGGTGGGAATGATGCCCACAAGATGTACTAATATAAATATTCCTTGTTAGAGGATGGACCCTGTTAGGAATCTATTACAACATTTAGTACAAAGAGTCCCTGTTAGGAGTTGTGCGAACCCTATTAAGAGTTGTGGAAGGAAATTAAAGCCATTGTCCAAATAGCTTTAGGATCAGATCAACGAACCCACTGTCCAATTGACCTCAATACTATTCCTTTCAAAATAATAGATGTGTAGCAAGCTTTTACTTCCTCCTCTATCAAGTATGTTGAACTCCTGTTAGGAGATTCTAACCCTGTTAGGAGTTGTGCGAACCCTGTTAAGAGTTGTGGAAGAAAACTGAAGCCACTGTCCAAATAGATTTAGGATTAGATCAACGAACCCACTGTCCAATTGACCTCGATACTATTCCTTTCAGAATAATAGATGTGTAGCAAGCTTTTACTTCTTCCTCTATCAAGTACATTGAACTCCTTCACCTTCAGATCATGCAATCAAATTTGGAACTCTGAACTTAGCAACAATAACCCTTAAGGTCACTTACACACATAGGTAGGTCACTCTACTTTTGTATCACTTATCTGCTCAATAATTCACAAGTCTTCTCTACTCACTATATATGTAAAACACAGAAAAGATCTTTCCTTTATACCATGCTCAATAATAAATCCTTGAGTCAACTTCCTACTTAATTATAATACATTAATTAAATGAATACACATTTAATTAATGCTATCAGCTCATAGTTATACAAAAAATTTCACACATGTGACTTTCGCACATGTGCACTCTCTGACATCATCAATGGTCAGTATATTGTCTCCAACTCACTATGTAGCCCTTCACTACAACTATAATGAACTATAACAATCATACAATAGCAACTACTTTCCTAATACTCTGTTCCCATATGGTTCTCTAAGAATCAATCATATCTTCCATACACTGTTGATTCAAGTTTTGTGCACTTACCCTTGTAACAAATACACAATGTAGTATGTATTGTTAACTGTGCATCATCAGATAAGTAATATAATGTTCTCAATACAAAAATCACAGTCTATTGCTCTGTCAATCTTTTACAAACTTATTACTATGTTGTCATCAATGACAAACACAGTTATAAATACATCATATCAATGTTCTACAATGCTCCCCCATAGCATCAACATTTATGCTAACGAATATTGCTCAAATTATGATTGATATCGCATACTAACTACATATCTATCTTTAATGATATTTCCCTATGTTAAGGGTTTATTGTAGCAAGGGGTGTGTCTAGACTAGAAACCCCATCGTAGTGTGCAAATGCGAGGATAACCAAAATGTGTTTTCCTTCCATCCTCTTGTTGTTGCAGGGATCTCCTTTCAAAGATCCTAAACATGTGGGGACATAAGTTCTAGTAGAGTTGTACTTTGAATTACTGTTACAATACAAAGTCTCTTATCCTCAATTCACTATAATTACATACTAGGGCATCTACCCACAATGTTTATTAGGTCAAATTCACCACAATACACTAGTTGAAGTTGTGCTATCAATCTTACCATATTTGGTATGATCTTATATACATATATATCCTCTTTGTGTATTACTTCATTGTTTTCACAAATTCTAACTATCGTCAGAGAATGCACTGAATGTTGTTTCTCTTATCAATAGTCCATATTTTATGTGTCCTAGTCATAAATGACTTATGAATTTACCCTTAGGTTGTAGGTTTACAATTAGGTGGGTATAAAACCATTTTTAGGATGTTGTCAATGTTTACTTATTCACTCTTACAACTATCTCCTCACTGAAGGTATAGGTCATCATTACTTTTCCTATCATGCCTTGTGGCTTGTAATCCACTTATCACTTAACTCTAAAACTTGAACCTTTATGTCATATTAGGTTGATAATCTCATCACAACTTTACTTTCTCTATATTGTACAGTTATAATTGATCCAATAATTTCAACACTAGGGTGTAAGAGTATTCACTTGGTAGTTATAATTTAGTATCACTAATGTTCATACAATAAGCCTGCTAACATAATTGATGCACATAACCCTCACTTAGAAGTTTACATTTTCTATCTTATCGGTTCAATACTATATGTTACATAGTTCTTATCATTTAATTACATTCTTATCATTATATTTGGATAACTTTATTACTTGATTAGGGTTCTATTCCTCTTAGTAGACCGATATATTCCTATTCTTTGTGTGCTCCTAACTAACTCACTTGTTGAATAGCTTCTTGGATTATTATAATATTGTTCGAGGTTCCCAAAGGTTATTTGCAAATTTAAATTGAGTTCTAGTTTTCTTTCCAAAGATTGCCAAAATAATTCATTTTAACTTGTATTAGGTCAGAGGCATCCTAATAGCTTGATAACTTGCTATACTAGTAAAGTGTTACATTCCTATTCACCCACCATTTTATTTTATTTATGCAATATTTAAGTCCTATGGAACAAAATTAAATTACGAAGATCATAACTTTCCATTTATTTATGTTGTAATGTCTAAATCAATATTAGTCTACTTGATCACCTCCATACTTGATATGAACTATAGTTCTTCCATGAGTGACATGGTTAGGTATAATTTGACCTCTACTAAAGGTGATGCTAATCACTTTCTCTTTGATTACTAGGTTATTTACTCTTTTCTAGTCACGTGATTGAAAAAAATGTTTTAGGGTTATTAACTTACTTTTCCCCAAGGTGATCGTGTTCAATATAATTTTTGAATACTTTATGAGATCATAATCTACCTTAATACAAATATAATATTCTTGCATTTGATCATTTGTTTCAAGGCATTAAGATCAGGTTATCTAATATGGTTGATCATTTACAATCGCTAATACCAATTCCATATTTTACTTGGGTTTGTACTTATCAGTGTCATAGTTTAGAAATATACATTAGCTTCTTAAATCTATAGAATGAGAAATCCCTACTTCATATTGTAACATTTAAACGTCTACACTTAAAATGGACCCATTATGGCCCAAGTGTTATGAAATTGGGCTTTGATACTATTTCTCACCTAATACCACAATATAAATGCTTCTGGTAAATTTCTTTAACATTTGGTCGCCATCAATCATGGAGTTTAGTGATTCATGTCTATCTGCCAGATCCTTTAGTAGTTTTTTCACCTCATAATACCTATCATCCACCTATTGCAGATCTATCACCTTTTGATCCAAAATAGTCTAATCACCTAAGGTGTAAGTCATCATAGTCAAGTTCTTATCCTTTATTCCTTCAACATTCAAAGGAAACAAAGTAAAATCTTCTCTCATCTTTGATGATTGAAACAACATTAATTCGATAATCATGAATAGTACTAGCATCATCTTGTCAAGTCCTACCCAACAATACATGGTAAAATCTCATATTAACCACATTACAAAGTATCTCATCTTAGTAAGGCCCAATGTTGAAATACACCCAACATTGTTCTTTCACTTCTACTATGTGATCATCCTAAAACTATCTCATCTCTTAAAAAAATGGATGCTTGAGTCTTCTTAGTCTTAACTTCTATACCATTTCTTCAAATACACAAATTTTTGTACTTCCACCATCTATTATCACCTTGCAACATTTGTTGGTAGACTTGTAAATAGTTCAGAACAACTACCTCTTTTGCATAGGATCTAGTTCCTTCTTGCTTAGCATAACTTTTTTGAACATTAAAGATTCTCCCATCTCATGTTCAACTTATCTTTCAACAAGTTCATCCTTTGCCACTAGTTCTTCATGTGTCATTAGGATCTATTTTCCCTTGGAACAACCCAAATATTGGAAAGCCCTATGACCAATATTTCCACATATGAAATTTTTTCCCTTGAATTCACCATTACTTCTGCTTCTTCAATAAATCTTGTGATTAGGTTCATCTTTAATCACCAGTTTATCTTTACCTTTATCAATTGGCTTATCCCTCACCCTAGGGGCAATCCGGTTTATTTTCATTATTTTTCCTTCATGACATATTGATAAGCATCTTCAATTGAACCATTCCTCAACATACTTAAATAATCTTGAATGTTAAGTCTCAAATCATTGATTTATCTAGCTAACTTCTCCTTGGATGACTTTAAGTGTGTAGACATGGTTGTCATCTTCTAGAAGTTTTTTGTGTACTATTTTTACCATCTTAAAATAGAAGTACTCATCATTTCAGAGCCTTTAGCTCCTACCATTTAGTGACATTATGGACCATAAATGGATTTGTGCTCAATCAACTCTTTCTCATGTTTAGTCTCACTTCTTCCATTTTCATTAGTTTTGTTTCTAAAACCTCAAGGTTACCTCTTCTCAAGATAACCAAAAAATACGTTGAGCCAAGTCAACCCATTATAGAATAGGATCACCTAGGGGGGCATGTTCCCTAGGGACATTGAGTCTTGGGGCCAATTTTATCTTAGGGATTCCAATTTGGAAATCAAGTGATCTCATCTACCTCCTTTGATTTTGCACCCAAAATCTAGTATGAAAGGAAGCCTAGGAACCTCATTTTCATAATGGTCATGAACATACATTTTCTTGAGCCTTCAAGACGCTTTAAACACTCAAGCAAGTATATTTCTTAAGGAATTTCAAGCATTCAAGAATCCTTTAGGAGCATTTCCTCTTCGAGATCTAGCAATTTGTTGGCCATCAAGGGAGGAGATCTTCATTATGGAATTCTCTTCTTCTTCTTCAACGCACATTTACATCCACAGATTCGTGATGTGGTCTTGGTAGATCCATTGTAGTTGTGGATATTTTTCTGCATCCTTCATTGTGAATTTAACATCTACAACACACAAGCATTGCAAAGTCCTTATTGATAAGGATTTCATAAAGCAAGGTGAATATTTACATTTGTCTTTCTTCCTTTCATCTTTTACATTTCATTTCATTTCAAAGCTAATTCCTCGATCTAGGGTTTGACCAAGGAAATCCCTCCTAGAACTAATAAACACAATTTTTTTTGTGTATAAGAGTAGGACATTTAAATTGTGATGATAAATCCAAAAATTATTCACTAAGAGCTTTCTCGATAACCAGGGTAAACTTTTCTACAATGCCCCAAAAAAAATTCAATCATCCTGTAAAGCATCCAGACACTCTTTCTCAAGGTCGATGTGTTCCTACAGATTTGGGAAAAACAAGGGTTTATGGGTTTTCTACCTTGATCAAAAATTTGCAATCAATATTATAGTTATAATTTTAAACCTGTGATTTTTAGAGAAAAAAAGTCATCTTCTCTTTCACATTTCAGGGTAAGTTATTCATCCTTTATTTTGTCTCTTAATATAGACCTATTTCCATATTTTCACTAGGTTGATTGAGTACATTTGACACCTAGATCTACTTTTATCTTGTCATTAAATCAATTGGTTCAATTTGCATTCACACCGTACATCTTAAAATAAATGAACATTGCATGAAATACTACTTGCTTGCATACTTCCTTGATAAAATTTGGATTTACCAATGACATCCCTTCATCTTACTTGTTGCGGATCTAACTTGGGTTGTATTGAGAGTTATGTTTGCAAGCACCCCCCACCCACCCACCCCAACACTCCCAACCCCCCCCCCCCCCCCCCTCTCTCTCTCTCTCTCATATTGAATTACTTAGTGTGGAAGTGGTTGGTTAATGAATTTATCTCACATAGTTTATATTATTAAATTCGTTGACTATATTTCTCACCTAAATAATTTTTATTGATAGATCTTTCTACTTCATATTTTGTAAATTCTTCAACAATTAAAGTTCATAGTCCTCTTGTATGACCTTAGCTTTAAGTTTAGAAACCATCACCCTTTATCTAGTTCTAGTTGGTTCACTATTATCTTATCCATATTTCTATACTTCCTTCCAATATAAGGTAGCATGACCCTTCAACTTTTTTTGTGCTAGGCTATCCCTTTGTTGATCCTTAACATCTTCAAACTCAAAGTAATCTTTTAGTTCATTAATCCAAATTTTCAATTCCTTCATATGTAAAGAACAAGAAAATCATGTAAGTTCATTAATCCAATGTATCCTTCATATCTAAAGAATAGGAAAATCATGTAAGCTCATTAATCCAATGTTTCAATTCCTTCATTTGTAAAGAACAAGAAAATCATGTAAGTTCATTAATCCAATGTATCAATTCCTTCATATCTAAAGAACAGGAAAATCATGTAAGCTCATTAATCCAATGTATCAATTCCTTCATATCTAAAGAATAGGAAAATCATGTAAGATCATTAATACAATGTATCAATTCCTTCATATGTAAAGAGAAGGAAAATAATGTAACATTTATTATTTGTCTCTTACCCATATGTGTCATAGATCTCAACAATCTCTCCTCTTTGGTAGGAATCTCAACTTTAGTTGTCTTAAGATCTCCATTTGCTTCTTATAATTCATCTTTTATTTTAGGGCTCCTCTCAACCCTCGCTTAAATTTTGGATTTTAGTCCTTATCTCATTTCTAAAATCCTCCATCATTTTCTCTAGTCTTCTAGGATTCATTTTCCTAGGTGGCATGTTTACCGAGATGCTAATCTTTAATTCCTATGGATTGATGATTTGATTACAAATGTTGATTGACAATCTACAAACACAAATATTTTTCCTCAAGCAATTGGGTATGTTTGATAACCAAAAACCTTATCAAATTCACCAACAAGCCAATCCTTCTTGTGAAACCTCCTCAGTAGTATGTCAAATTTGATCTTCTATCACCCCACAACAAGGTTCATAAGTGTGATCTCAATCTTCCAATTGGGAATCCTTCTATTGACCACCTTGCATAAACCTTTAGTTAAAGGAGATTAGAATTGCAATTTCTACGATTCCAAAAAAACAAGGGATTCAAGTTAAACATGAGATTCTATGTGCTTGCATTCAGTAGAAAAACCAAAAAAAAACATCTATAATACTAGTTTACATAACCAAGATCAAAAAATCCCTAGTGGATATGTCTAAACTTGTAAGTAGAGTAAGAAAAAATGGAAATGTGTAAACAAACTTAGAAACAAAGCACACAATATGGAATAATATCATTGGATTATGATCAGGTTGGCATGTAAATGTAGTTTTTGCATCATCATTGTCAATATGAAAATGCTAGCAAATTTATTGTTGATCATCTCTCAAAACTACAAACCTAACCTTCTTATTTATTTAATACGCCTTCAAAAATCTATCACTTTTGTGACACTTCAATATTACAACCTTGCACTACTTAAAACTAAACCTACTATCCTACTTATATACAAGACCACCAACTAGAAGTTGTCTTATCTGATCATTAAATCCCAAGATAAAGGAAACATGTTACAACTAATAGAACAAGAGACAAATACTAACAATATTGCTCATATGAATAAACCATGTTGTGTGAACATACAAATGGATCAATGAAATATTTTCTAGAACAATGAGCCAACATGCATTGCATATCGTGAATCTCCTTTGCAAACTGCATCTCACTAATCTGGTTGTTAGACCAGGAAACCAAAATTAGATTATACCAAACTTAAGATCACTTTATCAAGAAGCATTAGAACACCATGAAAATGTAGAAATGTGAAGTTCATGATGTCTAGACCATGCCATAAAGATTACATAAGAAAATGATCTCGTTGGATATTGATCACAAGCTAAAAAATAGGAAAACTTCCCAAATGTATAGTAAATAGATAAATTGAAAGGAAATATATTTGACTGATGCAAGATTACCAATAATGCAAGGGTGCTCCTACATCAAATTTTATTTAAAAATATAATTTTTTAAAATGCATTAATAGATTGAAAAAATAAGTTATTATTTTAAAGTATTTTTTACTCTATTTAATTTTGTTTTCTTATAAACTCAAACCATATCACAATTGATAAAGAACATAACTTTCTCATTTATCTTTATCCAAAATTGACATTATAACATTATATTTCAAAATATCACATTAAAATCAAATACCTTGTTTGCATATAAAAATAAACATTACAATACATGTTTAATATGTACTAAGCATCACATGTGAATGGGATTGGTTGGGTTGAGATAATGCCTATGATATCATATATAATTGTGTGGGCTAAACTAGAGGACATGTGGTGGAAAATAATCTTCAAGAAACTCTTAAAGGGTAAATCTTGGTTCACCAAGTGCAACATTTATCATTTGGTATTGAAATTGAAACATTGTAGCCTTAGGTAGTAAGAGACTTGAAGATGTAACAAACAATGTGGTAGAAGTAGAAGCAAATTTTTTGATAGTTAAGGTGGCAAGAAGTTTAGGGACTTCAAAACTACATCTTGAAGGACACTCACAAATCATAATTAATGTAATCATTAGAGGTATATTGCAAGCTTTGAATTTATAGAGTTATGTAGATCTTATTGGGGTTGAATCAACCCTTCTAAACGACTTCATAATTTTGCATTTGAAAAGAGGAGATAATAAGGAAGTAGACACAATATCATACTGGGCCCATCTTTTGCAACTAAAGGGAAAACTCAAATTGAGAATTTTAGAAATTTGAAATTATTAAAAAGTTAAGTTACTATTAAGAACTAATAAATAAAGTAGTTAAAAAATGTGGGAGACTATTTGGTGGTATTGTGTGCTTGTAGTGAATTACATTTGGTGGGAAGGCCAAAATGATAGTGAGTGTGATGGGACGACATGACATTTATTACAAGGATGTGCCAAAATTTTGTTGAATCTCTGCATTATTTCTCATTATTGTCATTGCAGGAGAAGTTTTTTGTTCAATAGTTTGAAGATCGAGATCCTATTTACTTTTCAAGCAACAAAACAAAAAAAATCCATTTTTTATCCTAGTATTGAAGAGGAGGCCTGATGACATGTTTTTGTTTCATGATTCCAGGCTAGTAAATAATGTGTCATTACTTTTAGGAGATGTGTTCAATTAGCTCAAAACTTGACATAGGATGAACACAAATGTGTACTCCATGATAATGGCATTGGGTTTACAATTGGATGAGCCATTATAAAATGTTTGGATGTTAATTTAAACCATAGTACATGTAGAATTCCTTGAATATTTGGATCACATACTAACAAGAGTAATACTTGGAATGTGAATTAGATTTGATAATGACCCAGTTAACATCAATATGATGGAAGACACCAAATGTATCCCCTTTGTATAGAGGTTTGAGGAGAGGAATTATAAAGAATGGTTTAAAGAAGCTTGTAGCGGGCAGACAAATTTGAATCTAGTGTTAATGATACAATACTTAGATGAAGAAATTAAAGAAATGAAACACAATGTAGGGATGGTTGAGGTAGAGGTTCCCATGAGGGGATGTTCACCAAGAAAAATATATTGGGAGGTAAGGCTGGAGGTGTAAAGATACAAGGGACCTGATGGAGTTGATGGATGCTAAGCATAAATGTAGCCAATGTACCATAATATAAGTGTCCTTAAAGCCCTTTTTAAAGTTTTTAAAAAAAAAATTCATACTATAATTACACCATAATTACTGTGATTAGAGTGGTTTGTTTGTCTTTTGGGATTAAAATCTACTTTTTTGTTTAAGATATATTGCAATCATTGTAATCTTTGTGAAAATACGGGTGTAAGACTATGCTTTTAGTGAAAATTCTAGTTGAAAAATTTACTTGGTAGATAGGGGCAATTTGGTAGATGTAAATGATTTTTTCGTGGGATGTCTGGTCATAAACTCTTTTTTAAAAGTTAATTTATCTTATCGATAAAATTATAAATCTATTATTGATAACAAGTAATAAGTATCTATATTTAAACTTACTCTTTGTGCTCATGTAAAAAAAACATAAACTTCAATATAAATTATTTCAGTTAAGCCAAAAATTTGAGCTCGATTGTTAAATATTTTTGACTTCTATAGTCCACATATTTTGGACTTCTGTCATCTACCAAACAATCTAACCTTCATCTAAAAATTGTGAAATTATTTGATAAAATATTATATTTGTCTAAGACTTTTAAATTAGTTGATAACATATTATACTCATCTAGAGTAAATATATTCTATCTAAAACATTTTGTTCTAGATGACCATAGCAAAAACTTGGGAAACAAAGAAAAGGGACTTCTATTAATGGACATGCTAAAACCCTTTGAAGGAAACATGCATACATAATATCTTATGAGAGACTTCCCATTTTTAAACAACCTTGAATTACTAAGATTGACCAGTATATCAACAACCCAGTTACCTAACATGTACATAATTTTATATGTGGTTTGGCTATATTTCAATTGCTCTACTACTCTTATAAAACTAGTTTATATACATATATAAAATATGCTGAGAGTCATCCTTCTCAAGGAACCTATTTTAATTCAAAAATTATTACCCACATTTTGAACTTGACTGTCTCATTTTTTAAGTCTTTGGGAAGAGTCTTGAATAAGAAATTTGAACCTTGAACTTGAACCAAAAGTTTGAATTTATAAGGTTCAAAGTTAGAATCACCTTTTCTAGTGCTAGGAAGAATTTCTTAAGTTTAGCTTTTATTGAGTCTGAACCTTGAACTCAATGGTTCAAAGTTCAAAGTTCATTGTTTGTCATTTTTTTCTTATACATATGACATGAAGTGTTGTATTTTATAATATATTTTAATGATCCATTGAAATTAAACTTTGAACCACTTGTGGGTAGTTCAAGTTCATGATTCAATGTGCCAAGGGTCATTTTCTTAATCATTTTATATATTTTTTAATGATAAATTTGTCCCAACAATTCTTGGTAGACTAAACTTGAATCATGAATCGATAATTTTATGGTTTGAGAGTTTAAAGATCAAAGGCTCAAGATTTGCTCACCCATAGACATGTGGCAGTACAAAAATTCTCAATCTTTCTAGGAAAGATGAAAAGACATGCATTTACTAATAATTAGTTAAGGAGACAATAGAAATTCAGCACATGTAGAAGTAAAGGCACTCATTTATAAGTAAGAAGTCCTGACATACTGATACTTTGCCCGGTCATTTAGTACACTTTTTCTCTGGGTATGTACTACCAAAAACCTCTTTTTTTGGTAAGTGCCATAATTTTCTGAAAGAAGTAAATCTAGTGTGTCTACTTGGAGTCAAAGGTGAATAGAAAATAGTGTCTGCATTGGGAGGTTTTTGTGAAACTCAAGCACAATAAGTGTACATTCTCTACCTAAATCCTTTGCTTCTATTTCTTTTTGGTAAATTCAAAATATTATCTAGTTTATTTCTATATCTTGTTTGGTTTCATGGGTTGAAACATGTACATTCCCATGGCTACCCCATGTCCTAAATTACCCAAAGAAAAGAAGCCTAAGCATTTAATCAGTTTTTTACTAGAGTTAGGAGTCACAACTCTTGTAGATGAAGAAATTGAGAAAGTAGTGACTAGATTCAAGAATGTACAACCTAGTTCTATGGCCAAATGTGTTGAGATAATGGGTGTTGCACACATTGCTTAATATTGTTATATTATATTATTTTATTTATTATGTAATGTTGCACCTAGATGGATGTGCAACATGTAAAGATTCCCATGGGATATACTTGATGAGTCATATTGTAACATTATGATAATATTTCATGTAATTATTTAATATTGGGAAAAATAATTAAATTTCCAATATTAAATGTGGGGTCAATGGGTTAGCACATGGTTTATGTAATACCACTTGGTGGTTTTTGTGGGACTTGATACTATATAAGCAACCACAAGGGTAGTTGTTGTATGACAAGACATAAGACAAAAAAGGGAAAGAGTTGAGTGGGATAAGACTTGACAGGTTAGCCAAGGGAGCATTTGTGAAGGTTAGAAGCATGGCATGAGATGTGTGGATTCATGCTTGTTCACATGGATTGCTTGGTAGTGGCTGTGGCTTTGAAGGCTTCCATGGTTGTATTGCAATGACATTTTTGCTTAATAATACATGGTGATGGATGCTTTTGGAGGCTAGGTTTTTCCCTCAATGAGGGTTTCCTAGGGTATATCTTGTGTCACAATTTTTTGGGTATGTTGTCTATTCTCTTGCATGTGGATTTCAATTACATATTTATTTTAGATCTATTATGGGTTATGTGAAAATAGTTATATTATTTGTTGCAAGTTTCCTTACAAGTGGTATCAAAGATATGGTTTTATTATTGTAACCCTAGATTGAATCCATGGGAATGCATGCGAGGATAAAAGAAAGGGCAAGACATATGGGTTTCATAGGTCATGTATTGCAGATCTAAGGGTTTTGGGTTTGCTATTATGATGGGATATTGGTAGATTTTGACATGTGAAATTGTTGGACAAAAGGGTTTTTTAGATGTTTGATTTAAATGAGAGTTTTACGGGGAGCTTGCAGATATGACCTACTAGGTAAAAACAAACCTCACCATTGGATCCGGGTCAACATTTCCATAAATTTTCATATATAATATGCCCTAGTTTGGCCATGTTTAGAGGAAATGAAAGAGTTTTTTTAGTTTCATCCCGTGATGGCCATCAAATTTAATCCTGTTGAAATTTTTGTTACAAAAAAATCGCAGTAAAAATGGTAAAAAGACTGTCTTAGTAAAATGGCCATAACTTTCTCTCAAAATGTCATATTTTAGACTTTTTATAGGTGTTGGAAAGATAATTCAAAGTACTACTGTAGACACCTAAATTTGATTACACTATTTTACTAATCCTATTTTAGTTATCTAAAAAGGCATTATTAATTAAATTTCTATTTAATTAATCCTTTGTCATCCCCTAGTTGATTAATTTAATTAATCATCTATAGTCCTAATTGATAAATCAAATAATCTATTATTTATCAATTAAATCCTATTCTTCTATCTAATTCCAAAAATCCCCATTTATTAAATAAATCTATTTGATAAATGAAATCCTCAAATTCAAAAACCCCTAACCTATCTCTAATCCTCCATTTAGCCTAATCCACCCCATCCACCCATGCTAACCAAGCTTAGCCACTAACTCACCCACCCTCATTAATGCCATCCACTTGCACATCTCTAACATCCCTAATCTAATCCTAAACCCAAGCCTAATCCACCCCCTAATGTTGTCACATTCCTTAAACAAGTTTAAAACTTTCCTAAACCAAACCAAAGTCTTCCCTCAAAAAACCCAACCACTAAGTCATGAGTGCTCTTACAAAACATAAAGACTCTTACAAGCTCACTCATGACTCTTACATCCATCTTCCACACTCTTCCATCTTCCACACTCATTCCTCTTACATCCCTCTTACATACTCAACCCCACTCATCATGCCTTTAACCAACACCTTACCCTATCCTCTCACACTCATCCTCCTTGTGACAAGTGTCACCTTCCCATTGGTGCTAAACAAGCACAATCCATGTGCTCTCCTTTGAGTGCATCCTAGCCCTCCTTAAGCCTTCATCCATCCTTGCATCTAAGCCCTCCATCCCTCTACCCCTTAGCCTATAAATTGAATCCCATCCCAAGCCATTTAATCAACAATCTTTGAGCTAAAGTTACCATGCTATTTTGAGAACCAAAGCCATCAACCATACCCTTATAATGCCAAATTGAGAGCTCACAAAGCTACCAATTTTCCATTACCCATCTCCATTGAAGCAGCTTTTGAGCATCTTGAGCATACATCCACAACAAAAGGACACATCTACAGAATCAAGAAAGCATGGAGTGTTTTCTCTCGTGAGGTTTGCACTTCTTATTTTCTTTCTTAGTCTAAGCATATATGTGAATTTAGTTTTTGGTTTGTGAATGTTTACTTTATTTGTTAATATTCTTTGCATACTGATTCTGGTTCTACATTTTGGCACGCCCGGTGGGACCCCACTATGGGTCATTTAATCATCTATTTTCATCTATATGTCATTTTTCTAACCATCTAATGTTTGCTGTTGTTTGAGTGTGTTGTGAGGGTGTTTTGCTTGTTTTTGTAGGTTAAAGAACGCACTTAGGAAGAAGAAATACCATCTAAAAAAAAAAAAAAAAATCGCATTTTTCAGCTTTTTTTGGCGCGGTTTTGGCGTCTGCAACCTGTTCTGTCTGCAAAAATTGACTTCTGCGAAAATCTGCGTCTGCGAAAATCGACTTCTGCGAAAATCTGCGTCTGCGCAAATCAACATCTGCGAAAATCCGCGTCTGCGAAAATCGACGTCTGCGAAAATCTGCATCTGCGAAAATCGACATCTCTGCTTGTCACCTGGGTTCTGTGCTGCAAATCTATTTTGTCCTCTTCATATTTTGGTGCCTCTGTAGTTCAGCATCTTCGTTTTAAGCATTTTTATGCGTAGAAAAAACAACAAAAAAAGTTAAATTTTTTTTTCCCATAGTTAAGCTCTCATTTTTGAAGATTTTGGCTAACTAACTAAATTGCTTTTTTTTGCCTCATTGCAGGTTGGAGCACATATGGAACCACTAACCATGCTTCTTGCAGGTTTTCATGTTGCTAAAAAAATGAACTTGAATGTTTAACCATTTGTCTTTGAATGCATGTTGCTAAAAAAAAAAATGAACTTGAATGGTTAAACACATTTTTCATTGAATGAATGTTGCTCAAAAACACACTTTTGAATGTCATGGATTAAAATCAACTTTCTTTGGAATGCATGCTTAAAACAAAAAAATCCAATCTTGAATGCCAAGGATCAATTAACCATTACAAATCTCTTTTTCACATGCAATCTAGGTAAAGTTGGATTTTTGGACATTTAAGAAACTTTGTTAAGTTAAAATACAAATTTACAAAAATCAATTTGAGTAGTTCCTTGGACTCACCTCTTTTCTAATCACCCATCAAATATTAACCATTGGTTGCAATCTCAGCGCCATTTATGGGGATGGGTCTACTTGAAAAAGGTGTTAAATGTTCCACAATCTAACTCACTCACTTGGTCTTTGAACGTTTGCTTTAACTTTATCAAAATTCTTAAATGGTCAAAACTCTAGATTAAATCGATCACACTTCAAGTTTGGGCACTAAAATTGAACAACAATTGACATGGAGAGCCTCCGGGCGCGCGCTTGAAATCGAATCTCACACACTTTTGTTTTGGGCTTAAAACAAACTCACACTCAATCTTGAATGCCTTAAATAAAATTAATCGATACTTGACGTGGAGGGCCTCCGGGCGCGCGAGTTTGCTTTTGTTGACCTTAACTCTTCTTATTGTGTGCATTCTTCGATCGATTTACTTTTGTTGGCACTTCAAGTTGGAATTGAACATTGTCTCTTAAACATGAGTGCTTGCAAAGTCTAGATTAGCACACATAAGAGTCAGTTGGTAAAAGAACAAGCGTGTTTTTTAGCCCAAGGTCATCCGAGTCTTCTCTCCCCTTGTCATCTTTCGAGGCCATCTTGGGTGCATAAGATTAGGATCCAAAACCTTGTTTCTTTTTTAGGAGGCCTGCTTGGGGATTTCATCACCCCTTGGACGACCTCAACTCCAGCGTTCCGGCGGAGTATAAGAATCGGGAGGTGAATCGAAAGACATCTCTCTTGGGATGAAGATTTTGTCATTCGGGCTAAGCCTCAAGGAACTTTATACCCTTGAGAAGTGAAAGAGGAGAAGTGGGTTACCGCTCCTCTCGGCTGTGTGACATCCTTTTGGTCTCATCTACGGATTTGGGCCTCACGTACCTTGCGTATATCGAGGACTTCCTAGCTAAACCAATTGTCTGCCTTGCAAAAAACCATCTAGGATGTTAATGTGTTTGAAGTGACTGATCGAAACATTTGTAGAACATACACACTCCTTGGCGCAAGTACCACATTCTGAGAACCACAAACTTCTATCTGGGTGTTCCTATCTATTGCTTGTTTTTATTTTACTTGTTGAAGGAATGTTTGCCAAACTTGGTCAATCCTAGCTTAGGGCACACTTAGCGTAGTCACTGCCTATTTTGGAAGTTGAACAAGTTGAAGCAAAACAACTGAGATTTTTCCCAAAGCCAAGCAGATTCAGGAATTTATGTCGGAACAACCCAAACCCAAACAGAAGTTTCACAAGGTAAAACTCAAGCCATCTCTAGCATACCAAGAACTTTCAGCCAAGAGAAAAGCAATAACACCAAGCCCATGAATTTCCAAACTCCACAAAGTAGAGGACAAAGCTAACGACGAAGCACTTCAAGAGGCCTGGTTAGAGCGCACCATCAAATTTAGCCAACGTCCAGGAGTTAATCCTGCTTATGCCTTACCAACTAGGCATGATTTCTATGATTAGACACCCTTGTTTCTCCACATCTTCTTGGATAAGCTTCACTTTAGAGTCATCTTTGTAGAAAAGCCAGCCATCTTAGCTTATCCCCTGAAGCATTATTAGCTCATCCATCTCATTTAGAATCATACCATCTAGCTAGTAATTGAAAATCTGCACATCTAAACTTTCAAAATTGTTGTCACCTTGCTAAAAGTTTGCCATTCCTAAAATCTTCCAAATCCACCAATCTCACCAAGGTTATCCCTTTGACAGAGCTTTGTCTAGGGCAATCTAGCTTTGTCACTTGTTATCCCTCATCACCTTGAGCTAAAGGTTGGGATTCGCAAGTGGTCAATCTTGTGTTCTTCCTAAAGGATCATCAGTCTATCCTTAAGTTGACACAATCACCACCAAGCTTCCACATAGGAAAGCAAACCTTTTGTACTTTGACAACATATCTTTGAAGTTAGAATCCTCAACCCAATCCTCCTTAGGTTTTGTCATATAGCTTTGCCTCAACCTAGGAAATCATTTGCATAGAAAAGCCTTCCCCATTTTGCATCCATCAGCATTATTGCATCTCATCCCTAGGAGCATTTTTTCATGCCACCCGTCACTCGCTTAGCCAAGAAGAAAGAAACAATGGAGCCCTATCATTTAGATCGAACAGCCTCACCCCCCTTGAGCACTTAGCCATCCTTCAGCCCAGAGCCAGCTATGCCATCACCTACTGACATTGAAGCTTTCATGAACCAACCAGGAAATGCAGTATTGGTAAACGCCATTATAGACAAAAACAAAGAGACAATCATGGCTAATTTTTGAAGGGACAATGTAGGAACCTTTGACTTTGGAAGACCCCCTCCATTATCAGATCCATCTCACCCATTGTTTGGGCAGCTGCCACCACCCATAGGCTCTTATGATCCAAATTATCCTCAATTTATTCCAAAAGAAGAGCCTCCAGCCAATCCATATGACCCAACAGACCCAAACATACCATCATCCACCCAAGTTGAAATCTCCATGCCGCAAGCCAACCCAGCCACCACCACTCCATCCTTGGTTCATACCTCTCCACTCCAAACCCCCTTTACCCAAAACATCTCACCGTTCACCCCCTTCACTATTGCTGCTGCTCCCACACCTAGCCTTCCAAATCCGCCCATCTCCCAAATTAGTGCTAGCATCTTTGGCCAACCTCAACAATATACAACAGGGATGCCACCCATGGGGCCAAGTAATCAACCTTTCATCGCCCCCAGCTTGTTCACCATAGCCCAAAGCACAATCCCATCATTTCCATTAGGTCTTGGGAGCTCAATACCACCAGCCACAAATCCACAAGCTACTACCTTCACTCCACAAAGCTATCAAATCCCACAAGCTACTGCCAATCTTCTACCAAGCTCCCAAGTGACCCCAGCTCCCGCCACCACTATACCAAGCTTCCAAATCCAACCACAAAGCTATCAAACCCCATCAGTTCCATTCCCAAGTTTTCAATTCCCACCACCTCCACCACCAACTAATCCATTACCTCCAATTACCAACTACTTTTCAATGCCACTTCTAGGAGGTAATCCACCACCCCATCCAACCACCAATTATTTGCAGATGCCATCCCAAATGGGGGCACAACCCACATACATTGGTCAAACCCCACAAGCCCTCCGATCCTTTCCCCAAGCCTCACAACCACCTTATACCTTACCTCCACAAAGCAATCCGTTTATCCCACGGCCAACTTATGTTCCTCAATCCCAACCTCAAATCCCATATCAACAACAAGCCTCGCAACACATGCAGCAATATGCGCCACCTCCCCCTCAACAACCCGTCATCCACCATGCAGCTGCCCAAACAATGTACAATCCCTATCAGCAAATCCCTCATAACCATCCATATTCAATGGCCCCATCCAGCACATACCTACCTCAAGGCACTCCTACATTGGGGGCACCCCAACCATCACCTATCAATTCATAGTGGGAGCAAATGAAGACAGCCCTGAAAGCCATCCAAGAAGGGAATGATCCAAAGACATTCAAGTTTGAGAGCTCACAAAGCTACCAATTTGCCATTACCCATCTCCATTGAAGCAGCTTTTGAGCATCTTGAGCATACATCCACAGCAAAAGGACACATCTACAGAATCAAGAAAGCATGGAGTGTTTTCTCTCGTGAGGTTTGCACTTCTTATTTTCTTTCTTAGTCTAAGCATATATGTGAATTTAGTTTTTGGTTTGTGAATGTTTACTTTATTTGTTAATGTTCTTTGCATACTGATTCTGGTTCTACAACTACAACTTGGTGTAGGTCTGGTTCTATGATTTTGACATTTTATCAGGTTTAAAGAACCTAAAAGTCAGATGTTGTTTATTTTGAGCACAAATTAGGGCATAACTTGGGCATACAGAGCCAAATTTTGGACTTCAACTAGTCAACGAAAAGCTCTTAGAGAGCTCTACACATTGGTTCAAATTTAATGTAGATTTAATGTGATTTATTTGGTGATATATTGATCTAAACAGTTTATGGTATATATTGACTGTGGTAGCATTGTGAGTTTATGACATTGTGTGTTTTGAGATTTAAGATTTGATGTCATTGTATACTCAATTCATATTTTAGATTGGTCTCATGATGATATGGTTATCAGTGTTTATTTTGGATATGTATGATGACTTGTTGGGTCTACAAGTTGTACATTTTTGTAAGTGGTCTATACTTATAGGTTACATTTATAGCTTGGTTATGGTTTGTCTTTGCCCATTGATCTTTCATTATTGATGCATATTCAAATTGGTGGCTTGGCTTTGGGTTGTTTATGCCATAAGTCACATGATTTGCTGATTTTTCTTCACGTAGAAGGGATAAGATGTTGTTACCAAGTATAGTCATGGTGGAGGATTGTGGTTGACTATTTTATTCTGACAGGTTGGACACATTGAGAGTCAGATGCTTGGTTCATGGATGTGATCATGGTGCCATGGATTTTTTTCATGACATGATTGGATATACAGGTGCATCTTTGATGTTTATTGGTTTGGATTCCTGATTTGGTTATGGTGGTATACCTTCTTGGTTGAGGATCATGGTTATTTGGTTTATATTAAGGAGCTCATGATGTGCACTTTGAGTTCTTTAATAGTTTGATGCCTTGGTTGATTCTTATGGTTAGAGAATAGTTTTTTTACTATGTGTCATGGATAGATTGGATACATAGTTTAGTGAGAGATTTTGACAGTGATGAGGTGATAGTGCGGGATTAGTTCTTGGTTTGCTTTGTATCTTTTTGGTTTGGAGATCTTGGTTTCACTTGGTATTGACATTTTGGTTGTGTGTATAGACCTGGAGGATCTTCATGTAGGAGATGGATTTTATGATGCCATGGGTAACTCAGTACCACGATTGAGTGGGAGTTTTTTGGCATTGATATGCTTATATTGAGTTTGTAGATGTTGGAGGTTTTTCTAAGATCCTATTGTTGCAGAAGTGTCTTTGACATTTGCATGGTGCACTTGTTATCTTCATAGTGTGTGAAGATGGTTAGATCTTGAGGACTAATGGGTTCTTGGTTATCTTCATGGTGTGTGAAGATGGTTACATAGTGAGGACTAATGGGGTTCTTGGTAAAGGTGTGGTTTATGCTTTCATTTGACTTGTTATCCTTGGTGTGAGGATGGTTTCATTATTATTTCATGGTATACTCTTGATACATGTTTAGAGTTTTGACATGTTATAGTATGTTCATATAGAGCATGTTATCTCTTTGGTTGAGATGGTTAGATCATGTTGCCATATTTATGTTCCTGAGGCCATGGTTGGAACTTTAACATTGATCTTGGTTTAGTTTCTTGGTATTGAGTACATTGATCATAAGTTGGGTACTTCATGATATTGCTATGTTGCATTTGGAATTGGCATGGATTGATTGGTTACAGGTTCTCATGGATACTTAGAGATGGTGGTGATGTTGATTTCTCTTGGATTAGATATGTGTTTGTTAGCACAATTGTTTGGTTTCAATAGGAAGTTCGAGGGGCATTCACCTGATATGGACTTGAGATGAGATTTTTCTTAAATGATTCTTGGTTAGAGATTTGGATATCTTGATGAGAATTCTCATTCCCGACTCTTGGTCTACTCGACAGTTTGCTACTTGAGAGGTATAGCCCATTGTTTCTCTCAAGTGCATTATATTTATGCTTATCTTTCATGGATTTGGATCTTGAGCTATGGTACATGAGTTAGTTTTGGAGGGTTCATTTGAGAGATGGATTAGCATTGGTTATCTTCATTTGCATATATTGTTATGCTGGTTGAGTTTGGGAGATGGTTTTATATTGGGCATATTCTTTTTTTAGGAATGGTTATTCCTTGAGTTAGAACTAGTTTATGAGTTTGATCTTCTTGTGAGAGGCTTACATCCATGATTAGTTATATGGTATGGTTTGGGTGTTGTTGAGGCTTCTTTTTGGAGTTTTATGGAGGAGATTATTCTTTCACAATTTACATCTAGAGGTGTGTGTAGAAGGACATGATACAAGTTATTATTTGCATGGTTTCTATTTAGTCTTGGTCATCTTCCTAGATGTTCTGTTTCCCTTACATTGGATTTGAGATTGGTTAGAGATTGTGATAAATGGTTTGTGCTCATGTATTTCATGTGATATATGACATGGTTATTCCTATATCTTTTTCCTCTTTTGGTTGTGGAGAACTTGGGAGAGTGTTGGAGACTTGTTCTTGCTGATTATTGGTTTATGTGTTGTGGATGTCCTTGAGACTACATGGATTCACTTATTTGAGATGTTGTGAGTGGATTGGTTACAGATTTGACATTATCTTTTGTAGTGAGAGTTTCTTGGTATATATGTGGCAAGTATTTCTCTTGAGGCTTGTGATTGCAGGCTATAGATTGGATATATTGATGATGTGAGATTCACTTTGTATACCTTTGGAGGTATGGATAGTTGGATGGGTTTGGCACTTGTTGTGGGTGATATTTCAGCTATGGATATTTTGACAACTATAGATACATGTGATTACCTTTGGATAAGATTTTTTTGTGTTTGGCATTTTAGTTGGTACAAGATTTTATGATCTTCTAATGCAACAATTTGGGTGGCTTTCTCTTTGGATGGCTTCTATATATGTTTGGTGGCAGTGGCATCATAGGATGTGTGATCATTCATGTTTGAGATGCTGTATACTTTGATTTTTTTGTGGGTAAAAGGATGGAGCACTTCATGTACTTTGATCCATGATAGTGGATATGCTAGGAGGGATTGCTCCCTTGTTCATTTATGTGGCTATAGATTGAACCTATGCAATGCATACAACAAGTGGGAGATTTTTGAGATAATGGGTGTTGCACACATTGCTTAATATTGTTATATTGTATTATTTTATTTTATTATGTAATGTTGCACCTAGATAGATGTGCAACATGTAAAGATTCCCATGGGATATACTTGATGAGTTGTATTATAACATTGTGATAATATTTCATGCAATTATTTAATATTGGGAAAAATAATTAAATTTCTAATATTAAATGTGGGTTCAATGGGTTAGGTAGCACATGGTTTATGTAATACCACTTGGTGGTTTTTGTGGGACTTCATACTATATAAGTAGCCACAAGGGTATTTTTTGTATGATAAGACAAAAGGAAAACAAGGGAAAGAGTTGAGTGGGAAAAGACTTGACGAGTTAGCCAAGGGAGCATTTGTGAAGGTTAGAAGCATGACATGAGATGTGTGGATTCATGTTTGTTCACATAGATTTCTTGGTAGTGGCTATGGCTTTGAAGGCTTCCATGGTTGTATTGCAATGGTGTTTTTGCTAAATAATACATGGTGATGGATGCTTTTGGAGGCTGAGTTTTTCCCTCAATGAGGGTTTCCCAAGGTATATCTTGTGTCACAATTTTCGTGGGTATGTTGTCTATTCTCTTGCATGTGGATTTCAATTACATATTTATTTTAGATATATTATGGGTTATGTGGAAACAATTATATTCTTTGTTGCTAGTTTCCTTACAAAATGTTGTGTCTGAAAATGGCCTTATCAAAGTCACCAATTTTCTTGAAGCTGTCCCCTTCGCTAAGCTGGTGTTAGAATGTAGAGATAAGTATGATGTAATTGAGAGAAGCATTTGAATTATAATGGTGAAGTCCTAGAATATGTAAACCATGTTAACGCCATGGGATCCTTACATATTTCACCTAGAGAGGAATACCAAGACTAGACTATCAGTTTATCATACTCCTAGTTTACTACCAATTCCAAAGATTTTAATAGTGCTATTACTAAAACTGGTTGTTGAAGCCAAGAAAATTTGATTTGCACCTATCAATGCCTCTAACTAGAGAAAATATGATACCAGAGGTTAGATATGTAAATATTCTACTGAAGATAGTGAAGGGAAATTAACACACCTTCTTGTGGGAGAACTAGATGTACTTATTCATCCAGCATGTTCTTGATGAGGGTAAATATATCAACTGGGCTGAAATTATCGAAGATAAGCTGAATAAAGAGATTTCTTAGGTGTTAGGGACTTCAGGGTTCTATATGTTATCCTATTTTTTCTATTTTTTGGCTTGTTATAACAAATAGAAAGATTTACCTCATGAAATATGGGTAGATAACATGGCCATTTATGATTATTACCCACTATTACAAAAGAAGAGAAACTCTGAGGATTTTTGAAGAGTTCAAGACACTTTTATGGCCAAGTTAGTGTTTGAGCTACAGGGCAAGGAAAATAAGAGGCCATGCAACTGATTATAATTTATGGTCTCTATTTTATATAGTTTCCTAAATTCACTTATCTAAGTATCAAAGGATTTCAGGGAAACCCTTGAAGCTACCATGGCATTGTTTCAATAGATATGCCTGTTTGAAGTGTGCCAATAGATTGATGAGGTAGATAAGGACTATAGAACCAGGAATGGATTTGGATATATCTTCTCTCTTGAGATAGGCCACTACTATTGTAAGATTATATAGGATTCCTTTGATCTAAGAGAAGAATTGAAGACAATGAATCTCTAGCCTCACTCTATTAGGCCAAAATTTGAAAGCAAGACCTTTACCTAAAATTAGTTTGAACTCAACCCCTCTTTGTTCATGAAACTCATGTAGAATACTATTGAATGGATTGTGAAGATGATCATGTAGCAAGGAAGGGGTGATGGTAACAATTTACTATAAGGACTATTAAAGAGTTCAAGCTCCCTGTGAAAGTCTATGGAATTGAAGAGCCTGAGGATTAAGATATTTTGGACCCCATGTATGTGGAATAAGTTGAGAATTTTCCCATATATAGCTTGGACTAGGATAAGCTAGAAGAGGATGACCTATATGCAAGAACTGTCCCTGCCATTGATAGGAAAAAAAAATGGCTTAAAATGAAAATACTCCAAAGGTTGAAAGAAACATATCATCCTCCATAGATGGCCTTAACTAACCCAAGTTTAGTGTTACCAACCCCTGATATTGAAAAGGTTGCACTATGTTCCCCTGTAGGTGAACCTATTTTGGAACAAGAAGTTGAACCCCCTACAAATGAGTCATTTCAAGTTCAAATTTAGGCATCATGAAGAATTACCCGCTCCTAGAGTCAGAAATGGAAAAAAGCATAAGGAGGTTGTAGTGATCCTAGATTAAGATCTCAGTTAAAAATAACCAATAATATAATCCACTATGAAGATTCATGTAGGAGTGGTGAACTAGATGGATTAGAAAAAAAAAGTGAGTGATGGAGGTAATACTATGAGTGGAGATGTGCTAGCTATTGGTAACCATGTTGGATCTCAAACCCCTTAAGCTTAGGGTAACTCTTCCACCCCTAACTAGTTTGATCTCTTAGTTAGCAAGAAGAGAAACATAGTACCTATAACCCTCTTGATATAGGATATGGTGGGAAAATACCTTGGTAAAACTGCCAAGAGAAAGAAACCAAAGGTGGAATATATGATATATGTGGATGATAAAATAGGGCATTGGGTAGCAGATATCTACAAGTGCAAGAGTGACAAGAATCAAGATGAAGTTCTAGTACAAGATTTTGTAGTGGAAATAGCTGACCTTGGAATGGCTACTCGAGAGGTAGAAATAAAAATCCTCAATACCAGTAACAAGAAGATTGAACATATGATCTGAAAGGACTGGAAAGACAAAAGAGAAATGAAGCAGATCATACAATTGATGGTTAAGTACATACACACCCTCTAGAATTCTAATGCATTAGCTATTCTAGGTAACACCTCTATGGTAGATGTTTCATCCCTTACTAACAGAAAATTCATTGATCAAGTTAAAAGAGATAGGTCACTAGCCAAAGTTTTTAAAGATTGGGTGGATATCGTAATAACTAGTGGGGTGAGTTACATCTTTAAATTCACTAAAACTAAAACACACACAACTAAGATGAAAATTGAATTGTGAAGGTAAAAAAGTAAAGTGGGATGAATATACAATCCAAATTATAGAAATTCAAACTTATGGTACTTTAATTTCTTAGAAGACATGCCCAATGCAACTGTAGACACTATTTTCCTATATTAAAAGATCTCACTTGGAACGGAGAAACATAACCATTGAGATGGGTCTAGATGAGACATCAAAATTACTTAGGGAAATAGAAAATGAAGATAAGCCCAAAAGGGGAATCCAAGAGGTATTGGAATCCTTTCAAGATGAGATGAAAATAATAAAGGAAATATAGGAGATGACAATCAAGGATTTTGTCACTATTGCCTATGCAGAATCCATGATGATTATATGCAAGGATCACCTAGAAGTACATGAAAAGAATATGGATCATGTTTACAAGATAAAGTACATATGGAAATCAAGGCTAGAGAATATTGGAGTGCCATATGTACAAAGAACTGATCAATTTTTTCACTGCTTACAATAAGTGGGAGGAAGTAGGTGGTAGACTTCTCAAAAACCCATAACAACAAGCCAATCTTGTCGTCGCAATTGGGAACTGATCAGATAAGATGTAGGGGCTACTTGCCTTAGCATGCTTTCCTTAAATTTGTTGTTTTAAATGCTTTAATTAAGTATGTTAGTTTGTAACTTCCTACCTCGATAGTTTTAAAAAATGAATTTCTACAACCCTATGTGGCTATATGAGCATGCTTTTCTGATTTTGAGAGGATGGGCTCTCTAGATAAATAAAACTTTAATTTTGATAATTTGATTTTGAATATATGATTTTTTGATGCTCAATACAATGATATATGGGATCTTACAATTTTATATACACGAATTTGTGTTGTTAAATCTTATGGTTTGTCCATGCATCTTGTTTATTGTCATATGGGTATATATGTTATGTGAAGTTGATTCATATTTTGCATTGTGTATTGATCTGGTATTTGAAATAATAGAGTAGTCTACATCTACTCTTTCTAGCTTAGAATATTTCACGATAATAATTAGTCATGTGGCTAATCATTGTTGTGAGATTTGAATTTGTCATGCCCAAAAATTGAACAAGACACACACACACACACACACACACACACACAATTTAATTTAAATTTTTGAAACACTTTAAGAATTCATACCAAATCATTATTAGATTATTTCTACAAATGTCAATTTCTTTTAATCATATTCAAGAAATATTTAAAGTGAAATGTATCCACAACATTGAAATGTATCTTATAATATTACAATCACAATTGAATTTTTACAAAAAAATCATATTACATAAATTTAAGATCTACATGTGATCTTTACAATAATTTTTTTTTTTACAAATTCTCATAATAATTTATCTTTAAAAACTCCAACAGAGAATGAAATCTTCAAATCTTTTCTTCAATACAAATCCATTTAGAAACCTGTAGAAAATAACATTGAAAACCATGGAGAGCTCACCTCCTAGCCTAGCTCTCTATGAGACCACGCATAGAGCTTGGAGAACCAAGACCAAATGGGTAACAATCAAGAACAAACACATAAATCAGCAATATAAGATACAAAATTTAACAATCTTTTTGAGCTTACACAAAAGGTTACTAGAGCAACCAATAGAATGGGTGAAGGTGTGCCTAAAAATCCCAAGGAGAAGCCAAATATAGAAAACCAAATTTTCCTTCACTTGGCATACAAAATAAATACTAACTCTCACAAAATTTATCCCCTTATCACCCCTAAAGTGCATAATAATGTAATGGTACATGCAGCCCATACTACATGCTTATCCCTCTTCCTTCTAGGGAAGAGATCTGCACTCAAGGGATAGGCCCAACTAACCCCTTCACTCAAAGGTCACTTCTTCCCTCCCAAGGGTGAGTGATGTCCTTCCACACCCATAACATAATACTCCTTAAATCAAAGTAAAACTAAGGCAATATAAAGTCATCTATACCCAACAATATAACAAGGACAACACACATATGCATATGTAGCAAAATGTACACATCTTTTATTCAAAAAAAGAATAAAACACATAATTAAACATGGAAAAAGCTCCAACCTTTCTCCAAGCTATGAAAAATGAATAGATTTGAGAAGAGCCCTCTATCCTTCCTTGATCTAATCTCAAAAATAGAAAATCTTTAAAACTAGAGAGTGGGTGAATGACAACTCTATTTTTGAATTCCCCTCTAATAGGAAACTGAACTCCTAATTGTTATCCATCATGAAAGAGAACAATCACTTTAACTCCACTCGAGTTTCCCTATTACCTTGGAATCTCCAACTCACTAGAGATAAGGTGGAAAGTTTGGTAAGACTTCTTCCATTTTCGCAATACTTAGAAAATGAGATTTTAAAAGTGTTAGAAAAGTCATTTTAAATAAAGTAAAGTAAAAAATGAAGTCCTAACATATAGTACTAACATGTAGGTAACTTAATTTCACTAAAAGAATATCCCAAGGCTCTAATAAACCCCTCTAAGGTCACCCTAAACTTGAAATCTGAAATTTAATCTAATTAAAGCCTTCATAAGATAATTTTATGCAAGTGAATATAACTTAAACATTTCTAATTGGTTAGGAATAATGCTGGATGTCTTTTTCCAATATCTAAACTTGACTTGCCACTTTTACACATAACAACACAAGTACCCAATGACACTATAAAATATACACTTAACATTATGAGTGACAAATCAATTTTCACAAAATGAATCTAATCAAACACAATCAGTCACATTATGTTTACAAAGTAAAATAATTAACAACGAGGTTAAGATCTCTTCATTATATCTAACTTTGGCATTCTCAACTAATACATAGGTATATTCTTGGTTCTTTGTTTTACCCTGGTTATTTCTTGCACACTCAAACTGCATATCCTTAGTCCAAGAAAATAAATCATATGAATATATAAATCCTATATGAATTTTATATTCATAACTTAATCAAACATAAAATATTTACCAATTAAATTTTAAAGAACATTTTTCCAGTTCTAAACCATTGTAAAATTATAATACTAGCATAATCAAGCTAAACATGATATGACCATTTTACAACATTTCATGATTTTCAAATATATAGTCCATCAAATATTTGTATTAACACATAATTTCCTACTCAATAAAATTACCAACCAAGTACATGAATGCAAATAATCATCAAGCATCATCAATAAGTTCTAACATCATAAATAAAGTGTCCCATAGTATCAAATAGTTTGAATAATAGTCTAAATAGTCCAACATATATATAACAAAGTCTCAAAATATAAAGTATCTAAAATGCAAATAAACTACTATGATATGCTATGCTATAATAGGTTAGGGTGAGGCCTAAGAATTAATCTTCAATTTGCACAATCTTTTAATCATTATGAATAGAGTGTCATGCCTTATGCTTTTGGGTTAGAAGTGTTTTTAGAAATCATTCTTTTAAGATAAGATTAAATTGTAAAATATTTCAAGTCGAGAATTTGTACCTATTGAATTCAAAGAGTTCACTATCAATGGAACTCATTTGTTAGTGTTGATAGTTTTTCCTAATTTTAGGAATAGAGTAAAAAATTAGTTAAAATATTTAAAGGGAAAAATCGTTCACTATTAACTTTTGGCAACTCTACTGGGGAAACATCGCCAATGTTTGCAAGACATTAATTGAAGAATGTATGATCTAGAATGCTTTTTCCTCACCAATATATTTTTACCATTCTTCAACTAGACCTAGGGTTTGATAGCACTCAAGAAGACATTATCTCTTACTCGAATACCCTAGTTTGGAACTCTAGGACAAATTACGCACATTACTTGTGATTGAGTCAAGTTTTGGAGGAAGAAGAAGAGCAAGGAGAACTCATAGGGGTGTACCCATTGTACAAGAAGCAACATTTGTAGAAAGATTATCCCAACAACCAGGAGTGAATGGTCCCAACCATGTTCATCAACCAGATCTTGGAAACCCTAATTGAGGTAAACTAGCTAGGAAAAAGCATACTCAGAGTGATAAGTTTAAAGGATTTTTTGATGATGGCTATGAGGCCATGAAGTAGTTAAATTTTACCCCAGACCATACATATAGACAGAAAAGAGTGATTAAATACACCAATAGGCCTTCTTTTCCCCCAAAATCATCTCTTGTTACCACTAGTTTGCAAGCTTTGGTAATATCTAGAACCCTAATTCCATTTCATTTCAATGCCCAAGTTGGTTCTTTGAATTTGGATAACAATCTTGACCCCCTCCCAAAAGGTGAAAGGGATAATGTCCCTATAGAGAATGTGGTCATTAGGCTCTTTGTACAAATCTTAACTGACACAAATGTTGATTGGTTCCATCATTTACCAAATGGATAAATTACTAATTGGGCTTCCATTAGAGACACTTTTAAAGAACATTTCAAGGCAACTAATGATGTTAACAACCTCTTGCTAGAATTAACACAACTTAAGAAGGAAGTTCAAGAGCCTATGCATCATTTTGTGGAAAAGTTCAATAAAATATTACATAAAATCCTAGCCATGAAAAGACTAAATGTTGAAAACAAATAAGGATTTTTTTTTCAATGCTATGTCGATCGACATTAGTTTTTACTGAAGGTGTAGTAGGGTGGTAGATCTTGTTGCTACTCAAAGGCTAGTCATTGAGTTGGAGGATGACCTAATATCCACTAGGAAATGGACGAGAGAGGCACAAGTCTCTAATTCACAAGCATCCACATCCAGTTCAACTGACCCTTTAGTACAAAGGTTAGTTAATGACATGATCATGGTTAAAAGGAAACTAACTAAAATAACCACACCATACCAAGATATCTAGAGGAAGTACCCCAACCAGGGAGGAGGAACATTTGAGAAATAACCTAATATGTTACCTAGTACACAAATTTTTTTGATTGAAGGCCATTCTACTAGCAAAGGAAATATTTGCACCTTTCATTTGTGATCATGATGGTACTTCTTTCTTGAAGATGGTGCAATAAAGAGAAATGGAAGTGAATAAATAAATAGTGGAAGAAGTTCCCGCTAATGAAGGAACCTCAATAAGACTTGGTGACTCTGGCAGCTACTATCTTGAATATGAGTCTAACTTTGAATGTGGTGGCAATGTACTTTTTACTCTTGAGGAACCATCCTTCTTTGTGCTTATAAGGAATCAATGCAACGAAAGATCTCCTAGTCATCCGTCTTCTTCTTTTACCTCAACTAGCAAAGGAAAAGGATCAAGTTCAATGACAAACCAAACTTTCAAAAGATTCTAACTCAATAGGTGAGAATTTTGAAGAAGCCTAACCTAGAACTTGCTTTCAACTTCATCAAATTTTGTAAGTCCACAAAAATCTAGATTTCTTCTGTCGATTATTTAAGGTCTAGTCTCAATTAATTGGATAGATAAATTGAATATGTAAGAGGTTATACTCACCCAAAATGGTTCAAAAAGTAAATTATGTTTCCTCTCATGAACCTATCTTTGAACTAGAAACTAATCCCTTGGTAGAAGAAGCATTGGTACATATAGAAACTTCTAAAAGTTTCCTTGGAATTGAAAAGCCAAATCCTTTTTATGTCTCACTATTTATTCATGGCCATAAGCTAAGTAATTGTATTATAGATTTAGGAGCCTTTGATAACATCATGCCATCCTAGGTTGCCAAATCCCTAGACTTATTCATGACCAAAATATTCAGAAAATGCTATTTAATGGATTTTAAACAAGTTGATTGGTCAAATCAAAGATGTTCAAGTTTGTCTAGCTAAATTCCCTAACAAAAGAGTCAAGTTGACCATCTTAGTAGTAGACATCTCTGCTAGCAATGGAATGTTATTAAGCATGAAATTTTGTAAGGACTTAGGAGGAGAGGTCAAATTAGATTGGTCCCAAGCTACTATACCAATTGGTAATAAGAAAGTCATCCTATGCCCTCAAACAAAGTTAAAATATATAGTTTTCCCCTCAGAAGACCCATCATCCCATATTTTGGACCAAGAAACTAATTTTTCTAATTATGTAATCTTTCTTGAAGAGGATATAGTAGGTGTAGGTGAAATGGTAGATGAAGGTGTATGAATAGTAGAACCTGATGGTGGTTGTAATTTGGTTGGGTCAAGAGTTGGAGTCATGTTGATATGACCTTCACAAGAGATGATTCCTTATGCTTTCAAGTTGTCTTTTGAAAACACTAACAACACTATTGAATATGCAACTCTATAATTGGGGATTGAAGAAGCTAAAAGAAGAGGAGTTCAAATATTAAGAGCTTGTGGTGATGGGGAATTGGTGGTCAAATAGGTCAAAAATGTTTTCGCTGTGAAAAATGATAGATTAAAGAATTATAGGAATAGAGCCTAGGATGAATTAGAAGGATACATGCATTCCTTATTGAGGAAATACCTAGGTATCTTAATGCTAGAGAAGATACGTTAGTAGGATCAACATCTTTAATCATACCCCACCCCAATTTCCAAGATCTCTACGCCATAAAACTAATTCATCAACCCACTGTACCTAATAATCCTAATTCTTAGGAAAATTTTCAATAATGATGCACACATAAATGAATTTCTACAAGGAGTTAAATATTTTGAAAACCTTTTCTTTGAAGGTTTAGAATCAAAATGCTAGAATCTTTGTCCTAAAACTGTGGGCAAGGTTGCTGATGGAATCATCCAATTGAAGGGGAATCATATCCCAAAAGGATTGGTGTCACTGGAGACACTTTTTGATTAAAAATATCACTATTTTGGTATACCTCTTGGAGGAAAGGTAGGTTAATCTAGTGAATGTCAAAAGGTAAATATATGCCCCAAAGATGATCTAAAGTTGATTAACCTTGGAATGTGTTGCAATGCGATTGAGAAAATGAAGTTTACTAAGTTATTGAAAGAATTTGGAGATGTGCTTACGTGGTCATATGAAGAATTGATGGATTTTAGGCAAGGACAGTTCAAACACTAGATTGCATTGAAGCTTGGAGTTAGTCCATTTAGGCAGAAACTAAGGAATTATAATATGAAAGTATCAGACACAAATTTCAAGGAGGTAGAAAAGATGCTAAGGGTCCAGATATACTTGATACGTCACTCTATGTGGGTGGCTAATATAACACCAATTCGTAAAAGGAGTAGAGAAATTCAAATGTGTGGACTTCAAAAACTTAAACCAAGTGAGTCTAAAGGATAATTTTGCGTTGCTAAATATGGATCACATCCTACAAACCATCGCTGGATGTAAAATTATGTCCATGCTTGATGAGTTCTTTAGATATAATCAGATTAGTGTAATTGTAGAAGATCACCAGAAGAATTCCTTTACCACTCCCTAGGGTACCTTCCCATACAGTCGCTTTCCCTTTGGGCTTATAAATACAGGTGCAATCTTTCAAAGAGCCATGAACTCTTCTTTTATGCATCAATTAGATTAGGTGATTATTATTTATTTGGATGATATGACTATATTCTATAGGAGAAGGAAGAAGAATCTTTGATATTTGAATCTTGTCCTTCAAAGGTGTAAGGAACACATAATATCTTTGAATCCAAAGAAGTTTATGTTCTGCATCACCAAAGAGAAGCTGCTAGGACACTTAGTGTCAAAGGATGGTATCAAGATTGATCTGAAATTAGTTCACATCATTCAACATCCATTCTTACATTCGAATCAAAATAGAGTGCATTTCTTCTTTGGTCAAATCAATTTCCTTTGAAGATTCATACCTGACTACACATAGACCACTAGGCCCATTGCAAATCTGTTGAGCAAGAAGATAAATTTTAAGTGGAATGATGAAACCATGAAGGCCTTCAAAGAAGTTAAGAGTTCCATCACACAAAATTTGGTTGTTGTGCACCTTGATTATGAAAAAGATTTCATAATATATTTCTATACCATTGAGCACACCATGTCAGATATTTTTGTTACAAAAGACTGATAAAGATGAGGAGGTCCCTATCTCTTTCATAAGTGCACCACTAAACAACCATGAAGTGAGATATTTCCTCAAAAAAAAGCAGGTGTTTTCTATGGTAAGAATAGTGAAATAATTTTTCTATTACATTTTGCACTCTCATTCAACAGTATTTGTTCTTATTTATATAGTTAAGAGCATCCTTACCCAGTAAGAGTTCATCGAGAATAACAAGGTAACCTAGGTGGTGTAGATGTAGGAGTTTGACTTGGAGATAAATCTAACCAAACTCATAAGGGGGAAATACCTATGTAAGTTAATGACATAGAATCACGAACCTATTGAAAAAGATGAACTGTTGGCATTACTAGTAGGGTTGAATGATACCTGGTTCTCAGAAATAGAATACTATCTTACCTATGGAGAATTTCTTGAACATCTTATTGGTAAAGAGATAATAACCATAAGGTCGAATCTATGAAGTATGTGATTGTGGATGATGTGTTGTATAAGAAAGGGTTAGACATAATGTTCCTCTAGTGTGTTCATAATTATCAACATAAGAAGTTGTTGTAGGCATTCCATAATGAAGCATGTGGAGGCTATTCTTCATTCATGGTCATGACTTTTGAAATCCTAGGAAATTTTGATTACTAGCCTGGGATGTTCAAATATGCATATAAGTGGGTGGGTCAGTGTGACAAGTGCAGAATGTTTACAAGGAATCCCCAGTTGGCAGCATTGCATCTGAGGCTGGTAGTCATAGAAGATCTATTCAAACAATGAGGCATGGATTTTATAGGACCTCTAATCCATCCCTTAAGTGAGGAAACACTCACATCTTGATAATGATATACTATTTTACTGAATGGGTTGAGGTTTTCCTTGTTAAAAAGACCACTTCTAAAGTAGCATGCAATTTCCTGAGGGATAACATTTTAGTCACATTTGGAGTGCCAATGAAGGTAGTATCTGATGATGCTCAGAATTTATTCTCTAGTAAGATGCAAACCTTTTGTTATGACTACAATATACAACTCTCACACTCTTTAGATTATTTTCCATAAGCAAATGGTTAGGTAGAATCTACTAATAAGAATTTCATAGCTATCATGAATAAGTTGGTTAGTGAGAATGCTAATGATTGACATAAGAAATTATCTGAAGCACTGTGGGTTGAAAAAAAATATCTTAAAAGGTCCATAGGAATTACTTCTTTTTAGTTAGTATCCATAGTAGAGGCTCAGTTATCCTTACCCCTTGAACTGACATCAACTAAGCTTCAGAAGGTAATAGGAGATGAGACTTTTTATTATGCCCTAGAGAAAATAATCTGCTACCTTACAAGGATCATGGAGGAAAGAGAAAATATAGTGGATCATATCGCCAACCACAAAGCATGATTTAAGAATATTTTTTATCATAAGGCTAGACTAGGAATTTCATGGACAATGACAAAATTCTTTTGTGGGATAAGAGAGAAGAGCCCTAAGGAGCTCATGAAAAGTTTGAATCTCTTTAGAAGGGCCCATTTGAGATTAGCCAAGTGCTTGACCATAAATATTTCAAAATAACTTATTAAGATAAAATAGAGATGCCCTAGTCTTATAACTAAGAGGATTTAAAATTATGCTAGCTTTAAGAAGTTCCTCTTTTCTCATGTATATAATATATATAAGGTTTTGTCATATTGTAGTCATGTTTTTGATGGAGGTCATCCATAAACAAGTTTTAGGAACCCTATACCAGCCCACACATGCTTGAAACCTCATCGGCTAAGAGCCAAGGAGCATGTATGTTTCATTTTCCCTGCCCTTTGTTATGTCATGTTAGTTGTGAAACTAGTTTTCTAAGTCCCTCTTAAGTTATGTATAGTCCTTATTCCTAGTCAGAGCCAGCTATTACCCATGTTTTGAACTCAGTTGTCTCATTTTTTAAGTCTTTAGGAAGAGTCTTGAATAAGAAATTTGAACCTTGAACTTGAACCAAAAGTTCAAAGTTCAAAGGTTCAAAGGTGTGGAGTCACTTTTCAAGTGTCGAGAAGCCTTTCTTAAGTTTAGCTTTTATTGAATTTGAACCTTGAACCCATCGGTTCAAAGGTCAAAGTTCATAATTCATTGTTTTATTCTTACACACCTAACATGAAGTGTTTTATTTTATATAGTATTTTTCTCCTTCATTAAAATTTAACTTTGAACCACTTGTGGTTAGTTCAAGTTCACATTTCAATGTGTCAATGGTCCTTTTCTTAATCATCTTATATTTTTTTTAATGAGCACTTTATCCCAACATTTCTTGGTAGACTGAACTAATATTGAACCAATCATTTTATGGTTTGAGAGTTCAAAGCTTGAAGGCTCAAAAGTTAGCCACCCATAGAGATGTGGTAGTACAAAGATTCTCAATTTTTTTGGGAAAGATGAAAAGACATGCATTTAATAATAATTGGTTAAGGCAATGACAAAATAAAGTTCAATAAGTGTAGAAGTGGAGGTGCTCATTAATAAGTAAGAAGTCCAAACATACCAGTACTTTCCCTGATCATTTAGTGCACTTGTTCTCTGGGTATGTACTATCAAAAATGTCTTTTTATGGTAAGTGTCATAATTTCCAGGAGGAAGTAAGTTTGGTGTGTCTTCTTGGAGTTGAGGGTGTGTAGAAAATTATGTCTACATCAAAAGATTTTTTTGAAACTCAAGCATGACAAGTTTGCACTCTCTACCTAAATCCTTTGCTTTTATTTCTTTCTATAGTTTTAAAAGATTGTCTGGTTTCTTTCTATAGCTTGTTTGGTTTTGTGGGTTGGAACCTATATATTCCCATGGCTACCCCATGTCCTAAATTACCAAAAGAAAAGAAGCCTAGCCCTTTAATAAGATTTTTACTGGATTAGGAGACACGATTCTTATAGATGAATAAATTGAGAAAGTAGTGGCTAGATTCAAGAATGTACACACTAGTTCTATGGATGAACATATCTCTAAAAGTGGCCTTATCCGAGATGTCAATTTTCCTAAAGCTATCCCTTGATTTGAGCTAGTGTTAGAATGCAGAGACAAGTATGACATAGTCAAGAGATGCATCTAAAATTATAATGGTGAAGTCATGCTATATGTGAACCATGTTACCATCATTGGAGCCTTATGGACTCCACATAATGAGGAATATCAAAACTAGACTATCAAATTATCATACTCCCAGTTTACTACCAATTCCAAGGATTTTAATAGTGCTATTGCTAAAAAATGGTCACTAAAGCTAGAGAAAGGTGGTTCTCACCTGCCAAGGTCCCTAATTAGAGAACATATGATACTAAAGGTTAGAGATGTAATTATTTTCTTGAAAAAAGTGAAGGGAAATCAACATGCCTTCTTGTGGGAGAAATGGATGTACTTCATCTAGGCCATGCTTGATGAGGGTAAATATATTGACTAGGCTGCAATTATCATAGACAAGCTACATGAAGAGCTTTCTCAGGTGTTAGGGACTTCAAAGTTCTATGTGTCATCCTATTTATCCTATATTTTGGTTTGTTGCAGACAATGGGAAGGTTTACCTCATAAAATATGGGTAGATAACATATAAATTTATGATTATTATCCACTGTTACAAAAGAAGATAAACTCTCAAGATTTTCAAAGAGTTTGGGACACTTTTTTGGCCAAGTTAGTGTTTGAGTTGCAGTGAAAGGAAATTAAGAGACTATTACAAGAGGCCATGCAATTGATTACAAATTATGATAGCTATTTTATAAACTTTACTAAATTCACCTCTCTAAGGATCGAAGGATTTTAGGGAAAACCCTTGAAGCTGCGAAGGTATTGTTTTGATAGATATACCCTGATTGAAGTATTTTGATAGATTGTTGAGGTAGAAAAGAACTGTAGAAACATGGAAGGATTTGAATATATCTTCCCTAAAGAGCTATGCCACTTCTATTGTAAGAGTATCTAGGATGCCTTTAGTTTGAGAGAAGAATTAAAGATCATGAATCTCCAACCTCACTTTTCTATACCCAAATTTGATAGCAAGAAATTTTTGAGAACTTGGTTTGAACTCGACCTCACTTTTGTTCATGAACCGAATGTAGAAAAATACTGGGCATACTTTGAAGATGATCATGAAGTAAGGAAGGGGTTGTTCTTATGATAAATTGTAAGGAAAATTGAAGAGTTTAGGCTCCCCATGAAAGTCTCTGGAATTGAAGAGGCCAAGAGTGAAGAGATTTTAGACCCCATGTATGTCGAACAAGTTGGGGATTTTTCACATCCATCTTGGAGTGGTATAAGAACAAATAGGATGATCTATATGCAAGAATTTTCCCTATCATTGATTGAACAAAAGCATGGCTTAAAATGAAAATAGAAAAGAGGTTGAAAGAAAGATAACATCTTCCACAAATGACCTCAACTAGTTCTAGTTCAATGTTACCATCCCTTAATACTGACAAGGTTGTACCCTATTCCCTTATAGGTGAACACATTTTAGGATAAGGAGTTGAAACCCCTACAAAGGAGTCAATTGAAGTTCAAATTCAAGTGTCACAAAGTATTACCTTCTCCTAGAATCAAAAAGGGAAAAAGCATAAGGAGGTTGTAGCGATCCTAGATAAAGAGCCCAATGAAAAAGAACCAATAGCTGAATCCATTGTGTAGAGTCATGTAGGAGTGGTGAACTAGATGGATCAAAAGAAACAAGTGAGTGATGGAGGTAATACTGTGAGTACATATGCACTAGCTATTGGTAACCCGGTTGGATCTCAAACCTCTCAAGCTCAAGATAACCCTTCCACCTCTAGCTAGTTTGGTCTCTCTATTAGCAAGAAGAGAAATATAGTACCTATAACCCTCCCAATATAGGTTATGGTGGAAAAATATATTGGTAGAACTCCCAAGAGAAAGAAACCAATGGTGGAAGCTCTACTAGATGTAGATGATAAAATAAGGAATTGGGTAGAAGATATCTACACGCCCATTGGTGACAAAAATTTGGATGAAGCTCTACTGCTAGATTCCATAGTGGAAAGAGTTGATCAAGGAATGTCTACTAGAGTGGTAGACATGAAAATATTCAATTATGGTAACAAGAAGATTGAACATAGGATCTAGAAGGAATGGAAAGACAAAAGAGAAATGAAGAAGTTCATATCGTTGATGGTTGAGTAATCTTAATGCATTAGCTATTCCAAGTAACATCTTTGTGGTAGATATTTCATCCCCTACTAATTAAAAATTCCTTGATTAAGTTAAAAGAGATAGGTTAGTGGCTGAAGCTTTTAATAATTAGGTGGATACTTTAATGATTAGTGGGGTGAGTTACATATCTAAATTCACTAAGACTAAAACACAAACAACTAAGATGATGACTGAATTAGTATCTTAATTGAATGCACAAGAAGCTTAAAAAGTGAAGTGGAGTGAATCTATAATCCAAATTATAGAAATTAAAACCTATGGTACTGCTAAGATCTTAGCATGCATGCTCGATGCAATTGTAGATGTTGATTTCCTATTCATTACATGGGCCAACTTAGAATGGAGAAACATAACTATTGAGAAGACTCTAGATGAGACATTAGAACTGCTAAGGGAAATAGAATGTCTCAAACATATTATAGACAATGACATCAAGTGTATTGATGTTAGGATAATGGAAAACAAAGATAATCCTGATAGGGGAACCCAATAGATATCAGTGTCCTATGAGGACAAGATGAAAATAATGAAGGAAATATGGGAGATGATAGTTAAGAATTTTTCCATCATTGCCTGCACAGAATCAATGATGATTATATGCAAGGATCATTTAGAAGCATACAAAAATAAGATGGATCATTTTCACAAGATTGAGTGCATGTGGAAACTAAGGCTGGAGCATATTGGAGTACCATTATAGAAAGAACTCATCAAATTTGTTGCCACTTACAAGAATTGGAAGGAAGCATATGGTGGACTTCTTGAAAACCTAGAACAACAAGCCAATCCTACCACCGTAGCTGGAAGTTGATAAGAGAGTATTTAGGGGATACTTGCCTTAGCATGTTTTTCTTTAATTAATTATTTTAAAGAATTTAATTAAGTATGTTGGTTTGTAACTCCCTATGGGAGTTAGTTTTAAAAATTGAATCTTAAAGCCCTGTGTGGCTATATAAGCATGTTATTGTGATTTTGAAAGGGTTGGCTCTCTGGATACTTAAAAATTTCATTTTGATTATTTGAGGTTGAATATGTGATGTTTGGATACTCAATGCAATGATATATGGGATCTTACAATTTTATATAAGCAAGTTTTTGTTGTTAAATCTTATGGTTTGTCCAAGCATATCGTTTATTGTCATATGAGAATAGATGTTATATGAAGCCAATTTATCTTCTACATTTTTTATTTATTTGGTATTTGAAATAAAAGAGCAGTCTACATCTATTATTTTATGTCTTAGATTTTTTTACACTAATAATCACTCATGTGGCTAATCATTGTTGTGAGTTTGAATTAATATCCAATTTGCACATTATTTTCATCATTACAAAGTGTTATGCCTTATTCTTTTAGGTTAAAAGTGATTTAAAAAATCACTCTTTTAATAAGATCAAATTATAAAATATTTCAAGTCAGGAAGTTGTACCTATTGAATACAAAGAGCTCACTATCAATGGAACTTATTTGATAGTGTCGGTAGTTTATCCTAATTTTGGGAATAAAGTGAACAATAAGTTAAATTATTTAAAGTGAAAAATGGTTCACTAACAAATCCTATGGTATTTTTGTGGGTTAGGATTTGAATTAAAATAGGTGTCTTGAGAAGGATGACTCTAAATATATATATATATATATATATATACACATGTGTGTATATATACATATATACACATGTGTGTATATACATATATATACATATGTATGTATATGTACACATCTGTACATATGTACACGTGTACACATGTGTACACGTGTACAGTGTACACATGTATACATATGTACATATACATATATGTACATATGTGTACATATGTATACATATATATATATATATATATATATATATATATGTATACATATACACATACATATACATATCTATATGTATACACATACATATACATATCTATATGTATACACATACATATACATATCTATATGTATACACATACATATACATATCTATATGTATACACATACATATACATATACATATATATATATATATATATATATATATATATATATATATATATATATATATATATATATATATATATATATATATATATATATATATATATATATATATATATATATATATATATATATATATATATATATATATATATATATATATATATATATATATATATAATTTATGTTTTATTTTATTTTCTAGTTTGTTTAAATATGTTATGGATATGGTTAGTTAGCCTTAGGGTTCGGATCACAATTATTAATTCTATTTTTATAAAGTTAGTATCAAATTATTCTTTTACTTATTTTTAAAATAATATTGTATATGTAGTGCTTTACTTGTGTAATTTGAATACATGTTTGATTTTCTTCAATTTAGTATAATTTTAGGTATTTATTTAAGTTTTAATTAAATATAATGATTAATTTATATATTCTATCCTTAATGTTAAGAACATGTTATGGATAGGGATAGAAGTAGATTTACTGAAAGGTTTCCTCGTTAAAAGTAGGGTTATAGTTAGAGTTATGTTTACTGAAAGGGTGTTTGGTTAGTATTACGGTTATAGTTAGATTTAATATGAGGAATTTGGTTAGGGTTACAGTTAGACATAGGTTTACTAAAAGGTTTCCTAGTTAGAATAAGGGTTATAGTTAGACTTAGCATTAGGACCATGGTTAGGGTTATAGTTAGATTTAGGTCAAATGAAAGAGTAGATGGTTATAATTAGGGATAGAGTTAGACTTAACATCATGAATATGGTTAGGGTTATAGTTATACATAGGTTTATTGAAAGAGTGGCTAGTTAGAAATAGGGTTAGCATTAGATTTAACATTAAGAATATGGTTAGGGTTATAGTTAGACTGAAGTTTAGAGAAAGGGTAGTTGGTTAGAGTTAGGGTTAGAGTTAGACTTATCATTACAAATATGGCTAGAGTTATAGTTAGACATAGGTTTATTGAAAGAGTGTATGGTTAGAATTAGGTTTAGAGTTAGACATAACATTATAAGTATGGCTAGGGTTACAATTAGACTTAAGTTTAGCAAAGGGGTTATTGGTTAGAATAAGGGTTATAATTAGAATTAGCATTAGGAATATGATTAGGGTTATAGTTACAGTCAGGTCAAGCAAAAGGGTAGCTTGTTAGAATTACGGTTAGAGTTAGATTTAGCATTACAAATATGGTTAAGGTTACAATTAGACTTAGGTTTAGTGAAAGAGTTAATGATTAGAGTAAGGGTTAGAGTTAGACTTATCATTACAAATATATTAGGTCTATAGGTAGACTTAGGTTTATTAAAATAGTGTATGGTTAGAATTAGGGTTAGAGTTAGACTTAGCATTACAAGTAAGGTTAGGGTTATAATTAGACTTAGCATTAGGAATATGGTTAGGGTTCTAGTTAGACTTAGGTTTAGCAAAAGAGTGTCCAGGGTTAAAGTTAGACTTAGCATTATGGATATGGTTAGGGTTATAGTTAGACTTAGGTTTAGCAAAAGGGTAGCTGGTTAGAATTAGGTTTAGAGTTGGAATTATCATTACAAATATGGTTAGGGAAATAGTTAGACTTAGGTTTATTGAAATAATGTTTGGTTAAAATTAGGGCTATAGTTAGAGTTAGCATTACAAGTATGGCTAGGGTTACACTTAGAGTTAGGTTTATCGAAAGGGTGCCTAATCTGAAATAAGGTTAGAATTAGACTTAGCATTAGGAATATGATTAGGGTTATTGGGTAAAAGCACAAATCTTTGCCACCTTTTAGGATACCAAAACCTATTTTGTCAAATCCCATTTCTTTATCAGAACTCATTTTTTTTCAAAAACTAAAAATACTCTTTTATAGATCTCAAATTTAATATCATCATTATATAAATTTTAGTGTTTGATTAGTTATAATATTTATAATTTCAAAATATTATAAGTCAATATTTTAACATTTTAGAAGATGTTGCCTCAGAAAAAGAAAAAGATAGTAAATCATATAAAGAAAATAAAAAATTTATATTTATCTCTAGAGGAGAGAGTCTTCTTTAGGAATATGTATTTTTTTCAAAAAGGTGTAGATTTGATAGGTAAGTTTTGATGGGAGGAAAAAGTTGTTAGATTCTGATAAGGTCGACCTTGAGTACTTATAACAAAGAAAATATGCATAAAAAATAATTATTTCTTTTTTGTTCCCTAGCTATACATGTCATCTATAAGATATTTTCAAATTAGAATTAAAAAAGATGATTTGCATATACTTGTTTGACGGGAACTACACCCTATATTTTTACAGTTAAAAAAGGGACTTAAATTTTTTTTTAAATGAATAAATTCTTACTCAATTTTAAAAAAAAATTATTGGCATAAAATTCATCCAAATTCTACACATTTTATCAATTTACATCATCTTCAAATTCTAAACACAAATACCATTTTTTATGTCATTAAAGTGGAACAGTCACATTCTAATATCATTTTTCTTTATAAAAGGCGAACAAGTTTGTGCTTTCAGTTTATTGTTATACTCAGGTTTAGTGAAAGAGTGTATAGTTAGAAATATGGTTAGAGTTAGACTTATCATTACGAATATGGTTAGGGTTACAATTAAACTTAGGTTTAGAGAAAGGGTGGCTAGTTAGAATTAGGGTTAGAGTTAGACTTAACATTATGAATAAGGATAGGACTATAGTTAGACTTAGCATTATGAAATATGGTTAGAGTTAGACTTATCATTACGAATATGGTTAGGGTTACAATTAAACTTAGGTTTAGAGAAAGGGTGGCTAGTTAGAATTAGGGTTAGAGTTAGACTTAACATTATGAATAAGGATAGGACTATAGTTAGACTTAGGTTTATCAAAAAAGTGTAAGGTCAAAATTGGGGTTATAGTTTGACTTAGCATTACAAGTATGGTTAGGGTTACTGTTAGACTTTGGTTTAGGGAAAGGGTGCCTAATTTGAAATAGGGTTAGAGTTAGACTTAACAATAGTAATATGGTTAGGTTTACCAATGTATGATTAGGCTTACCGATAGGGTACCAATGTAAGATTAGGACTAGTGACAGGGTTGTAGCTACAATTATGCTACATCTTGTTCTCGTTGCATATGAATCTTAGCATAATACTATATAAATTAAGTATTGTGATTTTTCTTAAGTTCTATTATAATCTTATTAGATATTTTTATAATTAGATTATTGATTAGTCAAAATTATGCTTACCATGAATTATTATATCATGTAGGGTTACTTGAAGCCATTGAGGTTACCTTTGGATCTATATCAATTGTTGCTTTTGCAAGAGTTAGTCCCTAAGATTTGTGAATTATCAATGTCCATGCCAACCTTAATGGAAGTTGGAAGGTTCTTCCCCTCTGCAATGGGGCTATAGAAACTAATTTTGGATGGTGGTCATCAAATGGTATTCTAGAATAATTACCAAATTCAATTGTGACATAGGTTGGTGGTTTAGGAGGACTTCTTCCTGGTCTGTACACAATACTTTGGATATATCCCAAAGCTCCATTGATAAGGCTAGGTTCTATCCAAATATTTGGATTCAACATCACACTAGAATCTCTACTGATTAATAACTCTATTTCAAGTTTATCAGTTGAACCATCTTCAACTATGTTACCACTCCTTGTCTTAGTTGCAAGACTACATGCAATAGCATACCTCAAAGAGTACAACATTCTCATGTTATGATTGTAGACATCATAATTGGTCAAGAACAAATGTATTTTTTTGTCAAACTCGTCATTGGTTGCAACATTGACCTGTATAGGGATCCTCATCATAAGAAGCTTCCAATCATCTATCTTTGGATTTTTATCTCTCATATTCACTAGAATCTCATGAAGTCTTTATTTATCATTGTCTTGAACATATTTCCTAAATATTTTTATCCAATGTAACTACTATTTTGAATTCTTGCCACAATAATTTTTCTTGCCTCTGGCTAGCATATGGTGATTTATCATTGACTAGAGGTAATTGACCAAGATCACCAACCAAAACAATAGATACACTTGAAAGAAAGCAAGAAAAAGTTTTTGAAAACAATTTAGCAATACTATATATGGGTTGTAATATTAAATATTAGTTAGTATAGACAATACACTTAAAAACAATAAAAACTTCACTTGTAAAACTTCTATCAATATTTACTGGGAATGCTTGTCTCATACAACAATCTATATTTCCAACAAGTTTTGACCAATGAAACTCATTTCACCAATCAACATATATATATATGATGTGAGCCATTTCTTCTTGAAAACTTATAAGCCACATCCCCTCCAGTTGAATAAAATCTTTTATTGGCATTTGTAGCTTTGAATGAATTGTTGAAGCTCCTATATTGAAAGCTTCTACTCTATCCAATGTGAGTAATAGAAGAAGAGAAGGATTTGGAATTGCAACCATACAAATATATTGATTGATGACACCAATTATATAAGATTTTCCCATTCCCACAATTTGATTAGAATACATAGAGGGTTCCCCACCTGATTGCTATGGTAACAAGTCATATTAATGTCAATGTCCTTTTGTTTCTTTCCACTAAGAGTTGAAAATTTGATGCATTTTGGAATGTCATCATACATGAGACATTTATGTTTTTTCATTTCACTAATGAAGTCACTAGTTGCAGCTGTATTCTCTTTGCATTGATACTCAACTCACCATTTTGTATTCCTATCAATATCTCTTCTTCCCAACATATATATTTTATAACTTTAATGTGTTGATCATGATGTCATTTGGATATGATTTCTAATCATGCTCTATGGTATTTTCTTGAGCACCTATAATATCTTTGACATCTAAATCACTTGTAGGTTCATCATTTTCTATTGGTTCAACTCTTTGAACATTCTAAGGAGTATAATAGAGTGACTCCCAATTCTACTATCATGCATGAACATAATGTAATAAAGAAATCAACACCATAAAACTTTGACAAAATATTTGGTAACCCGAAAAACCTCCAAGAAAAAGGTAAAATTGGGGTGGAGATGATACCCACAATGCTTCACTACTACAGTAATAAAGTTGGCCTGTTAGGGCTTACAATTGATCACTTCTAGTGATCTACTCTATTAGGAGTATGAAGGACTCTTAGGTCCACCTTGTAAAAGGATTTTACAATACAATGAAGTATGTAATCTATTAAGAGATTTAGCAAAGGAAATTTTGGTCCACCTAGTTAGAGGATTTGACTAGTGCACCTATTAGGATGAATCAAGAGGTTAATCTTTGCTTTGCAACTCTATTTTCTGAAATAGATCCTTTGAATAATATAATTACATGGTTGTGATAAATATGTCTCTTCTTTACACTTTATACTTCTCTATAGCCTGCTTACTCAATCTGCTCCATATTCACTTCTTACCTTCACATATTTCATATCTCATTTATTTCACTTCCTTTCATATTAAACAAACTAATTTTCCTTCCTTATATATATCCATCAAACAATAATTTCATACCAAGTTGGATCACACAAGAGATAACTTCATAATAACCAAATTATACCTTCAAGTCAGCCAAATATTGATACTCAAGTCTCAATATGAATTTTGGTATTCTATTGATGCTCAGGAAATACATTGAGCCTAGGTGATACTATGGAAGTCGAGTAACACTAGATGCTCGAGTAGCACTTTAGCACTTAAATGAGAACTGTGAATTCAATTCACATTGGGAACTAGGCTCACATTGATGACATTGATAACTTAGTTTATACTATGACCTTGGTTAACACAATATATCCTTTCTTGGGCTACACTAAGATCTGCTTCATGATGAAAAACTCGGTTGCAATAACTAACCTCCCTAGATAACTTAAGTGTTTTGTCACTAATTGACAATATGTCTCGCCATATGGTAAAAAATCTCCCCCTATGGCACTAGTGAAAAAAACACTTAACATGTGTAGTTCTATTAGAAAACCAAAATCTCTCAAACAAAAAAAATTCTGTCAAACTCCCCCTTTCCATGTGCTTGGTTCTACAATTTGGTTAGAACTAAAACATATGGCTTGGTCACAAATGAATTTAATTTTGTATTTTTAAATTTATTTATTTTTTATCTATACATTTGAGCATCTTCTCAATATACATTTTCCTTGTACAAATTCCCTTTTGTAAATTATCTACTATATTTTCCCCCTTGTTTTTGTTATGAACACCATAAACATATCTTTACAAGATAATACCAAAATGAGTGAGGAAGTGATTATACACCTTCAAAATTAAAGACATAGTTTGATCCCATTTTTCTTGCAATACCTTCAAAATGTCTAGTTTAATTTTAAGTTTAGCTGATAACTCCATCATGAGATCTGCAATTGAGAAGTTTGTGTCATGAACTAGTGTCTTTGCATGTGCAAGATGTTTGTCCATCAAATCCATGTGAGGAAGTATCATACTTTGAATGTCTAATACCATTGCCCTAATTTTGGCTTCCTCCCTTAGTAACTCTACTTGTAAATATGTCAAAAATTTGACCTTCACAAAATAATTGGAGCTAAAGATCAAGTCAAGTGCTAACTGACAAGCATTGTTCTTCAAGTCTTCATCGATGTTGGTTAGGTTATCCTTTATTTCCTTTGTGAAAATTGAAGCATCACACAAATTTTGAAATAAGGAGACAACATTATTTACAACTCCCTCTAGTGTACCAATGAGAGTGGACAATTTCACTTGATCAATAACAATCTTCTTTGCTACATTCTCCAAAACTTTATTTTCAAGTTTCCTTTGTACCCTTTGTAGAATTTTATCTTGACCATCTATATCCTTATTGAATTTATGTACAATATGCATTAATTTCTCAATAGTAGGGCCTTATTATTTACCTCAATTTGAATTATATCTAAAAATATATCCTTGATCTCTTCAAGGACCTTTCTTGTGTCTCTTTTTGCCTTTAATTTCTTCTGTTGTGCTCTCTTCCTCCATAATTCACTTAGAATGCCCATCTATTTAATGGAGAGACTAGATTTATCCCAATTTCGAATCATAATCTTTGTATCAAGGTCAATCTTATTAGATAGATATCTTCCTTTTCCTTTCCTTTGGCACTTGGAGAAACTATGATTTCTTTGCCTTTATCTTTATCCTTCTTTTCTTCTTCACTTGGTTGACTCTTAGTTTCTTCTTTATCAACCTTGTCCTCATCCTTTTATGATTTTGGCTCGGTTAAGCTTGTCCTAGAGGTCGATGGAGTTTTTTGCTTGATTGTTACTTGGGTGGATGAAGGACTTTGTTTCTCCTTCTCTATTTTCTCTATATTTGATGAAGAAATGGCTTGGATTAGAGTGGAGGGTAGAGAGGCGATCACACTAGTTACCATCATTTATATATCTAACTCTTCTATAGTCTTTGCATCTGGTTCTTCATCTTTTTCTATCTTATTTTCTTCCTCAAAAATGGTTTTCCACAACTTTTTTATGGACTAAACAACCTCTTCAATATTATTAGACAAAATTTGAAATTCCTTGAATCTAGGCGTCTACTAGTTTTCATGCTTTGTTATGGCCTCCTTGATTTCTTCTTTTGTGAAGTGTGGCATGATACTCTTCAAAGTTTTATCTTTGATGTCCCTTTTCATTTTCACAATGTTGGTCCATCTTTGTGTTATTGCTTTAAGTAAGACATCAAGAGCTTGACACTTTAGCTCATTTAGATCATACTTCCATTTAGCCATCTTTTAAACCAAAAAATCTTCTATTTTCTACTACTCCTCCTTGCCTCTGGATTCATATTTGATATACTTGAATCCTATCATGCCACTTCCTTCCCTTAATCTTTTCAATTATGTCTCAAAGGTTAGTGGGGGAATCTTCAGTTGAATGATAGGGGTATTTTCTTCCTCTTCATCATCATCATCCTGAAGATTCAATTTTCTTTTTGACTTCCTTGTTTTGGTGACCACAGGGGTAGGTAGCTTCTTAGGTGTGGCTTTCTTTGGTGTTGTCTTGACCACTCTCCCCTTTTTCTTTGGAGGTTCTTCTTCCTCTTCTTCTTCTTCTCCATCTTCTCCTTTTTCCTTTGTGAGCATAAGAGGGTCATCCTTCTTATCTAGTTTCTTCTTGATGGATTCAATTATCTTCTTTCCTCTCTTTAGAACTTGTGGAATCTCTATTTCTAGAGATTACCTAGTTTTGGTCTCTTCATATGTGCCAAAATATGTAGCTTTGTGGTTAGTTGGCTCATTAAAACAATGTTTCCCTCATACCCTAGGGGTTTTACTCATACAGTCCTAGATATGACTACTTGAATGTGAGTATTGTCACAATCAACTAGGAAACATATGTCTTGTGCATATTGCTCAACCAATTATTGAGGAATTCTAAACCTATTCTACATCTTTTCTTTGAAAATTTGAAAATATTCATCCATTATACCATCAAAATTTTCTCCCAATTCATTTATGAAATTATTGATTTGATAAATAAATGGTCTATCCTTACTCTAGACTACACTGCCCTTGGATGGAAACAATGTTTGCACAAAGAAAAATAAACATACAAGGAGAGAGCCAAACTTACACTCATTATTTCTTCTTTTATGCCCAAATGCTCTCCATGTTTTGTCCTAGTTGGCTCTACTACTACTTGATAAGGTCAAAAGAAAAGTTATTCTTCACCACTTTGAATGCCAAGTCAAGTACCTCATAGGGAACATTGTTTTGCCTACTAGAACTATAGATCTTGCGAGCTATAACATGAATCCAAAATTTGATCTTCATTTTAGTTACATTATTCAATTTCATTCCCTTGCCATCCCATTCTATTAGGTTTCTCTTAGTAAGCTCTCCATGGCTAGGGTTTTAGTAGTCTTTTGTCTATCCAACATTAGGTATCCTATAACTCGGTGAATCATCTTCTTAGAAATCTTCACAGGTTTCTCAAACTAGAAGGACATGTCATGAACCCTACTAAGAATGTATTTGATCCATTTTTCTTATAAATTTCACAACATATGTAGGGCATGAGTCAAAACCTTGACTTTTAGATGTTTATGCTCGAGTTTCAACACTCCATTCTTGCATAATGTATTATATGCTTCTTTCATCTCAAACAAACATAACTTCTGAATTGTGCAATGATTAAATGATTTGATATCATTTTATCAATAGTTCCTTTGGAGGAATGGCTGAATGGGCTCCCAATGGATCTTTTCGCTCAAAAATGATAGGGTAGAGCTTGAATGTAGGTGCTTTGCAAACTATATTCTTTAACAACATTTCAAAACCTTTCATCTCTTTTGAACTGGAACTAGATGCCATAACGCACAATGAAAGAAGATTTCACAACATATACCTTTTTCTGCAACTTTACTTCCAAGAATAATCGATCTTTGATCGCTCGAGGGCTTGAAAATGTCTGAATGTAAGCTAAAAGAATAAACCCTCCATTTTTCATTTTATGAAAAATAAATAAATTTTAGGGCCTCATAAATGCATCATACAATGGTAGGTGGAATGACTCAACAATGTCTCTGAATCATTATCTCAGCATGCATTGATAATCAAATAGCTTAGTTAGAACTAATTTCTAACATAACTTCACTTAAAGATGATTGACAACTTGGTTACAACTGGGTTAGACCATAGTTCCCTTGCTTAACCTTGTGCATCTAAGTAATGTAGGTTTGGATTCATGAACTTTCTTGCATATCTAGAACTGGTGTAGGATCTTCTTAAATTCTCAATTCCAACCATCTCCTTGACTACTTAGTTGAATGTGGATGGCTCACCCAACTCATTGGATTGGATATTAATAGCTTCATTATCTTGCCTTGTGTTTGCCTCTAATTTCCTTATCCATTTTTGAGTCATTTGAGTTTTGATCTCTTCAACCTTGAATTTTCCTTTGTTTTCTTCCCCAGAATTTGTTGTATCTCTATTCATATAGTTTCTTTCTAGAGGACCTATATTTTTTCATACAAAACATCTCACATTAGTATTTCTTTTCCTGGAGTGAGTTTTTATACAATTTACTCCAATGTGACCATATTCTACACATAGATGACATTTTCCCCATGTGTTTTAGTCCCAACCACTAAATGCTCTTTGTCTAGTTCCATTATGCTGATTATATTGATTTGATCTACACTCAAAAGATTTGTGACCATGCTTGTGACATATGAAAGAATTCCCCTCAAACTTTGATTTGATTCTGCATTCATTAGCCTTGTGTCCATACTTGTTATAGTTATAACAATACCTTTGAACTTGGGTTACAAAGTATTGCTCCAACAAACATTTGATGTATGACCTACCTTTCCATTATTGTTACATGTAGGTCTTTGTTATTCTATGCTCCTTGTCTTTATGATTCTCCTTTCTTAGTATACCCTAAGCCAGTAGTGCCTTTAAGTTTATTTCAAGTTTTCTCATACAATTGATTCACACTTTCTTGTCATCTCAATCTTATTTCTTTGATTTATTTTTTAGCTCTTAGTTCGTTTCGAAGTCTATAATTTTCTGGTCTTAGATTGGTGATTCCATGATTTGCATCGTCTAGTTGATTTGCCATATCTACCTGATGTTGTGATAAATGTTGGACTTCATTGGTCTTTTCATCTAATCTTGTAGCAAGTAATATTTTTTCTTCATCTTCCATTTCTTTGTCATTTACTTCTTTGTTCTTTTGTTTCATGACTTCACATAGCCTAACCAAGTGACTTTCCTATTCTCTTTTCATTTTTCTTACTTCTTGTAAAGTAACATTCCTTACTAGTAGATCCTCTATGGATGCATTTGCTTCTTCTGAACTTCTTTCTTTGCAGAGATCTTCTATTCTTTCTTCTATGTATAGATTATCATTCATTTGTATAGCCAATTCTTGTCTTCTCTTAAGAGAGTGAGTGAGTTGCTCCTTGAGTTTCTTGACTTGCTTCATAGCCATGTGTAGATCAAGTTTTTCATTTTTAATAGCTTTCTCTAACTTGTACACTTCTATTTCCATAGATCTTTACTCTCAAGAAGTTAAGCCTCTGATAAGAGAACCTCACTTTGATACCAATTGTTGGAAATATAATGACAAATAGGTGACTAAAAGAGGGGGGTGAATCAATAACCACTTGAACTTTTCACACTTAAAATACTTCTACTTTACTTCTTTAGATTATCTAATCTACTATCATACATGAACATAAAGTAATAAAGAAATCAACACCATAAAAATTTGACACAATATTTGGTAACCTAGAAAACCTCCAAGAAGAAGGTAAATATGGGATGTGCATGACACCCACAATGTTTCACTACTATAGTAATACAGTTGGTCTATTAGGGCTTACAATTAACCACTTCTGGTGATCTACTCTATTAGGAGTATGAAGGACTGTTAGGTCCACCTTGTAAAAGGATTTTACAATACAATGAAGTATGTACTTTGTTAAGAGATTCAACATAAGACTATTAGGACCACCTTGTAAAAGGATTTTACAATACAATGAAGTATGTACTATGTTAAGAGATTCAACAAAGGACTATTAGGTCCACTTGGTTAGAGGATTTGACTAATGCACCTATTAGAATGAATCAACAGGTTGATATTTACTTTGCAACTCTATTTGCTGAAATAGATCCTTTGAATAATATAAACACCTGGTTGTGATAGATATGTCTCTACTTTTCCTTTTATACTTCTTTATAGCCTACTTACTCAATCTTCTCCATATTCTCTTCTTATCTTCACATATTTTAGATCTCATATATTTCACTTCCTTTCATATTAGAAAAATTAATTTGCCTTCCTTATATATCCATCAAACAATAACTTCATACCAAGTCGACTCACATGAGAGATAACTTCATAATAACCAAATTATACCTTCAATTTGGCCAAATTCTAATGCTCAAGTCTCATTGTGCATTTTGGTGTTTTGCGGATGCCTGAGTAGTATAGTGAGCTCAGGTGATATATGGAACTCGAGTAACATTAGATGCTCAAATAACACTTTAGCACTCAGGTGAGAACTATGAACTCGGTTCACACTAGAAACTTGGCTCACATTGATGACACTAATAACTTGGTTTATACTATGAGCTCGTTTAACACAATATATCCTTTCTTAGGCTACACTAAAATATGATTTCTGATAGAAAGCTAGGTTGCAGTATTAACCGACCTTCCTAGATAACTTAAGTGTTTTTTCACTAATTGACAATATATCTTGCCATAGGGTCAACATTTATGTGAGAAGATTTTAGTATGCCCTTGCTACACGATCATTGGGATTTTCCAAGTTTGGTAAATGCATCAATATTTTTTGATATATTTTAAAACTTCTTTCGTGTTTTGAAGCATACTTTTCAATATATTTGATAACAGCAGATTACCAATCTACATTTATCCTCCAAAGTTTCAAGCTGTGTTGATTATGTTTGTTTAACTCTATCATCATTTCTTGTTGGATTAAATATTTTTTCACCCATTTCTACATCCTCATATAATTTGAACCCACTCAAATTCACTGACCAAGGAGCATTATACTTGGGAGAGAAAAAAATAACCTTCTATTGAACTACCTAAATATTTGATATGTTAAATTGACATTAAACTCTAAATTCATAAAATAATTACCTACAAACTATTCTTCCCATTTTTTATGTAAGCATGCACCCTCCTTATAGATAGTGTGTCTTTTGACATAGTTTAATATCTTTTCATTGTGCTAATCAATATCCATCTGTGCTAGTTGTGCAATATTTTTGAGACATGGATGTTGACCAAAATGTTGAAAAGCTTTAAAATAGTTGTAGATATTATAGTTAGTTATTAGTGAAACATGTGCTTAAATAAATATTTAAGCATCATAACATAGTGAGATATGGGATCATATCACTCAAAACAGACCTATATATTTCTTTGGTGCAGGTCATGTCTAGTATTCCATGCATGAATAATAGAATACAATTATCTTTCAACACTTTTCCTCTCTTGCCCATTTGACCAATCAATAGTGTTCATGTTTGGTTCTCCTTCGAACCAAGTGAACCCCAGTATTGCCAGTCATATCTATACCAAAAGTCTTTGACTTTATACTATTTTGAAGTATTTATTTTCTAAACATTGTATGCCTTAGATGCATGTAATGCATGACAATGTCAGGATAGTCAATGATATTTTGTCTTCTCCATTTTTTAGACTCTCAAAGATTACTTGGCGGTGTCCCTTGTATTAATGTGTGTAAATCAAGACACTACATATCTGCTACACTTAATGTGAAAAAAATATTAGGAGTTCCAAGTTAGTGAAGCAAGTTTATCAATTCACATTTGCATTTAGCCCAATATGATTGTGTGCCTCTTAGACTTGTTCCAAACCTCATTAACCTATCAATCAAATTATTACATGAAATTTTTTTCCATATGTTTGCATCACTCATTGATTGTAATTGGAAAATATTGAAAATTATTTTTTACAAATACAACTAATGAAATTTGTGCATGATGTCACATTATCATGTTTGTCATAAAATACCTAAACCTTGGATGTTTGTCAAAATGATGATCCCTATACTAAACTAGATGCTTAGAAAATTCATAAATATTAACTCACTCCATTCTTGGCTCTAGGAAGTCACACCTTCCATTAGAAAATTGTAATGTCCCCTCTTTAGTTCGACATGGCATTGATCATGGATTTGCCTATTCGAGACTCTCGTAGGCAAATGGTGTGGAAAGAGAGTCAATTCTGCGGATCAGATAGTCATATCTTGCTCTTGAAGAAGTGTTAAGAGGTTATATTTTATCATTATGTGATATTGGGGCCCACATGTTATAATTTTAATTTGAGTTGCAATTTTTATTTTATAAAATTACTTTATTATAAAAAAGTGCATTATAATGAGAAATTATAAAGGATGTTTCTAGAAGTTCTAGCAACTTCTTAGAAAAGTAAATAAATAGAGGGCTGGGCCTCTCATTTGGACATGCTTGGATTGCAGAACTCTTCTACTTCTTCATTGTGAAGACATTTGTGGACTTTGGATCTGCAAATTATTCGATCTTTGGGAACGAATCACTCCCTTGGATTGGCGACTTTGAGGGTGTGAAATATCACCTGAATTGTTGCATAATTGGAGTTGGTATTCAGCCATCTCATTGGAGCTTATTGAGAATTCGTTGTTAGGGTTTGTTTTTGGTTGGAATAAGGATTTCAGATTTGCCCTATCATTGGAGAAGCATTTGACAAGAGTTTGAAGACAGAATAAGTGCATTTTCAGAATTGGCAAAGCAGGGTTCGGAACCACATAATTGCTCATATTTCCTCAACCCCTTGGAGTTATTTTTTATGGTTTTATAGGGTTACTACCTAACCCTAGGCGCCCATTTTCCTTGCATTTGGGGGTCCCAAAACCCTAATATTATTTTATTTCAGCAGCCGTACAGGTACGGCCTGGTACGGCCCTGCTAGTTTGGGCAGCAGCAGCAAATTAAGGACAGTTTGGGGGTGCGGTTGGAGGTCTTCATCAATGATCTGCAGCAAACGTGGTGTTCTTCCATTGTTCTTCAAACCAGGTTCTTGCATTCTGAAATATATGTCAATTTTTGGGTAAATTTGCTGTCATACAGTCATTGTAATAATCAGTCCAGAATTGGTAATAAAATAATTTTAGAATTTATTGCATTGTAATTGAAATATAGTTCAATGGCTTTATATATATTGTAATTCTGTGATTATATTCTGAAAGTATCAAATCTGAAATTACCATATTCTGAATATTGTTACTGTTACACGCCAAGTGTTTGACAAAATTCCTAAGTTCCGTTGAGAGGGTTTCTGTGGCCTTTATAGAGAGGGTCATTACAGTGGTATCAGAGCTATAAGTCCTGCCATCCTGTGGAGGTCTTATAGGGAATTTGGAATAGCTGGATAGGAGGGAAAGTGTTTGACGAAATGTCAAAACACTAAAATCAGAGCATGCGACAAAGGCCTTATAATTTCTGCAATACCAAAGCAAGACAAGATAGGATTTCTGACCTGCAGAGTGAACAGTCTAGCTCATCTATCCAGGTGGACATAGAATCCAGTCATACAGACATAGGGGAGGTATTTTTTGATCAAGACTATGACTACAATATGGATAAAGGCAGGAATGCCGGTCCAGATTTGTAAGAGGAAAGATTTTTACAGTTATTAGACACCCTGGCACAAGGACAGTGATTAGCCGAACAAAGAGCACAAGAACAGAATCAGAGAATGGAGCTTATGATGTAGATGATGGCTCGACAAATGGGGTTGAACGCTAACATAGGTGGAGGAAATAATCAGAATGGTCACAATCAGAATGGGAATAATCAAGATGAGAGACATAATGGAGGTGAACAAATTGGGAACAATTTCGGTCATGCCCCCTAGCAAGCTCGGACAGTAAGTTCGAGGCCTATGATTCCTACATTCCTTCCTAGAGCTCCAGAGCAGCCGGTACCAGAACCCCAGATCACTGACATAAAGGATCGGCTAAGAAGAGATTGGGAAGCAGGAGGACCAGATTTTATAGCTGCAATCACCTTTAGAGAGTATATGGATGTGCGGATGAAGCATATGCCCCGTGGACAAGACAGGACTCGGAACTATGAGCTACGAAAGAAAGTAGGAAAACTACAGTTACCATATTATGATGGCTCGGGGAAGTCTACAGCAAGAGCTTGGGTTCAAAAGCTTGACACATACTTTCAATTGAATCCTATGTCTGAGGAAGAAGCTATTAAGTATGCAGCAATTCACCTGGATGGGTTAGCACACGAATGGTGGCATCATGGTATGATCACTATGGGTCATGCACACATTACCTCATATGTGGAGTTTATGGAGAGACTGATTGAACATTTTGATAAGAAAGATCCAGAACTCCATTTCAAGGAATTAGCCCAGCTTAAACAGTGGGGCTCATTGGAAACATACATTTCAGAGTTTTAGAAACTTGCAGTGTTAGTAACAGATGTATCTGAACGAAGGCTATTGGTTTTATTTATGGATGGGTTAGTTGATCCGTTGAGAAAGTGGATTAAAGCTCTCAACCTTCCCACTTTGCAGGAAGCCATTAAGAAAGCTCGTGACATAGATTCCTCTTCAGCTTCTAAAAATAAATTTCAGGCAAAGAGTTTCCCTTCAGGAAAAGATAAGGACAGGAAACCCTTTCATAGAGAGGCACAGCTACCTAAGGAAGAAAGTAAGAGGCTAGACAAGGAGACACTTAATGACTTGCATAGGAAGAAGCTATGTTTCTATTGCAAAGGCCCGTATGAGTACGGCCATGACTGTCCTATGAGGCCAAAAGGGAAGGCCAACCGGGCAATGTGGGCTTATTACAAAGGCTCAGATTCAGATGGTTCAGAACATCATGATGAGGATCCTGATGAAGCAGAGGGAGAGTAGGAGATAGACAGTGCAGGGCAAAGGCAGGAAACAGAGCTACATTTACAGGAAGCACGACTGTCTAGTATCCAGAGAGAGGGATCTTTCAGACTTCGGGGAGTCTTGGCTGGACAGAAGGTTATTACATTGTTGGACACAGGTGCCATGCATAATTCCATTGATGCACGATTTGTAGAGAAGCGTGGACTCATTACTGAGGAGTTCGAAGGACTAAGAGTCAAGGTAGCTGATGGATACACTCTTTGATGTGACAGGATGGTACGAGACTTACCTTTGCGCTTGAACAACTATGAGTTTAAGGAAGATTATCATGTGGTCAACATGGGTGACATGGACATAGTACTTGGGATGCAGTGGCTACATTCATTGAAGGTGGTTACCCTGAGATTAGAGGATATGGAGATACAATTCAAAATAAATGATAGGATTCATGTGCTGAAGGCTATCCGTAATGGAGACATCAGGACTATCTCATTTAGACGGCTGGAGAGATTAACTAGGCATAATGATATAGAGTGGGCAGTAGTTTGTACTTTGATACCTACACAGGAGGAGCAACATAAGGCAGAATATCATCCTGATATTCAAAAGTTGAGGATTAAGTACGAAAAGGTATTCAGTGAGATTCCACCAGGCAGGCCACCGGACAGAGGTATTGAGCATATTATTGAACTGGAGGAAGGTGCTAAACCTATCATGATCACACCATATTGACATCCAAAGCGACTCAAGGATGAGATTGAAAGGACCATTGAGGAGTTGCTAGCTATGGGGCACATTCGACCTAGTAAGTCACCTTTTGCATCTTCTATTGTTTTGGTAAAAAAGAAGGATGGAACGCTTCGGATGTGTATTGATTACAGGGCATTAAATAAGAGAACCATTAAGAACAGGTATCCTATTCCTCGCATTGATGAGTTGATAGATGAATTGCATGGGGCCTGTTATTTCACGAAAATTGATTTGAGATCAGGATATCACCAGATCAGAGTCCGTGAACAGGATATTGAGAAAACTGCTTTCAGATGTCATTGTGGGCACTTTGAGTTTGTAGTCATGCCTTTCGGTCTGACCAATGCACCTGCCACTTTCCAGTCCACTATGAATAGAGTTTTCCACCATCAGTTGAGGATATTCGTGCTGGTGTTTTTTGATGACATTTTGATCTATAGCCGATCATGGCAGGAGCATCTAGAGCATTTGGAGATGGTATTGAGCATTCTACAGAAGGAGTCCTTGTATGCAAAGGAGTCCAAATGTGACTTAGGGATGACCGAGCTGTTATATTTAGGACACATCATTAGTGTGGAGGGAGTGCGGATGGATCCTGAAAAGATTCACGCTATTGTTGATTGGCCTCCACCAGAGAACCTTACACAGTTGAGGGGGTTCCTTGGTTTATGTGGTTTTTATCGCAGGTTTGTCAATGGCTACTCACGACATGTAGCTCCCATGACAGATTTACTGAAAAAAGGGGAATTTGTGTGGACTCAGAAGGCACAGGACTGTTTTATGAGATTTAAGGAGATAATGACTACGTGCCCAGTTCTAGCATTACCTGATTTCACGAAGCCATTTGAGCTTCAATGTGATGCATCTGGAGAGGGAGTAGGTGCTGTACTTATGCAGAATAAGCACCCCATAGCTTATGAGAGCAGGAAGCTCAGAGGCCCTGAGCATTCATTCAGTATATATGATAAGGAGATGTTGGCCATCATGCATGCTTTTGCCAAATTCAGACAATATCTTGTGGGTAGCAAGTTTTGTATTAAAACTGATCATAACAGTCTGAGGCATTTCTTGGGACAGTAGGACCTAAATGATCACCAACAAAAGTGGGTAAGTAAGTTGCAGGCATATGATTTTGACATCTCATATGTCAAGGGAACTCAGAATGTTGTTGCAGATGCTCTATCTCGAAGGCCACACCTCACTCTTATGGTTCAGATATCAGAGGATTGGCGACACTTGATTATAACAAAGTATGCCAGGGATACATGGGCCTCCGATATAGTAGAGGGAACAGTGATTGATACCAGATACACACTTGTGGATGATTTGATCATTTACAAGAACAGGATTTACCTGGTCCCAGGATCGAAGGTTAAGCAACTGATTATGAGAGCACTTCACGACTCACTGACAACAGGCCATCCCGGGTACTTCAAGACTTACAAGTCAGTTCGAGAGCGGTTCACTTGGAAAGGGCTAAAAGCTGATGTTTTGCAGTATGTTTGAGAGTGTCTTGTTTGCCAGCAAAACAAACAAGAACACAGCTATCCGGCAGGACTCCTACAGCCACTTTCGATTCCCGACAGGAAGTGGGAATGCATCTCCATGGACTTTATCACAGGTTTTCCCAAGGTACAAGGATGAGATTGTATTTATGTGGTGGTAGATAGATTAACGAAATATGCTCATTTCTTTCCTATCACCACTACACATTCAGCAGCTCAGGTGGCAGAGGTTTTCTTTCGGGAGGTTTTCAGATTGCACCGCTTGCCTCAGAACATTGTGAGTGATAGGGATAGCTGTTTCATGAGCCACTTTTGGCAGGAGGTATTCCGGTTATGTGGCACGGAGCTTACACCCAGCACTAGCTATCACCCACAAACCGATGGTCAGACAGAAATTGTGAACAAATGGGTGGAAGGGTATTTAAGGAATTATGTGGCAGCTCAGCAGCGAGTTTGGGTCAGATGGATATATCTCTGTGAGTATTGTTACAATACTACATATCATATGACTATACAAATGACACCCTTCATGGCACTTTACGGTTATGAAGCACCTAGTTTCTTGGATTTGTTGTTGAGCGACAGCCAGGTACCTAGTGCAGGTGAATTATTACAGGAGAGTAAGGATATAGTTGCTACCCTCAAAGACAATATTACAAGAGCTCAGAACCAGCAGAAGCAGTATGCAGACCAGAAGAGAACTGAGCGTAGTTTTGAGGTAGATGATATGGTTTAACTCATGTTGCAACCATACAGGCAATCTACTCTTAAGAAGAGTGGGGCAGAGAAACTTAAGCCATGCTATTATGGACCATTTAGGATTATCAGGCGAGTTGGTGAAGTGGCTTATGAGTTGGAGCTTCCCGCAGACAGCAGAGTGCATAATGTGTTTCATGTGTCACGCCTCAAGAAGGCGTTGGGTCAAAATGTGGTGCCTTCTGCAGTATTACCTCCTTTAGACGATGAGGGAAAATTGATTTTAGTACTAGAATCCATCCTGGAGAGCAGAGAAAAGCAGCTTCGTAGAAGGGTGATCAGAGAATACTTGGTTAAGTGGAAAGATTTACCTGTTGAGGATGCTACTTGGGAGGGGGAGGCTATTTTGCAGCACCCGGCGTTGAGATTTCTTGAGGCCAAGCAATTTCAGGAGGGGCAAACTGTAATGTCCCCTCTTTAGTTCGACATGGCATTGATCATGGATTTGCCTATTCCAAACTCTCGTAGGCAAATGGTGTGGAAAGAGAGTCAATTCTGCAGATCAGATAGTCATATCTTGCTCTTGAAGAAGTGTTAAGAGGTTATATTTTATCATTATGTGATATTGGGGCCCACATGTTATAATTTTAATTTGAGTTGCACTTTTTATTTTATAAAATTACTTTATTATAAAAAAGTGCATTATAATGAGAAATTATAAAGGATGTTTCTAGAAGTTCTAGCAACTTCTTAGAAAAGTAAATAAATAGAGGGTTGGGCCTCTCATTTGGACATGCTTGGATTGGAGAAATCTTCTACTTCTTCATTGTGAAGACATTTGTGGACTTTGGATCTGCAAATTATTCGATCTTTGGGAACGAATCACTCCCTTGGATTGGCGACTTTGAGGGTGTGAAATATCACCTGAATTGTTGCATAATTGGAGTTGGTATTCAGCCATCTCATTGGAGCTTATTGAGAATTCGTTGTTAGGGTTTTTTTTTGGTTGGAATAAGGATTTTAGATTTGCCCTATCATTGGAGAAGCATTTGACAAGAGTTTGAATACAGAATAAGTGCATTTTCAGAATTGGCAAAGCAGGGTTCGGAACCACATAAATGCTCATATTTCCTCAACCCCTTGGAGTTATTTTTTATGGTTTTACAGGGTTACTACCTAACCCTAGGCGCCCATTTTCCTTGCATTTGGGGGTCCCAAAACCCTAATATTATTTTATTTCAGCAGTCGTACAGGTACGGCCCTGCTAGTTTGGGCAGCAGCAGCAAATTAAGGACAGTTTGGGGGTGCGGTTGGAGGTCTTCATCAACGATCTGCAGAAAACGTGGTGTTCTTCCATTGTTCTTCAAACTAGGTTCTTGCATTCTGAAATATATGTCAATTTTTGGGTAAATTTGCTGTCATACAGTCATTGTAATAATCAGTCCAGAATTGGTAATAAAATAATTTCAAAATTTATTGCATTGTAATTGAAATATAGTTCAATGGCTTTATATATATTGTAATTCTGTGATTATATTCTGAAAGTATCAAATCTGAAATTACCATATTCTGAATATTGTTACTGTTACACGCCAAGTGTTTGACAAAATTCCTAAGTTCCGTTGAGAGGGTTTCTGTGGCCTTTATAGAGAGGGTCATTACAAAAACAATGTTGGAAAAGCCATATCTAACAATCCTGACACGAATATTCATTGATAGGAGATGTACCTATAGCTGGCCATTCAATTAATTGAGATGAAATTGAATTAGGATTGTTAAACCATGCATAAATTAATTATATTTCTCTTTGAGCATTGGATGTTCTAGAGGCCATATATGTAGTATGCTCAAGTATATTACCTTCATCTGCCTCCATGAGTGGACTAACAAAAATGACCTTATTTGCATCAAAGTCAAACTCCATGTGCAATGTCTTCAACCTATTAAATATTCTCATCCAAATTTTGGGTCAAGTCATTGAGAGAACCTTCATTGATTCTAACATATGCATAAAAGGGGTCATTTTCTACTTTGTACATCAATGTTCTATACACACACTCCCTATTTACAAACTTAAAGTTATAAAAGGTGCCACGTTGATCCCTTCTATGAAAAATAATTATTGGCAACTTGTCAATCACATGCAAAAAAACTTTGGAAACTTCTTCTACATGTTGGGGAAAAGATATAGTGTGTCCCTTATACTTGTATTGACCACCAGTTGCATGTGTAACTTGAAGTATAAGAAGTTAAAATCACTTGTGGTTGAGACCTAGGATCTATATTGTTTAGAGTAGAAAATATATGAATATCTCTCTCTTGTTGACACCTATTTCATATAGGACCTTCAAAAGTATCATTAACTTTCATAAAAAATATGATTCTTGATAGACATGACACATATTTGAAGTCTTCAAACTATATATTTGATGTCTAAACTACATCTAAGATTTTTTGAACTTAGTCTCAAGAAGACCATTTGGGTTCGCAACATTTTGCACAGTTCCTTCAACATCACCATTCATTCTCAAAATATTTTCATGTTGAGGGGTTTTAGAAACCTGTTGTATTGAGATATAATTTGTATTAAACATCCAACCAAATATTTGCATTAGGTGGTTGGTTGTACCTTTCATTTGGTTGGGCATCATCTACTTGATGCTCATGTTGTGCTTCATTTTGAAGAAGTATTTCTGGTGTATTTTGACATCATCTATTTTTTTCTACATTTATTCCACCTCTATCTTGAATTTAAAATTCTTTTACTATTTCTTTATACCTTCTTCTAACATGTATCTCTCTATCATCTTGGTTACACCTAGTCCTTTGTTCTTGTCTCTAACTTTCTGTCATTTATTCTTTTTGACATCTACTATAGTCACTTTCTGTAATGGACACCATGGAAATGCCCAAGGATCGAACCAACTGCTGATAAAGATTTTAATGGTTTTTGCATAGATTCTAAAACCACATAACATGAATAAGAAGGAATTTATGCAAACTGAAGATTGAACTACTACTGAAATAATATTATTTTTCAAACTAATAAAATTAAATAAATAGCAAACTCACTAATTACTCTAGCATCATAAAATCAAATACATAACAAACTCTTCAACTCACTAATTACACCCAATTTGCCTGTAGTTGGAAATGTGCCCAAGCTGCCTAATAATGAAGTTGACAGCAATGAATTCCAAAGACCAAACCCCAAGGGAATGATGTCTAGAATGTGACAAGAGAGGATAGATGTCCTCTAATGCCAAGAATAGATCTGTAACTCACACATCCATATTCTTCTCATATTCCACCATGCCTAACAATAGCTACAAGCTCTCCTTTTATTCCTACTTCATAGGGTCGACCACTTTATAAAAGCAAAGTGGGATAGATAAAATAAAATAAAATACAAAAAAAGCTAATGAACACACAACTGGACAACTGTTAAAGTGGGGACATTACAATCTTCCCCCCTTGAAATTGCTTGTCCTCAAGCAATCTTAGTCATGTTTTTTGTAACACCTTCTCACTCTCCCAAGTAGAATCTTCCTCTAGCAGGTCTCTCCATCTAACTAAATATTCTTTAATTACCTTGTTTAGTAGAGTCCTCTCCTTGGTATATAGAATAGCCTTAGGAATCAATACAAGCTTCCCCTCCTCATCTAATGGTGGCAAATTTGTAGAAGGCACAACTCTCTAACCGATGGCTTTCTTAAGCCTCGACACTTGAAACACATTATGCACCCAACTGCCCTTTGGAAGCTCAATCTTGTAGGCAACCTTGCCCACCTTGCAAATCATTCTATAGGGCCCATAAAACCTAGGCTTTAACTTCTTTGATTTTCTCTTCTTGAGTGATGACTATCTGTATGGTTGTAGCCTCAAGTAAACCATATCCCCAACCTCAAAGTTGCACTCTATCTAGGTTGGTCAACATATAATTTTTGCTGATTTTGGGCTTGATGTATATTCTCCTTGAGCACCCTCAAAATATCCTGACTATCCTGCAAGAATTTTTTTTCTTTGGGCACTCTACTATCCCCCAAAACTAGATCCATGAAACTAGGTGCTTCATAACCGTATAGTGCGTGAATGGAGTCATCTTGATGGGTATATGATAAGAGGTGTTATAATAGTACTCTACCACATGTAGCCATTTTACCCAAGCCCTCTTTTGTGTAGTCACATAGTTCCTCATATATCCTTCCACCCATTTATTCACAATCTCTATCTACCCATTTGTCTACAGATGATAACTAGTGCTAGGTGTAAGATCTGTGCTGCACTTAGATTCCTTGGCATATAGTGACTCTCTCTCCAAAATGGACAACACTATCTCAAGATGTTGTAAATGATCCTCCTGAGTCTTACTAAAGACCAAAATTTCATCAAAAAAAATTAGTACAAATCTCTGAAGCTACCCTCTAAATACCTGATTCATGCAACTCTAGAACGTAGCAAGGGCACTGGTTAGCCCAAATGGCATAACCAAAAAAATTGAAGTGGTCATAGTGACATTTAAAGGTTGTCTTATCAATGTTCTCCACCCTCATCCTGATCTGATGATACCCTGATCGTAAATCAATCTTGGTAAAAAAACATGCACCATGCAGCTCATCAATCAACTCATCTATTCGTGGGATGTGATATCTATTCTTAATGGTCTTCTTATTTAATGCCCTGTAATCGATGCACATGTGCATCATCCCATCCTTCTTCTTTACCAATACTACTGCTGAAGCAAAGGGGCTCTTACTAGGCCTGACATGCTCCATCTTCAACAACTCTTTGATTGCCTTCTCTATCTCATCCTTGCGTTTCTTAGGATGACAATAGGGAGTAATCATAATTGGTTTGGCTCCCTCCTCAAGCTCAATAACATGCTCTATCCCCCTGTCAGGAGGAACCCATGTAGAATCTCACCAAATACCTTAGTGTGCCTATCAAGTATCTCCTAGATATCTAGTGGATGATTCTTCACCTATGGCTCCTGTGAAGCTGGCATAGTGAAACATTCTACAACCCACTCTATGTCATTATGCTGAAAAAGCCTCTACATTCTCCTCAGGGAGACTACTCTGCAACTCCCATCTAAAAGAATTCTAAGTACAACAGTTCTCCCCTCATGCTGAAACCTCATCTCCAATTTTTTTAGGTTAAGTGTGAACTCAACTAGCGAGGCCATCCATGTCATGTCAATGATGAAATCATAGTCTCCCATGTCTAGTACATAGAACTCATCCTCCAACTCATAGCCATCTCCAAACCTGATGTGAAGATTAGATATCTTTCGAGTGCATAATATTTTTCACCCATTAGCTACCATGACTCTAAACTTGGTGTGCTCCTCGGTCTGTAAACCTCTCTTGGCTACCAATTGTGCATCTGTGAAATTATGTGTAGCCCTAGTATGAATGAGTGAGATCACTTTCTACCCCTAGATAGTACTTCTGACCTTAAATGTGATTTCCTTCTGAGCCCCCATTAATCATGCTAATGACTTCTCATCCTCAACAATGCTAGTCTCCTCTATAGTGCTATCCTCATCTGAATCAGAGTGTTGATCCTCCCTCTCTGATTGTGACTCCTCTGCTAAGAAATACTCCATTTAGCCTTGAGAGGACACTTATGAGATAAATCCCAAGGCTCTCTATAATGAAAAGATAGCTTCTTCTTTCTCAACTCATTCAGGGTGTCATTATCCAACTTATCCCTTTTTGGCTGAGCATCCTTGTGAAAAGATTTTTTTTCCTTCTCCTTGTCCTTTTTCATATATGAATCTCTATGCTGAAATCTGCTCCTAAAAGAAGAAGGTGCTAGGTAACAAGCCTTTTTAATGGCCTCCTATACCATAGTTGGGTCATGCCTCTTGACCCAACCCCTCAAGGGATCTAAAAGTTCATCCATAAACAACACTACTAACCTCCTCTTTGAAATATATGTGACCAACATAAGGAAACTCTAAAATTCACTAATATACATCTCAACTGATCCCCATAGCTTGAGTTGTGCCAACTCCTTAAATTGTAACTCAAGATCCCTGGTATAAATCTCTCTATGAGCTTCTCAGTGAACTCCTCGTAAGATATAATCTGATTATGCCCCAAGGTAACCATGCCATGGTACCACCACTCATGCACTAGTCCATCCAAGTGAATAGCCACATACTTTATAGCCTCCTCCTCAGGCATAGGATTTAGCTACAAGTATCTATCTACCTTCTGCACCCAAGCTTGTGTAGTTATCTTCCTTGAAGCATCATAATAAGCTAAAGAAAGTTTTCCAACTTTCTTTCTTAGCTCAAAGTTTTGATTTCTCCCTCCTAATTTGGGCATGTGTCTCATCCTAAAGTCCATATAATCTCTGAGGGAAATATCCACCTAAAACTCTATTCTACTAGCCTCCCAGTCACTCTTGAACTAATCTTGTAACTTGATAATCTATGGTTGATTAACTAGTTGAACTGGATCTCTAGGTGGGAAGGTGGGTAGAAGAGGTCTCAAGCTCATTGCTCAAGCTAGGTGAGCAACATGTCTAAAGTTATCAGTCTCATTCCCATTGTTACCATGTCCATTATTACCATTAATGTTATTCTTAGGACCGTTGTTGTTGCCTCAACCTTCATTATTATTGCCCCTATTGTTGTCATTTCCCCCATTGTTATTGTTTCCACTATTGACATCACCCAGATTAATATTGATGCCCATCTATCTAGCCATAAGTTGCAACATCATATCCATTCACCTATTCTACTCTTGTTGCATATGTTGCCCCTCCTACTATGTACCCAGTAATTGTCTAAACATTACATCCTCCTGATTTGAACCAATATTCCTCCCTCCACCGAATCATTTATCCCTATCATCTCGGTCACCCATACTATTGTCTTGTTCAAATAATATCTCCTTTGTATTTGTGTGACTAAATTGTATGTCCCTCTACATGGATGAACTAGACTATTCACTCTGCAAGTCTAAACTCCTACTTTGTCTTGCTCTAGTATTGTGGAAATTATAAAGCCCCTATTGCACATAAATGCTTAGCCCTTTTAATTTTTGATTTTAGTGTTTTGATATTTTGTTAAACAGTATTCCCTCTATCTGATTGTCCCAAATTCCCTATAAGACCTCCACAGGATGGAAAGACTTATAGCTCTAATACCACTATAATGGACACCCTAGAAATGCCCAAGGACTGAACCAACTACTGATAAAGATTTTAATATTTTTTGCATAGATTCTAAAACCACATAACATGAACAAGAAGGAATTTATGCAAACTGAAGATTGAACTACTACTGAAATAATATTAGTTTTCAAACTAATAAAATTAAATACATAGAAAACTCACTAATTACTCCAGCATCATAAAATCAAATACATAACAAACTCTTCAACTCACTAATTACACCCAATCTGCATGTAGCTGGAAATGCACCCAAGCTGCCTATTAATGAGTTGATAGCAATGAATTCCAAAGGCCAAACCCCAGGGAATGATATCTAGAATGTCACAAGAGAGGATAGACATCCTCTAATGCCAAGAACAAATTTGTAACTCACACATCCATATTCTTCTCATATTCCACCATGCCTAACAATAGCTACAAGCTCTCCTTTTATTCCTACTTCATAGGGTCGACCAATTTACACAAGCAAAGTGGGATAAATAAAATAACATAAAATAAAGAAAAAGCTAATGGACACACAACTAGACAACTATTAAATTGGGGACATTACACTTTCGTATTGTCTTTTACATTCTCTATGGTAATTTCTTCTCTCTTCCTTTAATTAAAAGTTCAACCTTGGTCTCACCACAACTAATCACATGAAAATAGAGTGAAGTTAGTAAAATAAATGAAGAACATGGCTTTTTTTATGAACTAATGTATTATATTATAAGTTAAACAATTTAGTTAAATGTATGAATGTAGGTGGTGTACTGATATTGGAATATGTACTTAAATGATATAAATGAAATATGTAGTTCAATAATATCCTTATAATTATATTTATTTGTTGAAGATAACAAAAATTTATGCAAAAAAAAAGTACAATAAGATAAACAATATTTAAAAACAAACTCTCAATATACATAAAAAACAGTGATTCAAAATTGTAACAACATTAAAGAGACCTTTTATTTATATAGAGAACAATTCCATATTGGTAAAATCCAAAAAGTCTTCTCTTGTTTACACTACAAAAATAATGATACCAAGAAATGATATGCTCCTTTATAAGGTAATACATGTGAAAATAGAAAGGTCAAAGAGCTAATCAATTCCATTGTCAAGGCCTCCATTGGCCTTTTATCTAGTCCAAACCTAGATGCTAATTGAAAAGTGAATATGGTTTTAAAGTTTCAGTGTCAAGAAAATACACTTCACAAAAAAAGTCACGACTCAATGGGGTTTTAAATGTAGCCTCCACAATCCCTCACCACCAACAATCATTTTCTCTAACCTTGACAGAGTCCCTTACAGATATATGATGCAGTAATGGAATGGCAGACGATAGGGGTCTAATACATTGTACAGTGACCTCCTCTATGATTTGTTGTCTAGTCCACTCATTCATAACAAAATCATCATACTGAAAATAAAATGTTGGTCATCTATATTTGGCACAATTCCTATGATTGTGCCCTTAAACCAAGCATCTTGGTCCCCTCTTTCAAGGAACATATATCTACCTTCGTGCCAATTAGGTTCTCCATGTTATCTTCCTTAAATATTATTACAACAAAGTTGTTATTTCGATGAATCATTTAAAAATGATTATAAAACTTGTACAACAATATGACAAGTTAATATAATCTAACATTAATTGAAACATGATTACAATAAAAATGATATTTAAATTAATCATTTCATAATTTAATTCTAAAACAACTTGTACTGCAATATAAGATGTTAATCTAATGTAACATTAATATACAAAAAAAAGTAATGCAATTTAATTTAATAGTAATCTAGCAAAGGAAATTAATGTTAGTATACATTGATCTAATAATTAGATTAATTTTAACATTAATAAAACATAATTTAGCATCAACATTAATCTAATAGTAATTAACAAAAAAAAAAAGTTAATATAACATTAACCTTATAAATATATATTAAAACTAACATTTCATTATAAAAGAATATATTAACATTAATATATGATTTTTTAAAAATATTAAAATGATTTATACAGTGGCATTGCCTTCCATATGTAAAATTAGAAAATATAAACTAACATTAATCTAAAATAATTAATATTTTCAAATGATTCTTCTTCCTTTCTAAACCACTCTTCTTAGGATATTTATACATATATCCTAAAAAGAGAGGTTTAGAAAGGAAAAATATAAAAATACACTAACATATTAATTTACTATTTTTTTCAAAACAAAATAATGTAACATGCATATACATATTATTAATTGTTTGTTTTTTTCAAAGAATATAAAAAACATTCATATGGGGCCACTACCTTCCATATGTAAATTTAGAAATTCTATCCTACCATTAGTCTACAAAAGTTACATTTGAAAACATAAAGCAACATTTATTTAAACAGCCTAAATGATAATATCAAATAGCTGCATACTATGATGGAGGTTAGCACAGGGGTGAAAGATGACATAGACAATGAGGAAAATAGGGTCACTAAAGAGGATGTCAACCCCTTGGTTGGGAGACTGAGCAATAAAATGAGATTGAACAAGAGGAAGAGGGACATGGAGGACTCTTCAGATGATATTTAGCTGATGACTAATGTGACAGAGACCATTGAAAAGTTGGAGCTCAAGGCAGTAGAGTTGGTCAAAGATATGGTGCCCTGATAGGTTCTCCTAGCTTTTCTATTTTTCTTTTGGTTTTTTGGTTTGTTAGGCTTGCCTACTCCTTAAGACATTGTGTTTTCTCATGAATGGTTCTAGTGGCCTTCTATGGCTTGATAATTTTTGATGTTTTGCTTTATGCTCTAGACTTTAAGTTGGTTTTATTTTTCTTACTTAATAAAAAAATATTAATCTAAACAAAGTTGCATCTATAATCTGAAATCTTTTTGCATGTATTCTTGATCAAATGCATGTTAGAATCTGAAATCTAAAATGATATCACAAATTCTAACATGCATTCTAACATGACATCTAACATGCATTTCTACATGAAATCTAAGATGCATTTGTACATGAAATCTAACATGCATTTTAATATATGTAAAAATATAACATGCATTCTAAATACAAACATGAAATAAAACATGACTACCATGAAATCCAACATGAAATCTAACATGCAATCTAAATTCAAATATTCTAACATTCTAACATGCATTCTAACATTCATTTTTCCATGAATCTAAGCTGCATTCTAACATTCATTTTTAGATGAAATCTAACATGCATTCTAATAAAATTAAAATCTAACATGCATTATAAATTCAAACATGAATTCTAACATGCATTCTAGCATGAAATCTAGCACGTGTTCGAATTTGTGAAAACAAATATAAATCCATAATCTATTGAAAGAGTTAGATTAAAAAACAAGAAATAAAATTGGCATATTAATAACACGATACCAATTTCTAATGAAATAATCAAAGGCATAATAGTATTAATATTTCCTAATGTGTTGTATGATATATTTGAGATATGAAATTTAGAGAACTAGCCTGTTTATATATGTAAGAGTTGGTAGAAGGTTTGGATAAGGTTGAGACAAGTGTCTCAACTTGGAGGAAGTATAGTCACCATGGAATCAACCACCTACAGTCTAGAAGGGTGATGCCAAATTGGACCGAACCATATCTTTAGAGTAGTTGTGTCAAAAATATGACTCGACAATATTCTCCTAATAATAATATCTAAAATAAATAATTCCTCCTAATTTATTAGTTCACCTAAGTAAACTTAATAAAAGAGTGAAATGGAAAATAACCATTTACTATAACAACATGTATTGTAAATTCAAACATAAAACCTAACATTCATTTTAAATACTATTCTAAATCAAACTACTATTATGAATATAGAAACTAATCTAAATCAAAACTAAACAAAAAATAATATCAATGGATTACTTTTCTTTTTGATGTGGATTGTTGATTTTCAAATCTGGAAAACTTCTCTCCAAACTTTCTTTCTCCTTCTTCTTCAAAATCACCTTCTTCCTTCTTAAATATCTCTACTTTCTCTCAAAGTATCTCTTCCTTCTCATAATTTCTCTAGTCTAACTCTCAAAAATCTCTATTCTTCCACTCTATTTCTCTCGTATTTTTTTTCCAATTCATATTGTTCTTTGCAAATCAAAAATGAAAGGAGAGAAGAGTGTTTTATAACCACAAAAACAACTCTTCAAGTCCTCATAGTGACTCTTCAATTTTCAAATAATGTCTCTTTATTTTGCCCAACTTTTCAAATTTCTTAAATAGCTATTTGGATGCAACGTGAAAAAATTATTAAACAAAAAAATCCACAACTAAATGGTGACATTTTACTTTTAAAAACTTTTTAAAAATAAAATTTAAATAATAACCCCATCACATGGGGCACTGGCTAAATAGCCACGAAATTGCACCTGGCCGTTTATTTTTGTCAGTCTATTTCCATCATGTCTCCAGTGGGGAGTGTTAGATTGTGGTGACTGATCAGGAAAGTACTGTACATACTTCATAAATAGTGGGGTTCGGGGCATCGCCCCGAAATTTTATTTTTTTTTGGAAGTAGCCGACATGGTAGCCGACATATGGCCGACATGTTATAACCCTAAAGCAGTTTAATACTTGTATAAAAAGGGCTTAGGGTTGGGTATTTTTTATATGTGGTGATACGAAATTGGTTCTGCGGTGGTATTGAGCTGTAAGGGATTACGGATTGTAATCAGGTTGTAATCACTGGATTGTAATAAGATCAGACTTGCTATTTTGGTGGACGTAGCCCAAGGATTGGGTGAACCACGTTAAATCTTGGTGCCTTGTGTTCATTTCTGTGTGTTCTATTATTTTCTGTTATTGGTTATATTTGCATGTAATTTTTTATTTCTGTCTGTGGTTTATCCTAACAAGTGGTATCAGAGCAAGGTTGTCTTTCAGTTATCCTCTGCAGGAAAGTCTCACGGTTAAGTGGGAGTCTCACAGTTGAGTGGGAGCGATGGCAGATGAGGGTAAGTTGAGGGTTGACAGGTTTAATGGGCAGAACTTCCAGTTATGGAAGATGCAAATGGAAGACTATTTATATCAGAAGGATTTATGGAAGTCGTTGGAAGGAAAAGCCAAGAATCAGGGAACTATGTTAGAGGCTGAATGGGATCTTTTGGACAGAAAGGCACTCGAAAGCATTCAGTTATGCTTGGCACCATCGGTGGCATTTAATATTACAAAAGCAAAGACGACAGAAGATTTGATGAAAACCCTAGCGACACTGTATGAAAAGCCCTCCGCTTCAAATAAGGTATTTCTCATGAAGCGTTTATTTAATATGAAAATGGCAGAAGGTGGATCTATTGCAGATCATTTAAATGAGTTTAATACTATTACTAGTCAATTATCTTCTGTGGGTATCAATTTTGATGAAGAAATTAGGGCTCTCTTGATTTTGTTTTCTTTGCCTGAAAGCTGGAATGGCTTGGTAATGGCGGTGAGTAATTCTGTTCCTGGATCTAGTACCCTAAAATATGATGATGTGATCGGTGTTATTTTAAGTGAGGAAACTTGTAGAAAATCCTCAGGTGGATCTACATCAGGAAGTGCTTTAAATGCACAAAGTAGGGGCAGAACGACTGAAAGAGGAAGTAACTCTGGAAATCGTGGGAAATCAAGAGGAAAGTCAAAGGGGAGGAGGTCTCAATCGAGAGGACCAAATGATTGCTGGTACTATGGGAAACCAGGGCACAAAAAGAAAGATTGTTGGACTCGAAAGAAAAATGAACGAGATAAATCAGATGGAGACAAAGAGGCAAATGTGGTAAGTAACAAATCCGAAGAGGATGCTTTGCTTCTGTCTTTAGAGAGTGTTGATAATTCATGGGTTTTAGATTCTGGTGCTTCTTTTCATGCTACACCTCATAGAGGTTATTTCATTGATTATGTCCAAGGGGATTTTGGGCCTGTTTATTTGGGGGATAATGAACCCTGTCAGATTGTTGGAAAGGGAAAAATTAAGATTAGGTTGCAGAATGGGAATCATTGGCTACTACATGAGGTAAGACATGTTCCAAAACTAAGTAGAAATTTAATTTCAGCAAGGCAACTTGGTGATGAGGGTTGTGTAGTTACTTTTAATGATAAAAATTGGAAGGTTTCAAAAGGTTCCCTTGTAGTAGAAAAAGGTGTGAAAGTAGGCACCTTATATCTTTGTACAGGTCATATTGTTCCTTCTACTTTGATTTTTTCAGAGAAAAATGAATATTCAGGAACAATTATTGCAGTTGAGCAGGGAGAACAAATAGCTGATATCTATTCTGATACAGCGCTGTGGCACAATAGACTTGGGCACATGAGTGAGAAAGGTATGAAAGTACTTCATTCAAGGAAAGTTTTACCAGGTCTAAAATGTGTGAATATGGATTTTTGTGAAAGTTTTGTATATGGAAAACAAAAGAGAGTGAGTTTTGTAAAGACAGGGAAGGAAAACAAAAAGGAGAAATTAGAGCTTGTGCATACAGATGTATGGGGACCGGCTCAGGTATCTTCCCTTGGTGGCTCTCATTATTATGTTACATTTATTGATGATGCAACTAGAAAAGTATGGGTTTATTTCCTTAGACAGAAATCTGATGTATTTCAAACTTTTAAGAAATGGAAATGCTTGGTTGAAAATGAGACTGGTAAGAAATTAAAATGTCTCAGATCTGATAATGGTGGTGAGTATTGCAGTCATGAATTTGAAGATTATTGCTCCACTAATGGTATTCGTAGACAAAAAACTATTCCAAGGACTCCACAGGAAAATGGAGTGGTTGAACGCATGAACAGGACTATAATGGAGCGCGCAAGGAGCATGAGGTTGCATGCTGGGTTGCCCTTACACATGTGGGTGGAGGCTATCAATACTGCAGTATATTTGATTAATAGAGGTCCCTCTACTCCTTTGGGCTGTGGTATTCCAGAGGAAGCATGGACTGGTAAGAAGGTGAGTTATTCTTTTCTCAAGACCTTCGGTTGTGAAGCTTTTTCTCATATAGACTTTGAAAATAGAACCAAGCTAGAAGCTAAATCAAAGAAATGTGTCTTTGTTGGATATGGCATTAATGAATTTGGCTATAGGCTTTGGGATTTTGAAAATCATAAAATTATAAGAAATCGGGATGTCATATTCAATAAAAAAGTGTTGTACAAAGATCTGTTGTAGCAACATGAGAAGAAAGAAGATGATTATGTAGTGCTGGATGATACTCCAAAAGCTGATGTTCCAGCCATTCCTCATGATGTGCAACAACTGCAACAACAAATACCACACACACCAGTGAATGTTAGACGGTCAACAAGGCCAATTAGACCTCCACAAAGTTTTTCTCCCTCTTTGTATTCTATTTTACTTACTGATGCTGGTGAACCTGAAAGTTATGATGAAGCTGTGCAGGTGGATACTAAGATTCAGTGGGAGTTTGCAATGAAAGATGAAATGGACTCTTTGCTGAAAAATAAGACATGGGATTTGTGCAAGTTGCCTGCAGGTAAAAAGGCTTTACAGAATAAATGGGTTTACAGGTTGAAAGAAGAGGAAGGAGGTAAGAAAAGATTTAAGGCCAGGTTAGTTGTAAAAGGATTTGCACAGAAAAAGGGAATTGATTTTGATGAGATATTTTCTCCTGTTGTTAAAATGACTTCTATTCGTACTATTTTAAGTCTTGTGGCTACTGAAGATTTGCATTTAGAGCAGATGGATGTTAAAATAACCTTTCTTCATGGTGATTTGGATGAAGAAATATATATGGCTCAGCCACAGGGTTTTCAGGTCAAAGGTAAGGAGAACTTAGTGTGCAAATTGAAGAAAAGTTTATATGGCTTGAAGCAAGCACCTCGGCAATGGTATCTGAAATTTGACAGTTTTATGCATGAGCATGGATATAATAGGTGTCATTCAGATTACTGTGTTTATTTTAAGAGGTTGGATGATGATAGCTACATTATTTTATGTTTATATGTGATGATATGCTTGTAGCTGGGTCTAACATGGATCATATTAAGGGGCTGAAACGCCAATTAGCACATGCATTTGCTATGAAGGATTTGGGGGCAGCAAAACAAATCCTTGGTATGAAGATTTGCAGAGATAGGAAGAACAGAACATTGACGCTATCTCAAGCTGATTATGTTGAGAAGGTGCTGCAACGTTTTTGTATGGAGAATGCTAAAGCTGTCAGCACACCTTTACCTGGTCATTTGAAATTGACTAAGGAGATGTGTCCCAAGACACAAGAAGAGGAGGATAAGATGTCCAAGGTACCCTATGCTTCAGCTGTAGGAAGTTTGATGTATGCTATGGTATGCACTAGGCCAGATCTTGCACATGCAGTGGGAGTCGTTAGCAGGTATATGAGTCATCCAGGTTTTGAGCATTGGAATGCTGTCAAGTGGATTCTCAGATATTTGAGAGGAACATCCAATAAGTGTTTACACTTTGGGGGCTCTACTACTGATTTACAGGGCTATGTTGACTCAGATTTGGCTGGGGATATTGATACCAGGCGAAGTACTACAGGTTATGTCTTTACTGTTGGTGGGGCAGCCGTGAGCTGGGTTTCTAGGCTACAGAAGATTAATGCTCTCTCCACTATAGAGGCAGAGTATGTTGCTGCTACAAAGGCAGCCAAAGAGATGATATTGCTTCAGTTCTTCTTGGAAGAATTGGGACATCCTCAGAAGGATAATTATTTGTTCACAGATAGTCAAAGTGCCATTCATCTTGCTAAGAATTCAGCTCTGCATTCTAAGACCAAACACATACAGTTGCGGTACCATTTCATTCGGTCAGTTTTGGAGGATGGACAGTTAAAGCTGGAGAAGATACATACCAATGAAAATCCAGCAGATATGTTGACAAAGGTTGTAACAAGGGAGAAGCTGAACTCCTCTTCAGCTTCATTTGGTCTTTTAGACTAAATGTGAATAAAAGAACAGCAGAGTCCAGGGTGGTTTGATCCAGTGGGAGCCCCATGCGGTAGTTGTATTGCTACAGGATCAGTCTCCAAGTGGGAGATTGTTGTTTAGTGTGGAGCTTGATCAATCCCCAAGTGGGAGATTGTTAGATTGTGGTGACTGATCAGGAAATTACTGTACATACTTCATAAATAGTGGGGTTCGGGGCATCACCCCGAAATTTTTTTTTTGTTTGGAAGTAGCCGACATGGTAGCCGACATATTATGGCCGACATATGGCCGACATGTTATAACCCTAAAGCGGTTTAATACTTGTATAAAAAGGGCTTAGGGTTGGGTATTTTTTATATGTGGTGATACGAAATTGGTTCTGTGGCGGTATTGAGCTGTAAGGGATTACGGATTGTAATTAGGTTGTAATCACTGGATTGTAATAAGATCGGACTTGCTGTTTTGGTGGACGTAGCCCAGGGATTGGGTGAACCACGTTAAATCTTGGTGCCTTGTGTTCATTTCTGTGTGTTCTATTATTTTCTGTTATTGGTTATATTTGTATGTAGTTTTTTATTTCTGTCCGTGGTTTATCCTAACAGGGAGGACTGCTTTCATTTCCCATGCCAAATCTGTGGCACTAGCCAGAGTGTGTCAGTCCGCCCTTTCCAAACTTCCGTGGGATGCTATGTCCAGTGAATTCTGACATGTCAGTTCAGATTTCTTACCGCCCTAAAGGGTAGTTGTAATTTTATTTAGATTATTATGTTTATAGTATTTTTATAACAATAGTGTTTGTATTGTTTTTTTAATAGTTTCTAATTTATTTTTTATGAATAGTTTGTATGGATAGTTTCTATTCCATATTATTAATTTTTAATTTTTTAGATAAGTAAAAAAGTTATAAGTGAATTTTTATAATTAAATATTTATATTGCTAAATAATTTGTATTATTGTAAATTTTAAATTTTATAACTAAAAAGTTTTAAAGAAAATTTTAATATATTAGTTATAATAGAGGATGTGATTAAATATGACAAAACAAACTTACACGCTATTATGAAGAAATAATTTGACACGTTATTAAAAAATTAATATTATAACTTATTGAATTTTAATATTTACAAAAATCTTTAACATACTTTATAAACTGTATAATTATTTTATTTTATTTTAAATATAGGTAAATTTTTATAATTAATATTTATATTTTTGTAAAATAATTTGTATTATTGTAAATTTTAAATTTAATAAGTAAAATATTTTAAAGAAAATTTTAATATATTAATTATAATAGAGGATGGGATTAAATATGACAAAACAAATTTACACATTATAATTTGACACGTTATTAAAATAAATTGATATTATAACTTCATAGATTTTAACATTTAAAAAAATCTTTCACACATTTTATAAAATATAATAATAATATAATTAATTTAATTTAAGAAACTTTTAAAAATTTAATTATAATATTTTATCATCTTAGTTTTATTTCTTATATTTCATTTTGTTTCATAGTAGTGATAGCATTATACCAATGTAAAAAATTTCACATAATATTTTCTAAATATATTTTCTAATTATATATTTAAAATTATAAAAATCTTCACCTAAGGCCTAAATTGTTTTTTTTTTTAATCAACTTTATGTAGTGTTTTATCATCTAAATTTTACTTTTTTTTGATGTATTAGAATAAGATTTGACTTTGTTTAATTAATATAACATTAGTATATATTTCTTTGGTAATTATTAAAAAGTAACTAATTATATCAAATAAAATAATTTAAATTATTGTGTCAAAAGATCTAACAAAATAATAATTTAAAAAATCAAAACCAAATAATTTTAATTTAATTATTATAAAAGAAATCTATAAAAATGCTATATTAATTAATGCATCATAATGTTACTACTATGAAATAAAGTCAAATCTTATTCTAATAGAACAAAACAAAAAGTAAAATTTAGATAATAAAACACTATTGTTATAAAATAGAGGAGCAGTCGCCTTGCTATTTTTTAGGAAATATTTTAAAGCTAGCGGTCCCATGATGTTCAAAATTTTAATTCTGAAATTTAAGGAAGGTATGCATTAAAAATAAATTGAAAATTTACAAAATTTTAGATACAAAAGGATGGTGACAATTTTAAATAAAAAATTTAAATATCTAATTAGAAAAAATATTTAGAAAATACGATGTGAAATTTTTTACATAAGTACAATATTATCACTAGTATGAAACAAAATCAAATGTAAGAAATAAAATTGAAATAATACAAATAAGTTCTTAAAATTTCTTAAATTAAATTTATTATTATTATTATATATTAAAAAAATTTAAAATCTTAAAATATAATAAGTTATAGTATTAATTTATTTTAATAACATGTCAATTTATTTATTATTATTTATCGATAATAGTGTAAATTTGCTTTGTAGATTTAATTTCATTTTATTATAACTAATATATTAAAATTTTCCTTAAAACATTTTATTTTAAATTTTAAAAATTTCAATAATACAAATTATTTTATATGTAATTATAAAAAATCACTTATAACTTTTTTACTTATCCAAAAAAATAATTAATATTATAGAATAGAAAGCATTCATAAGAACTATTAAAAAAAAAACAATACAAATACAATATCTAGTATAAACATAATAATAATCCAAATAAAATTATAACTACCCTTTAGAGCGGTAAGAAATTTGATAGAATTGACATGTCAGAATTCACTGGACGTAGCATCCCACGGAAGTTTGGAAAGGGCGGACTGACACACTCCGAGTGGTGCTACAGATTTGGCATGGGAAACAAAAGTAGTCCTCCCCACTGGAGATGTGACGGAAATAGAGTGACAAAAATAAACAGTCGCGTGCAATTTTGTGGCTATTTAGCCAGTGCCATCACATGGTAGGTGTTATTATATATATATTTTTTAAAATTAAATTTGGTGAAGGGGCTACCATCCCCCACCACCCCCCAAATAACACATGCACACAATTTTTTTATTAAAAACATTTTTTTGAAAATGTGATGGTAGGGCCACCACTCACATTCCTCCCATTTCCACACAACAACACTGACGCTGCTATGAGCAGTAGTAATTGTCATCACTGACATCGATAGTTACTGCCAGTGACACAACGCTAGTGTTGTCGAGCGGTGTAACCTCTACGAGTGTGGTTTTTTAATTTTTGAACCTTTTTTTTTTAACATTTTTAGTTTTTATTAGTTTTTTGGTTTTTTATTTTATAATTTTATTTTATGTTTTTATGCTTTTATTAATTTTATATATATATATATATATATATATATATATATATATATATATATATAATGTTTTATTTATTTTTAGTTGTATTTTTTAAGTAATTTTATTTTAATATTCATTTATATATTTTTATTTTAGTGTTGGTAAGTTATATTGGATTGTAAAATATCACGTGGAATGCATTTGATATTTTAATTTTAATTTTTGTTTATAACTATTGCTCAATCTTTTTTCCTTACATGATTATTCTTTCGAATATTTCTATGTTGATAATTGTTGTTGCCATTGTATATGCCTCTCGACATAATAAGAGTTTTGATAAAAATAGTCTAAAAAATGAGCACAAAACAAATTAATTCTTGTCAAATGTGAAAAGCCCAGTAGACATAGACACAAAGAAATTGACAATCTTCCATTCCATGCAATCAAATGAAATGGTTATTAGAATGAAATGATAATAAATCTACACGACAAAAAATAAATGAAAATGAAAAGACGTTCGTGCTATTTCAACACTCGTAGTATGCCAATAATTAGAGAACTCTCAATTCTATGTAAATGTTGATGTCAAAAATGATGCATCAGGCAAAACCACATATAATAATAATATAACCACACATAATAATAATAGTGAAAACTTAATAGACCTTATGCATACTATTAGCATAGTTTTTAAAGCAATGACAATGCAAATTTATGAGGAAAGTTAAATTTAGAGAAAATATCAGTTGATGAAATTATTTCCTTGATAGACTCAAAGGGAAACATAATAGAGCACACTTATAGCCATATAGACTAAGAATAAAAATAAGAAGGCATGAGCGAGAACAAAACAATTATCTTTTCATTAAGTCAGTATTAGGTGTGAGTGTTTTCACTTATTAAGACAACTTACAATGAGTTACCCTACAGCCTCTTAGGGCCCCAGCCCCCATTGCAAGCCACTTCCTATCACTACAAGTAGATAACCTACCCTAGACTCATGGAATCATAAATCACAAAATACCAAAAGATAATCCACAATATAAATATCAATTCTCCATGAGTCAACTAAAAAGCATCCATAGATTATCATGACCACAACAATTCTCTATTGGCAACTGAAGGTATCGCTGATAGTCACAATAATCATTGGTTCTTAAAAAGAAACCAAAAAGCATCTCAAAGTAATAATGATCGAAGACTCCAAAATGGTTGAGTCAAAACATGTCACAACATGGTATCATCAAGATATAAATCAACACTTCAGTCCCATCATGGCGACTAGAAAGTAGTCCAAGGATAACTGACCAATGACTCAAAAATGGTTAAGTCAAGTGTCTCAGATACATATAACACAACTTCACTCAAGAAGACTGATGAGCGATAACAATCAGTAAATACAAACATCTCATAGAGCATACCATCACATTACCATGGTTGGGTTTATTAAAAATTGAGATCTAAGACATCATCATGACATCACAATCATAAACCCCAAGCCTCTAGTAGATGTCCTATAACTAGTCAACAACCAATCAACCCAAAAACCCAAAACAAGAAGCATAGAGAAAACACAATGCAAGCACATGTTTTGGTTTGCTAAAATTACATAGTTGAATTAAGTTTGAAGGTTTCAGTTTTTGTTTGCAAGTATACTTCAAGTGTATAAAATTCTTCGTTTAATCTCCAAGTCAACCCTTTCCAATGCCAATTCAAGTAAATTAATCAAATTAATTAACACTTATTTCCAAAAGACGTCTCCCATTAAGACTTATCAACATTCAAGTAGATAATTCACAGTTTCTTTAAAACTCGTGTTACCAATAATCATATCATTTTTAACTCCATCGTATAACTTAATTATCAATTAAATTTAATTAATTTTATAATTAATTAAATTAATTAATAATCACATAACTATGTTAACAAGTCAATGGATAACAGTTGATTTTAGCAATAATTTCTTGAATTAAAAATCAACTATTTTCTAATCCATTAATATTTAAATTAATAATCTAATAATAACTTGTTAATAAATACTAACAAGTTAAATTTAAAACAAATTTATTAATAAATCTACAATACTAGATTCATTATTTTTAATGAATTTAATATCTCTTTTCGATCTAACAATAATTAGCAAATTATTATTAAATCGATAATTCATATTTAACAATCATCAACATTTAACATTTATAAATAACAAGGTTGAAGTCAAATACTGGATATATATATATATATATAAACTCACAATATAAAAACTTTGTAATATAATATTTATTACAAATTTGAAATAACATTGAAAGCCGAATTGCATATAAATCATATTGTAAAATGGTATATATTAATAAAACAATGTATGCAATTTGAAGTATGGCGCAAGCTTAAAGCCACTGCCACAAACCTATGGCAGTGTCGTGCGGTCCTACCTTTGTCGCAGGGCCTGCGACGACAGGCACAGACTGCCGACCATAAAAAAAGGGGACGGGGTGGGTAAAAACCCCCCCTTCCCATCCAATTATATATATATATATATATATATATATATATATATATATATATATATATATATATATATATATATATATATATATATATATATATATATATATATATATATATATATATATATATATATAACATTTTTCAAAACATAAATTGCATGTGCGATTCGAATTTTAAAAAATGTATTTCGACTGCGATTTAACATTCGATTTTTCAATATATATATATATATATATACATATGCAGATTTGAAAAATATAAAAACATGCATAATTCTACAGAGAACATATACACAATTTTTTTTAAAGGGCTTCCAATTTTAAGAATCTCCTATAAAATATTTGTTCTCTAAATTTACCCAATAATTCTTCTAATAGGTTTGATTATAAATTTTAACCCTAGCCCCATAATTTCATTGGATCTACGCATATGAAAATTTCTTATATAGAATTTAACTACCCATAACAAAAGCATGCAAACAAGATATGCAAAATCCTCAGAAAGCATTCAGAAGACACGAAGAAGACAGGAAGTGCAAGATGCGGAAATAACATAAGAAAAATCACAAGTGTCTACCTGGACACTGATGCTAAATCACTTCTCCTCAGAATCCGCAAAGCAAGCTCCTTCCTTCTCCAATGTTCCTAGGTCCTCCAAACACGCTCCAATGCTCTCCCTAAGCTTCTAGGAGTGCCTGAATATAAAGAACTCTCAGGAAGCACCTAAAATGTCTTTAGAAACAACCAAAAGGTGTTGACAACTAAGCATGAGTCTTTTCCAACCTTCTAGATGAGTCATAAGGTTATAGACACCATGTGCTTAATTTGTGCGCCAACTTCTGTGTTGTTGACATATGTGCAATCAAGAGGGCGTTTACTCCTAGGCAAGCTTATAACTTTTATTTTAATTCTTTTATTACTTTTATTATTATTATTTATTTATTACTTTATTATTATTTTTATCATTATTAATTTTAATTTCTTTTATTTAATTCTTTTCTCAATTAATTCTCATTTAATTAATTATAATCAAAATATGTAAAGGTCATGATATTATATTAATTATTCCAAAATAATTAAATTATTAATTAAATCTTTTTATTTAAGACTTAATTAATAGAAAATTCACCATAGAACTCCAAGATAAAATATGAAAACCCATCATAGAACAATCCATACATAATTAGTCTAAAGGGTTAAAAATCACGAATTATGTCATTCGACACATTCGAAAAGTAAAATATACAGATACTTGTCCTACCTCACTAGGACAAATGGCTTAGGGGTTTAGGATTTGGACTTGAGAATTTATCTCCCTTCTCTTACCATTGAGATAGTGCGATAGGGTACGCTCATCCTGGTAATTCAGGGAAGTCAATACCCGGTACTTGCAACCTGCATAAAAACCATGCATGTACATACAATATATATATATATATATATATATATGCTAAGCTAAACAGGCAATGGCAGGAAGTGATACATTGTTTAGATCCCGACTAACAGGTGACTACGACTCCCTTCCTTAACCACATCAGCAATGCCATACATAAGAACAAACACGCACACCATACACATGCCAGTATGGGGTAAGTATCCATAATAAAACACATATGATAATAAACCATCCAACTAATCATCATCAATAATTGAAAATAATGTAATAATCATCATGCATATATGAAATGTAGAGTCTAAACAATCTCATCACATATCGACTGAATCCATAGCACAATATCTGATAGTCTCAAAACAATACTACTAACCATAAACATAAAACTAGTCTAACATAGTCCGACAATAATAGCAACAATATGTCCAGAAAAATGTAAATGAGGGCAGGCACTACAATGGACTCTATTACGAGTCTATAATAACATTTAGTACATATCAATCCCTGTTAGGAGACTTTGAATCCCTGTTAGGAGATTCCAACCCTATTAGGAGTTGTAGAAGATAGATGGATCCATTATCCAAACAATTTTAGGGGCAAGACCAATTACCCCACTATCCAAATAATCTCTATATTATTCCTTGAAAAATATTAGAAATGAATAGTATTGCTCCTTCCTCTTTCTCTATCCTATCAACCAAATCTTTATTCCTTCTAATCTTGTAACCAGATCACAAATCTCGCATCTAATAATTCCTTGGATCGCTCATTGGCATTCACTAAACACTCTGCTCCTTTTTGCACTTGATACTTGTTCAACACATTTGATACATTCAACACACACTTTACAAATAAACAAAACATCTTTATTTTATACCATATCTTCAAAATAATTCCTTGAGTCGACCTCGAGGCTTTCTCAATTAACTATAATAAGATAATTAATTAATTCTCAATTACAATAGCACTGTCAGCTCATAGTTTATACAACTTCTCACATGTGTGACACTAGGGCTTGCACATTCGCTGACATTGCCATTAGATAGTCTTATGTCATTGGCTGACCACACATCACGAGATTATATCTATGTTAGAAGATATAATGCAAACATCATAAACTACTTCTTAGGTACTTTGTCTCTATAATGCTCTCTGTAAATCAGGTGCAACTTTTGTATGATGTTGACTTACTTGTTGTGCATTGGACCACGTCATTAGGTTACAATATAGCACATGTCCATGATTGTACATGATCAAAAAATCAAAACCTTGCCCATACAACAAAGATCTATGTCTACTACTCTGTTAGTCTTTACATAGTTATTGCTATGTTGACATCAATGACAAACACAATCATGAATGCAACATGTCTATACTCTCCAATGCTTAGGATACTCCCCCAAAGGAATACCACTAGCATTCATGCTAACAATCTCCCCCTTTGGCATTGATGGCAACATAGATGAAAAATATCTAAGTTTCAAAAATACCAAATAATACTCTATTGTTGCTACTGTTGTTCTCATCTTCTCATATCAAATATGAAATCCTCTAGAACACTACTGTATTCAACATCTTCTAAATTGACATCAAGAGTTGTTCACCAAAAAAATTCTCTTTCTTTAGGATTGACAATAATTGTTCACATTAAACAAATTACCATACATCAGAATTATTCATGTTACATATCTCGCCCATAAAAGCATTCCTCTATTCTTACATGAATCTTTCTAAATCTCCCTAATAAATGTCTCTTGCCCATTCATGTTTAGGAGATGTTTTCATTCATTCTCTCTCCCATTGACATCAATGACAAAGGCCTCATTATGTCAATATTACTACTTCGATATACAACTAACTCGAGTGTCCAAGGACACTATTCAATACCAAATACCAAATACCAAGTACCAAGAGTCCTCAATAACTCAGCTCATCACAGATACTCCCCCATTTGGGAAGCATCAACATACAATCTAGTCTAACAATAGTGTTATGTACCACTGGATTGATGCACTTTCTACATCATCTACTCTGAAGTAGGCAGGGGCATAACCCCAAGCATACCTCTCAAGTACTCAAATGTATCTTTAGGTAAGGGCTTCATAAAGAAATCTGCAATATGATCTTTAGTACTCACATATTCCAGTCTAATATCTTCTATTGCCTTCTCTCTTAAGACATGATACTTAATAGATATATGCTTAGTCTTAGAATGTAATACATGATTCTTAGACATACTTACTATACTTGTTTTATCGTAGTATATGATAACAGGTTCTATATATTCAATCCCAATATTTTTTGGCAATTGTTTCATCCACATAACTTGATTACATTTATTTTTTGTTGCTACATACTCGACTTCAGCTATACTCTATGAAATGCAATCTTGTTTCTTGCTCACCCAAGAAACCAATCTTCCTCCAAGGAAAAATGCTCCACCACTGGTGCTCTTTCTATCATCCATACTGCTTGCGCAATCCGCATTAGTATAAGCACAGAGAGTGAAATCACTTGATCTAGCATACCATATTCCATAGTCAGATGTTTCTTTCAAATATATGAATATCCTCTTTATTACCGCATAGTGATACTCATTAGGAATAGGTTGAAATCTAGCTAGAATCCCAACTACATTTTTAATATTTGGTCTAGTGTGAGTCAGATATTGCAAACCTCCAATCATGGATTTTTACCTCTTTTGCTCAACGGTAGGTCTCTCATCCTTGCTAGATAACTTGTGATCAATTATCATAGGTGTACCAACAAGCTTACAATTTTCCAATTCAAGTCTCTTCAACAAATCCTTCAAATACTTAGTTTGTGAAATGAAAATACCATCACTATTCTGCACAATCTGCAAACCTAGGAAAAAATTCATTTCTCCTTTCATACTCATCTCAAACTCATTCTTCATCTCTTCAAAAAATTTATCACTTGCTTCAACATTACCTCCAAATATTATGTCATCAAAAAATATTACTATTATCAACAAACCATTTTCAATTTCTCTCAAATACAAATTACTATCTACCATACATTTAACAAATCCATGCTTTGTCAAATACTTATCCAACCTTGCATATTAGGTTCTAGGTGCTTGCTTCAGACCATATAGAGCTTTCTTTAATCTGCATACCATATATTTTTCTTCTACGAGAGGGAAACCTTAAGGTTGCTCAATATATACCTCTTCTTCAAGTTCTCCATTCAGGAGAGACATCCATATGATATACTTTGAATTTATTATTCGTTGCATAAGCTAAGAACATTATTACTACTTCTATTTTGTCTATAGTGGCATATGTCTCCTCATAATCTATTCATTCTTGTTGTGAATAACCTTTGCACACAAGTCTAGCCTTGTTTTTCATGACTTCACCTTGTTCATTCATCTTTTTTTCTGAACACCCATTTGGTTCCTATCACATTCTTGTCTTTAGGTCTAGAAACTAACTCCCATGTTTCATTTTTCACATTATGATTTAGTTCTCCCTTTCTTTAATCCAATAATCATCTTTACATTCTTTATCTACACTTTAAGGTTCAACTCAAGAAAATAGACATAATTCCTCATTAACTATGTTTCTTGTCATCACACCTTTGTCTTTGCTTCCAATTATCTGCTCTAGAGGGTGATTCTTTATCATGTTCCTATTAGAGGTAGTAGTTTCCATCTCATCTCTTGGTTTAGACCTCTGTTCTCCTCTTTTCTTAACAGTTTGCACATCATTCTACAAATCATTGTTAGTCTCAAAGAAAACTTTAGCATTCTTTCTAACAATTCCAATATTTTCTTCTTCTTCATAATCATCAACAATAGTTACCAAAGTTGTTTCTTTTGATCCTTCCTCTTTCTTAGCCAATCTAGATTCTTCACCTTCATTAGAAAGTGAACTCTTTCTAGATTTTCTTCCTCTCTTAGGACATTTGGATGAAAAATGACCTAACTCTTTACATGTCCAACAAATGAAAATGTTTCACACCTTCTAGTTCACTTTTCTTAAGTATATCAATACCTTCCTTTATCTTCTTGTCTTCTTCACATATGGATCTATCTTTGCTTCTATTCTTTTGTATGTAACAAAAGGATTCTAGATTAGGAAACTCAATGTCTAGATCTTTACACATATCTGATAATTCACCAAGAGGCTCTATCTTCTATGAGACAATATTTTCTTCATCGGACTTAGGACTAATCTTTCTCAACATGATCTCCCAAAATTTTAAGCTTTTCCTTCAAGGACGTGATGCTCTGATACCAATTGTTAGAATATATAGTCCACCAATATAATTGAGAGGGGGGATGAATAATTTATCCACTAATATCATAAATATCAACCTTAATAAACTTGAACCATATGAGCAATATAATCAGAAACCACAACAAGACACTCGTGCACAATAACACCAGATATGTTAACTAGGGAAACCCTTGATTAGAGGGAAAACCTTGATGGGGATGGTACCCACAATATGATGTACTAATATAAATATTCCTTGTTAGAGGATGGACCCTATTAGGAGTCTATAATAATACTCAATACATTACTCAATACATATCAGTCCATGTTAGGAGACTTTGAATCCTTGTTAGGATATTCCAACCTTGTTAAGAGTTGTGTCATCCCTATTAAAAGTTGTGCCAACTCTGTTAGGAGTTGTAGAAGATAGATGGATCCACTCTCCAAACAACTTCAGGGGCAAGACCAATTAACCCACTATCTAAATGATCTTAGTATTATTCCTTGCAGAATAATAGAAATGAATAGTGTTTCTCCTTTCTCTTTCTCTGTACTATCAATCAAACTTCTACTCCTTCTGATCTTGTAACCAGATCACAAATCTCACATCCAATAATCCCTTGGATTGCTCACTCGCATTCACTAAACACTCTACTCCTTTTTGCACTTGATACTTGTTCAACACATTTGATACATTCAACACACACTTTACAAATAAGGAAAACATATTTACTTTATACCATATCTTCAAAATAATTCCTGCAGTTAGCCTTGAGGCTTTCCCAATTAATTATAATAAGATAATTAATTAATTCTCAATTACAATAGCACTGTTGGCTCATAGTCTATAAAACTTCTCACACATGTTACAGTAGGGCTTGTGCATTTGTGGACATCACCATCTAACCATCTTATGTCACTGGATGATGGTGCATCACCAGATTATGTCTCTGTTAGAAGACATAATGTAAACATCAAAAACTACTTCTTAGGTACTTTATCTCTTACCCGCTTCCATACGATGTTGACTTAATGCGCATTGGACGATGTCATCAAGATACAATATAGCACATGTCCATGACTGTGCATGATCAGACAATCAAAACCATGTCCATACAACAAAGATATGTTTCTACTACTATGTTAATCTTCACATGTCAATACTCTCAAATGCATGATATGTGTCTACTACATGTCAATACTCTTCAGTGCTTAGGATACCCCCCACCCCCTTTAAAGGAATACCATCAACATTCATGCTATGTTTAGTATTAGCATATATCATACTACACAATTTTAGTACAGTGGAGGACAATGTTCCATCTGAAGTGAAATTTGAAGAGTATGATGCTCATGCTCTGGTAAATGTGCTAATTCTTGAGTCTAATGGGATGAATCAACAAGATAGAGATAATTGGGGGGATTTTTGAGATGAAATAGCTTGAAGGATATGGGAAGACTAGAACTCTCACACTTAGTTGTACCACAAAACAGGAATATTAATTTGCACTTTGTATTAAAGATTAATTTTCTTCAAATGATTGTATGTTTCCCCCATTATTGGATATTTATAGTTTTGGGTATATGTGTATTGGACTCTCTAATTGAAGATTTTTTTTGTGGTAGTATTACTTGTAAGAGTCTAGAGTTTGTCTAGTATGTATGAACTTTTTGACTCTCAACACTCTAGCTAAATATCAAGGATTTTTGTGTATTGATTTGTATTGTTATGCAATAGATTTTGGAGCAATCCAGTAATGAGGTCTATATGAATATTATTCCATGACTTTATATACATTGGTAAATGTGTTGTTTGTTTGTAGGTTTCTATGCTTTGGTGTAGATATTTCCTTTGATGTACCAAAGAAAGTTATCTAGGATTATATTTTTTCATATTCTTGCTATCTAAATGCACAAATGAGTTATATTGGAAAGCCTATAGTAACTAAGCATTTAAAAACTCACAAAAGTCTAACCAATATCTGAGTCACTTGTGATTTGAAGTATAACCACGCCTCCTATCTTTGTCGACAAAGCAAACAGGAAAAAGACCCAAGAACTAGATTAGACATTAAATACTAGAAACATTTGGAGTCTTAGACTATTTCAACTATCAATGTGAACTCATCCAAAATACACACTTGTTTGATTTTCAATAAACTTAATGATGTGGATCAAGAAAAAAGTAGGCATAACAACAAATAGTATAATTTCATAAAGGAATAATTTCCTCCAAAAAAAGAGTGTACCCACGAGTTGTTTTTTTAGTATTTAACTATGGGTGGCTTTGCTTTTACAAGCCCATTGACATGTTATGGACATTGGTATAAGAGCTTTTTATTTATAAAGAAATTGAGAGAATAATATAATCCCTATATAATCCAAAGGAAAAAAATTATCCTCTATAATGCACAAAGATCCGAATAAGGAGAAGCAATTAGTTACTATTACTAAGAGGAGAATCAAAACACAATCAAAATAGTAAAATTAGATATCAGTTACAAAGATACAATTTTTTTGGGCTAATATATAAGTTTACTAACATTTTTAGATTTGATTATGTAAATATTTGAATATTATATTACATGATTCATTAATAGAATGAGGTAATGAGTGAAAACCCCACTATATAAAACAAGTCTTTATTTTTATTTTTATAAATGTTGTTCTCTTTTAACTTCTTTTTTTAATGTGTTTGTTTCTTTTTTTTTTTTTTTGTTCTCTTTTTAGTTCTTGATGATCACCTAATTGGTCTTTTCATTAGCTTGTTCTCTCTTTAACATGTCTATTTTTGGGGGGTTGTTCTCTCTTCAGAGTTGTAGTTGTATTTGGTTAACTAATATTGATTTTTTATTATATATATGAAGCTTTGGAGAGTGAATGTTTGGTAGAACTTGTAGTAAGCCTTACACCAATCCCAATATGTGGAGCAAATCTAAAAAGGAGTGAAAATGGATATGGGTATATATCTAGATGTTTTATGGGTTTTTTTGTTTCATATGCATGACTCTTTATAGAAAAATCTTGGTGGCCTCACTGAGGTTTGAAGCTTGAGTTTATGTTCTCCCAAGCAATTTGTACAAGTTTAGTAAGTGGGTATTTTTGAGGAACCCAATGATTTTCCACTGATATTCTCAGTGCTAAGCAATCTTATATTCCATCAAGCTTATGATTGTAGCACTATATGTTGTAGAATATGGATTGTCGAATATGTTGTCATTTATTGTCATCGGGCTCTATTTGTTCTCATGATAATAGCTTCACGTATTATAGGTCTAGTAATTCATAGTCCTACAAAACTATGAAGCTTTAAGGAGTGAATGTTTGGTAGAACTTGTAGTAAGCCTTACACCAATCCCAATATATATGAAGCTTTGGGGAGTGAATGTTTGATAGAAATTTTAGTAAGCCTTACACCAATCCCAATATGTGGAGAAAATCTAAAAAGGAGTGAAAATGGATATGGGTACATATATAGATGTTTCATGGGTTGTTTTGTTTCATATGCGTGACTCTTTATAGAAAAATCTTGGCTGCCTCACTAAGGTTTGAAGCTTGAATTTATGTTCTCCCAAGAAGTTTGTACAAGTTTAGTAAGTGGATATTTTTGAGGAACCCAATGATTTTCCACTGATATTCTCAATGCTAAGAAATAATATATTCCATCAAGCTTATGATTGTAGCACTATATGTTGTAGAATATGGATTGTGGAATATGTTTTCATTTATTGTCATTGGGCTCTATTTGTTCTCGTGATAATAGCTTCACGTATTATAGGTCTAGTATTTCATAGTCCTACAAAACTATTTATCTCTATGTGTAAAAAACTAATTTACTATCATCAAACTCTAAATAATATATTATGAAGGTAAAGGTGATGTGCTAACAGTTTCCTAGAATTTTTGAAGCTACTAATTGAAAATTGAAAATGTTGTTCACCCATCTCTTGACAAGCATTGATGAGGAGGTTCCTATGACTGTGATTGCTTCTTCCTCTAGAAAGGCCAAAGTTATTTGGACACGAGAGATGGAGAAAAAATTGATAGATATGCTCCTTGAGAAAGTCTAGTTAGGAAGAAAAGGTGATGGGTGGTTTCAAAAAGAAGCTTGGACCAATATCAAAAGGAAGTTAATTGAAGATATGAAGATGAATCTAGTAAGAGATAACTCGAAGAAAAATTTAAAAACATGGAAGCAAGGTTATCAAATGATGAAAGACTTGAAAAATATGAGAATTTTCACATGGAACAAGTGTGCTTAATGTGTGGACGCTGATGATAGTGTATGGGATGAGTTGTTGAAGGTAATTTAATTCCTTAATTTTGCCTTTATGTAGAGAAAGGATTCCAAAAATGTGAGTTTACTAAAGGCAACCATTCCTCTACTTCAATGAGTTAGTAGTCATTTTTTGGAATGACATGGCTAAAGGAACTACAATTGGAATGGCCCAAGAGACTGAAGATGGGAACTTTTTTTATGAGGTGGTTGATTTTGAGGATGATGGAGTCTTTGATATGCCTATGGATAGCACTCCTAAATTTGATGAAGATTTCCTTCATTCAAATAATTCTAGTGCATTCATAATTAGGTTGAATCCATTCACGACATCATTAGGAAGACAAAGAAGAGGAAGACAAGCATGGATTCTTCTTTGGATGACGTATGTGAAAGTGTCTAATACATAATTATGAGCATGAGAGAGGCTCACATTGTCAAAGTTGATAAAGAGGAAATTAAGAAAGATATAGAAGCTACACATGCATCCTTCAAAGCTATACCCTAACTTAGTCAAGATACTTTGATTGTGGATTATGAAACTTTTACTTTTGAACCTACAAAAACCTGGGGGTTCTTAGAGATGGGTGCAGAGGAGAAGGAAGGGTGTTTACATATAAATTGAGGATTTGAGTTATTTCCCATTGCAAAATTCCATGTTAGATACAAGTTTGGAGAATGCTAGCCCTAACAACATTCCATACATTCTTGATATTTTGAATGTAAAATGGAAGGTTTTTCGCATATTTGTGTTTCAATTTTCACTTTGTCGCACTATTGCAACCGTGGAAGCTTTAACAAGTTATAAATATGAACAATTTTTTATTTGTTGTGATTTATATCATTATTGTAAATGTTATTTTTTCAATCACCATCTTTGTCATAGATACCATTAATCGATGTTTCTTTCATTATCATTGTATAATGTTTATGGTTTTGTCATGTCCTACATTACATTGCGATAGTCTCCTTGTATGTTACTATTAACTTAGAAACCATTGTAGTCTTGGTTGTATAGTTCACCCCAGAAATCATTGTAGTCTTGGTTGTATAGTTCTCTTTAGAAACCATTCTAGTCTTGGTTATATGATGTGTGCAGAAATTATCAAAATTAATTTATTTGAGTTATACACTTTCATTGTACCTATATTTTGATCTTTAACAACTTGGAATATTTGTGTACCTTTGGTGTTTCAGAAGATATAATGAACTAGATTTAAGCTACAACATTGCTCATGAATTTCTATTTGGTCCTTCAAAAATGCTTCCCTATAGGTTTGAATATGTCTAAGGACTAGTATGCGAGCTCACCATTAATGTGAATCTAAGGACAACTATGCTCTATGTTGTAATGTCAACAAGAGAGATGAATCATATATAACCTCATTTATGATGAAAATGTTGCAAACAAACTTATTAATCATTAGTATCGAAAGGTGGGTAGAGTTTTTGTGTGGGCTCACATTTGGATTGTTACTAGATATGTTAAATGATCTTTGCCATACTTTTATAATATTGTGTAAACTTTGACATGAAAGGAGAGATTATCCATGCTTCATAAGGCAAGCACAGAATACTTTTTGTGTGACCAATTTTTTTAAAAAGTTCAAAATTTTATTTTTTCAACAAAGCCAATCCTCTAATTTACTTATAATTACATGTTATATATAAGATGAAGTAATATGCATCTCAATTGTACATTTTCAAAGGGTGTCTGACTATAAAGTCAAATCACTATACCCTTTTAGTTTTATAACTCTTCACATTCCCATGTCTTTTGACTCTTTATATTTTTAGTGACCTATATAAAGAACAAATCCTTATGTTGTTAAATTTAGATCAATCACTTTTATAGGGATAAAATTTTGAACGCTCTATTGATAACATGATAAAAGTTGCAATATGCTTTCACAAATTTTTGGGTTTGATTATTGTTATCTAAAGTCTAAACATTTTTGCATGTTACTATTTGTTCTGTGGTAAGATGTTTATTTTCAATTATATGCTTGTGTGATTGTTGAAAGATTAAATTTATCTATACAACTCACTGATGGTAGGACAATAACAACTAATAAAGAAAGAATGGATGTTAGTACGAGCCATAATAAGTTTCTTAGTTCTCATAATCTCAAGGAATTTTCTTCATCTTTTTGACATGTTTGGAGGATTGTTATCATTTTCACTTGCTATTGTATCAGAGAGGCGAATGATCACGAACCCAATAATAGAAATAGAGCCAAAATCTTGGTTGGAAAAAACTTGCAGAGATTGGGGCTCATGAGAATTGTTGAAGAAAAAATAGATGTCATGACTGGAGAATGGAGCAGAAAGGAGCTGGCGGGTGAAGTGGAGAAGTGGAAGAATATGGGAAAAGTCTGGAAAAAATTGGAAAAGGGTGGGGTTGCAAATTTTTTCGAGAAACTCCATGGTTTTGACCCTGAGGTCACCAACAACATGGTGAACTCATGGAACAATGGCAAGGTCAAGGTGAACAGGGTTTCTTTCCAAATCACAGAGGAGGTGGTTGCAGAGGTCACTGGTATCCCTATGGAGGGTTTCAAATTCTACAGGGACAAGAAACTTTTGTCCAATGTAGTCAAGGAGTTTGTGAAAAAATCTGCAGAGATGAACAAGCTGGGAAAGAAAGAGTCTTTCTATGTGACGGAGACTATAAAGAAGTTCTGGAGGTATGTTTTATATGCCCTCATTGATCATGTTACCTTAGACCCTAGGTTTGATCGGGTCAGAACTCACCATTTTGTGATTTTAAATCATTTTTGCCATAAGAGAAGAATTTCCATTCCCTTTTACCTTCTCACTTCTATGAACAAGGAAATCTCTAGTTTCAAGAAGAAAGCCACTGTTAACCCTGCTTTGCATGAGGGATTATTGTTCCTCATCCATGAGCATTTCAAAGCTTAGTCTATATGCAATAACCCTCCTCAAGTTGAGGATGTTGACAAAGGCAGCTCCAGCTTTTCTTCTGACTCTGATGAGATTGAGAGCATTAGCTCAAAGGAGGAGAATGTTTCCTTAGGAAAGAAGAAAAAAGGTCAAGCCAAGAAATAGTCCACAGCTACAACTCCTAGTAGGAAAAGCCCTAGGGATCATGACCAAGCTCAAGCAAAAAAGGGTTATGCTGAGGAGGAGGAGGAAATGGATACGAAAGATTCTGACAAAGTGTCGGAGGAGGAGTTGGAAGAGGAGAAACCTGGGAAAAAATGGAAGAGGGAGGTAGTGAGAGTTGAGGAGACTAGAAATCAGAGGACAGATGTTTTTCCTCTTCCCCTCTCCCCTATCCAATCTCAGCCTCCTTCAAAGGAAAAAGTGAATGTCATCACTGGTGAGAACGAGGGGGAACTGCAGGTCAAAAATAGGAGAAACGCCTAGAAAAATTTCAATGTGAGGACTACTACTATGGGGATTTTTAGGGAAGTTATGAACCCTTAGATCCTGGTGGACAACCTGGAGCAGCCTAGGCTCAATGAGCTCATAGACCCAACTATCCTAGCCATCTTAGACAATGCAAGGGAGATTGGTATGAACCTTCTGAATAATGCCCGCAGTAGTATGATTGACAACTTTAGATCAATCAAATGGCTCTTCCATGAGCTAGAGGAAGTTAGAGAAAGGGTATCCCAGATGGAAAGTATTAAGAATAAGACAGGTAATGACAGCCAGGAGGACCAAGATAACAGAGAAAGCTTAAATGAAAGGAGATTAAGAAATCTTGAAAACTAAAACCACAACCTGGCAAGTCAAATGATTTCTCTCCTGAGTTCGATGAATGACAACATCTAATCCCTTGCTGGTAAACTTAAGGACATGGACTTAGTGGTGGAGGAGGGAGGACAGAACAGAGATAAGGCCAAGCCAGATGATGACAAGGCCACAATTAGTACATTCACCAGTATGGATCAAGGCATGGAGAAGGTCTAGGAACAAATGGCAAAGGAGCAACAAAAGATAGTCGAGGCTACTCAAACTATGCAGGAAATGGAGAAGATAACCGAAGACTAGTTTTCTTGTCTTTTGTCTTTTCGTCTTCCTGGCTTTTGGCTTTTGGACAGGATTTTTGTAGTCTATTTTAGTTTTTTTATTGTTTGGCCTTTCTCTGGGCCTTTGTTTTGGGCTAGGCCTCCAGGCTTTTTTTTAGCTGTTGGACCTCTATTTTGGCTGGGCTTCTTTTGCTTATTATCAGCCTTGTTTTTGTAAAACTTATGGGTTTTAGGATCCCTTAAAACCTATTTATCTTATCAAAAACAACTAATAAAATGAATTGTGATTAAATAATGTTTTCCAACAAGTATTGTGTTGGTCTTGATTCCAATTGCTACAAGTGTGGGAAGTGTGGGCATCCATGTAGTTATGGCTTCGACTTATGCAAAGGTAAATGTGTGGACCTCTTTTGTGACCCAAAACAATGTGAAAGTTGTTTCACTCAGTGCCATCATGAGAAGTGTGTATTTGGTATCTATGGTTATGGTGAAGCTAGGGTTTATCCACTCATAATCAAACTATTTAAGTGTAGAGATCCATTTCCTCTTGCAACCAAAAGTTTGTTGTTCTTATAATTAGTAGAGGGATAGATGTACAATCCTTTCAATAGGAGGTTGGTATAAGTCCATAATTATCATTGGGGAATAATTTGTAGAATAATGGGTTATTAATCATTTGAGATTTTATTCAATATTGTTCTAAATTTGTTTATTCATTCTTCAACTTGGACAAATGGAGAGGGATGGAAGTAGAGTATTGTTCATGAAATTTTTATGTTATGGATTCAAATTGGGTTGTGGGTCTTGTATAGATGCGACATAGCCACCCAAAAGTGTTTTATTAGATCAAAGATTTAAATAAACAGATTCAAAATAATGTTTTTTTATAATTATAAAGAGAATACAATTTTGGCAATTGTGATCCATTTATCATGGTTTAATAAATAATTGTTGATGCAATAGATTAAGCTATTTATCTTTCAAATTTTCATTTATTTTAAAGATATTTGATGTTTCATATGCAATTCTAAGGTGAGTTCTATAGATATTGGTTAAAGTGAATCATAGGAAGACATGTGGTTTAAGTGTAGAAAAAACTAATAGATAGTCAATAGAATTAGTGCATAGCCTATACAAGGGGAGAGTACAATATACATTAAGAATTACACCATTTTAAAATATGAGGATATCATTGATAATGGAGATTTATTTGCTAAAAAATTCAAGTATCATTGCCATGTTCAAGCTATAGAAAATGCATGAAAAGATAGCATTATTGTGTATTTAGGTTCATTCAGTTGAGATGAATTGATAATCATGTTTCAATAGATGTAAGCCACGAGGTGTTTGAATCTCTAGCAAGATTGGATTGAGAAGTCACAACGTAGTCCATTGAATAGAGACATCAAAATAGATTATATACTTTTGTATTAATTTCTCATTGTATTTGTTCATTATTTATATAGGGTTGATGGCTTTGATAATTTTGCCAATGTTTGAATGTGGTGCTAGCCCTATAGAAATGAAGACCTAACACACATAGAGTAATCTTGGGTGTAAATTGTGTTGTCCAAATAGATGAAAGGTTGTTACTAATCCTTTATTTGTTTATTTTTTATGTTATTATTGTGGCAATCACTAATGTAGTTATGGAATGCAGGGGGACAATGGTTGCATTTGTGGGAAATGATTGAAAAAGATCATAATGGAACCGGTAAAGAATGTTTTCAATCATTGTTTTGTCATTGATGTTAAACTTGCTACTTGCAGGAATGAAAATTGCTTGAGTGATCCAAATACTATCAATTGGTTGATTGACAAGGAGGAGGCAATCAATAAGATGTAACTAGAGCACCTAGAGAAAGGTTGAAGTTATGATGTTGTAAAGAAGTATAAGGATCAGCTAAGCCATTGATGAAATAGTGTATTGATGATATACTCTAAGACACAGAGAATGGACACATCAAAGATGTAAGGATTAACTAAGTCATTTGTAAAGCCTTACTAAGTTCATTGAAGAGAGTTGAGAGAATTCATAGTTGAAGTTGAGCAAGTTCAACTTTAGTGTGTGTGGAGCAATCCTTCAGATGCCGAGTAACACAGAATTGTTCAGGTGCTGAGCATCAGAAAAAGGTAATGGATGTCGAGGAAGTCTTCAAGTGCCAAGCAAAGCAAAAATTCTATAGGTGCCGAGCACAAGTAAAACAACAATAGAAGTTGAGTAACATAGAAGGAGTCGAGCATCAGTAAACTAATGATGTCGAGTTGCTGCATTATTTGTTAAGTCAAAAGATTCTCCAGATTAGTGACGATAAGTTTGTTACATCAAATTTTGTGAATTAGTTGGATGATAAGGATGATGAGTAGATGTTACAAAAATTTATATAAAACATGCAAACCAATTTAAGGTGAATGCTGATGGATCTATCATGAAGTTTTTGGAAGAAACAATTTGAAGGGAAACCAATACCATTTTCTCAAGATCAAATCAAGATTTGAGTGGGAAATGAAGAACAAAACTTCTTTATAAGGAGTTACAGGTCAAAAATCAAATGTGTACGAGAGGGAGTTGGTCATAAGTGTGGTCATGTGAAGGAGCCAAGAGAAGGCTAGTGTGAAGTGTCAAGAAGAGGACACAGTGAGGAGTAAGGATAGAGCATCAAGACTCTGAGTTGATCAAGTGACCATAGAGTGCATTGGCATAATGAGTGGAAGAACTCAAGGAGATAGATCTTGAAGGGTGAACAAGCTTTCAGCATTGCAAGGGAGAAAAGCCAAGCAAAGAAAGGAACTGAAGAGTGATCTAAAATCTGCAAGGTTAAAGTTGCAATCTTTATCAAGTCAAAACCTTTCTAATACTTTCTTACCATTGTATTAGATATTGAAATCCTACATTGCTAGGTTAACTTAACAGCTAGGTTGATAAGCCTCAGGAAAAGGATAGAAGATCCCCAGGAGAAGGATAAGAGATCCTCAGGAGAAGGATAAGAGATCCTTAAGAGGAGGATAGGAGATCCTTAGAGAGGGATAAAAGATTCTTTTGAGAAGGTAACTGTAAATCCCATGGACTTGGGTGAGCCTAACAACTCTATGTAAATCCTTTAATAGGGTGGCATTCTAAGTTGAATGTTCTTAAGTCCTCTAACAGGGCACACTCCTGACAAGGTGTAGAAATCCTTTAACAGGGTCACATTTAACAGTGTGTTGTAGCCTTTAACAAGGTAGGCCTTTAACAAGGCAAACCATCAGAAGAGGTTGAAATTAATTGCGTATTTGTTTTGTGGGTATCATCCCCACCCCAGTTTTACCTTCTTATTCTTGGAGGGTTTCTGGGTCATCAAAATCCTTTGTGTTATGGTGTGATGCATGTTTACTTTTCATGTTTAATTGCATGCATGATAAGAAAGTAAAAAGGATAGTACTTCTGATTCACCTCTATTTTATTAGAAAGTTTGATTGGACATTATTGGACCTTGAATAACTGATTCACGCCCCCCCCCCCCCCCCCCCCCCCCCCTTTTAGTTATTCTAAAGAATTCTAACAACATTTTATTTTAGTGAGCCGATGATGGCCCATCTACATCAACTACATCAAAATCTATAGAAGATGAAAGGAACAATTGCAAGTTGTGCATGGTTTGAGAAACTACTGCAAGGGAGATCAGTTCCATGTCGAAAGTTGAAATCAAGTTTTAACATAGACTTAATTGTGTTCCAATTTTTATAATAGCACTATTGGTTATGGTAGTTCTAATTTTAGTAATGAAATGACCATTTTTTTGTTTTGAACTTAATTATGATTGTGGACACTAATTTTTTTAATGATTTTGTATATAAATGATGAAAAAAAATTACTTCAAAGTATTTTATTATGTATAACATTTTTGTGATTATATCTTTTTTTTTTTAAATGTTGCAATAAATTAAATTCCTTATTAACTTCAATGAATGAAATAAAATAAAATAAGAAACACAAGCATCATAGTTCCTACCAAATGCATGATGGTTGCAGTGTTGTGGATTGAAAAAATAGAAAGTAGAAGTAAGATGGAAAAAATAAAATTTAGAGAAATAAGAAAAAAACTAATAGATAGTAGTGATCATATTACTAGTTAATAGCCAAATGCATAGGGACTTCATGCCCCTAGGCTAGCCACAATGCTATTTGAGTGTTGGCCAATTTATAGGTTCTTTTAAGAAGCTCAAAAGACTACACCAATGGAAGTACGTTGTGGTGACAAAGAATCAATAATAAAGTTGTTGGAGCCTACATGATTCTTTTGTTGAGCCACATATATCCAAAAAAAAGTCATTATTATTTGTATTTTAAAGACACATTGAAGAGAGAGTTAAAAGAGATATATTCCTCTTAATAGTTAGAAAAGAAGGAAGATGGAGATTTATATATATGAAGACAAATTGAAAAGAGAGATAATGATAATAGAGATTTACAGATAAAAATGAAGGATACGAAGAGATTTAAAAGAGAGAGAATCATATGTTATCATAGGGACAATGAATAGAGATAGTTGGAAGAGAATTAAAAAAAAAAAAAGATTAAGGATTATGTTATTTTAAGAAATATTTAAATAATTATTCTAAAATTTAGTTAAATCAATGAAGTATTTGTTTCTACCTTTTCTACTATAAATATAAATTTTAAATTTTAAAATATATATTTTTGACTACTTGATTGAAACCAACAAAAGAGTTAGTAAGTTTGAAGAATAATATTAGTTTTACAAATTTCAAAATGTGAAAAAAATTAAAACAAGATTGAAAAAAAATAGCTAGTTAAACATAGTGTGAAAAAAGCTAGCATTTACAATTGACAAAAGTAAGGGACAATGTGTAATGACCCCATCTTTTAGCCTTCACGTTCTCCAAAGTCTAAGTGGAGCATAAGAGGAAATTAAATTAACTTCTTATAAAGTCATTAGTTAAATTAAAATTAAAAATTAAAAGGTGACTTTATATTTAATTAATTAAATTAATTATTGTATTATAAGGGAGAAGCTCTAGAGTGTGTATTAATTATTGGAAAGGTGGAAGCCTCTAGTAATTTAATTTTCTAGAAGCACAATTAATTATTGTATTGCAAGGGAGGAGTTTCTAGAGAGTGCATTAATTATTGGAAGGGGGAAGCTTCTAGCACTTGCAATTAATTAATGTTTTAGTTCCTTCTAGAAAGGTGAAGGAAAAGGATAAATAGGGGTAAGAGTCTTATTGTTGAGCATGGGATTTTTGTGAATGACATTTGATAAGAGCTTGGATGTGTGAATCACATATCTTTCTTGGCAATAGAGGATGTTCATCCTCTCTTGTAACATTCTAGAGGTCATTCCCTTGGGGTTTGGCCTTTGGAATACATTACTTTGTACTTGATTTCATCATTTTGAGAATTAATACAATTTTAGCATTGGTTCCATCTTCAGTTTGCATAAAAAAAATTATTTCGATAGTTGGTTCAATTTTTGGGCATTCCTCGCAAGGGTTCTGAGAGTCCATCCATAAACAACACTACTAACCTCCTCTCTAAAATATTAGTGACCAATACAGCTAACCTTTGAAACTCATTGATATACGTCTCAACTTATCCCCATTGTTTGAGTTGTACCAACTCCTTAAACTGTAATTCAGAATCCCTAGTATCAAATCTCTCTATGAGCTTCTCAGTGAACTCCTCGTAAGATGTGATCTGATTATGTCCCAAGGTTACCATGCCATGGTGCCACCACTCATGTACCAGTCCATCCAAGTGAATAGCTACATACTTTCTGGCCTCCTCTTCAGGCATAGGATTTAGCTGCAAGTATGTATCCATCTTCTGCACCCAAGCTCGTGCGGTCATCTTCCCTGAAGCATCATAATAAGGTAAAGAAAGTTTCCCAACTTTCTTTCTCAGCTCAAGGTTTTGACTTCGTCCTCCTGATTTGGGCATGTGTCTCATCCTCAAGTCCAAGTAATCTCTAAGAGAAATGTCCACCTAAAACTTTGGTCCACTAGCCTCCCAATCCCTCCTAATTTGATCCTGTAACTCTGTAATCTACAGTTCATTAATCGGTTGAATTGGATCTCTGGGTGGGAAGGTGGGTAGAAGAGGTCTTGAGCTAGATATTCGAGTTGAGCATGCAACATGTCTAAAGTTATTAGCCTCATTTCTATTGTTTTCATGTCTATTATTACTTTTTGTTTTCTTGACCTCCATTATCATTGCCCCTATTATTGTTGTTTCCATTTTTGGCATCACCTAGATTAATATTGATGCCCATCTATCTAGCCATTAGCTACAACATCATATCCATTTGCTTATTCTTCTCCTGTTGCATTCGCTACCCCTCCTCTGATGTACCCAGTAACCTGAACATTACATTTTCTTGATCTAGATGAATATTCCTATCATCTCAGTCACCCATACTACTATCTTGTTTAAAGAATGTCTCCTCTATATCTTTATAATTGGATTGTATGTCCCTCTGCATGGATGAACTACCCTGTTCATTCTGCAAGTCTAAACTCCTACTTTGTCTTGCTCTGGTATTGCAAAAATTATAAAGCCCTTGTCACATGCTCAAATATAAATGCTTAAGATCTCCACAGGATGGTAGGACTTATAGCTCTGATACCACTATAATGGGCACCTACTAGTTATAACTTTGTGAAACACTTTACAAGTAAGCTCTAATGCCACTATAATGGATACCTTAGAAATGGATTTGATACCATTGTAATGGGCACCCGCCAGTTATAACTTCGTGAAACACTTTGTAAGAAAGCTCTAATACCACTGTAATGGGCAACCTAGAATGCCCAAAAACTGAACCAACTGTCGAAATAGATTTTTTTATGCAAATTGAAGATGGAACCGATGCTAAAATTATATTAATTCTCCAAATGATGAAATCAAGTACAAAGCAATGTATTCCAAGGGCCAATCCTCAAGGAAATGACGTCTAGAATGTTACAAGAGAGGATGAACATCCTCTATTGCCAAGAAAGATATGTGATTCACACATCCAAGCTCTTATCAAATGTCATTCACAAAAATTCCATGCTCAACAATGAGACTCTCAACCCTATTTATCCTTTTCCTTCACCTTTCTAGAAGGAACTAAAATATTAATTAATTGCAAGTGCTAGAAGCTTCCCTTTTCCAATAATTAATGCACTCTCTAGAAACTCCTCCCTTGCAATACAATTATTAATTGTGCTTCCAGAAAATTAAATTACTAGAGGCTTCCACCTTTCCAATAATTAATACACACTCTAGAAACTTCTCCCTTGTAATACAATTATTAATTAAATTAATTAAATATAAACTCACCTTTTAATTTTTAATTTTAATTTATTTTATGACTTTATAAGAAATTAATTTAATTTTCTCTTATGCTCCACTTAGACTTTGGAGAACGTGAAGGCTAAAAGATGGGGTCATTACACAATGTAAAACTAATAAATATATTTAACATAGAAAATATAAAACATTAAAAACTACATTTAAATTTTTTTCTAACAAAATTTATAATATTTTCATAATAAAATGTATTTTAAAATGATATGATAATTAGTTTTTAGTAAGATTTTAAATAAACTTAAACTCAAAAATAATCTAGATTGATATATTTACAATCTTTGGTAAGAAAAATGATTTAGTTATTATTGATTAGACATGCATTAATGTCTTAGGTAGTGAGGTGGAAGATAATTGTGAAAAAGATAAAGCTATCATTAATGCATGTCATTATTGTTGTTGGAAAAATATATGTATTTTTCTTAAGGAAATTTTATTTTTCTCCCCACCAAAAAATGGGTCAATAGAATGAATACAAAATGTCATTATAAAATAAGGAAAAATGAAAAATAGATATACCCATTGTAAGTTCCATATAAACTTTTAAATTCTTTGATTTGATTGGTTAATCCAATTGAAAAATTGCATTCAATGAATGCAAAAGTATCTTGCCTTGGCAGGAACTAATAAATTAGCTTCTTTACAAATATTGATATAGTTAACCAAAAATAATAATATATTAAAATATATAAAATATTTATAAAAATTAAAAATATATATAAACTTAACCTTATTCCAATTCCAATTTTGTATAGCCAAACAAGGGATTAACATATTCCCAATCAAATTCTAGGTGAACCAAATGAGGTTGGGCTTGTCATTTTCCATTACCATTCCCCATTCCCATTGATATTCTCATTTTCAATTCATATTCCCACAACCAAACATACCCTAATAGATAGTCAATAGAATTAATTCTTAGTCTATATAAGGGGAGAATATAGTATACATAATCACACCATTTTGAAAAATGAGAATGTCACTAATAATGGAGATTTATTTGCTAAAAAATTCAAGTATCATTGGCATATCCAGACTACAAGAAATGCATGAAAAGATACCATTTTTGTGTATGTAGATTCATTTGGTTGAGATGAACAAATAATCATGTTTCAATAGCTATAAGTTGTGAGGTGTTTTGAGTTGACAGTAAGATTGGACCGAGAATTCACAACATAGTCCGTTGAATAGAGATATCAAAATAGATTATACACTTTTGTATTAATTTTTCATTATATTTGTTCATTATTTATAAAGGGTTGATGGCTTTGATAACTTTGTCTATGTGTGAATGTTTTGATAGCCCTATAGCAATGAAGACCTAATGTACAGAGAGTAATCCTGGGCATAAATTATTGTGTTGTACAAATAGACAAAAGTTGTTACTAATCCTTTATATGTTTATTTTTATGTTATTATTGTGGAAAGCACTAATGTAGTTTTGGAATGGAGGGCCCGACAATGGTTGCAGTTTCTACATCAACCACATCAAAATGTATAAAGCTGAAAGGAATGATTGCAAGTTGTGCATGGTTCAAGAGGTTGTTGCCAGGGAGATTGGTTCCATGGCGAAAGTCAAAACCATGTTTCAACATAGACTTGATTGTGTTCTAATTGTTATAATCATACTATTGGTCATGTTGGTTCTAATTTTAGTAATCAAATGACCATTTTATTGTTTTAAACTTAATTATGGTCATGGAGACAAAAATAATTTATGATTTTATATATAAATGATGAACAAATTTTACTAATTTCATGAGTATTTTATTGTGTATAAAATTTTTATGATTATATCTATTTGTTTAAAAAGTGCTGAAATAAATTAAATTCCTTTCTAACTTCAAGGAATAAATTAAAAATAAAATAAAGTAACTTCTTTATAATTATTGAAATGATTAACCAAAAATAATAATATATTCAAAAAATATTTGAAAAATTATTAAAAATAAAAATAAACTTAACATTATTCCAATTCCAGTTTTGTGCAACCAAACAAGGGATTAACATATTCCCAATCAAATTCTAGGTGAACCAAATGAAATTGGGATTGTCATTTTTCACTCCTATTCATATTCTCGTATGCTTGCAACCAAATGGGCCCTTAATACCAAAATAGGAGATTTGGAAAAGGGTATGCACATCTATCAACATGTTGTGCCCTTTAAGGGAGAAAGAAAGGTCTTATTAATGATCTATTTGTTAGAGATCATGCTACTTCTATATTAGATTTCTACAATCTATTATACTTATCATACAAAAATTCTAGATTCAATTGTGTGTGAATTTTTAGCATCACCATTTGGGTCACACCCAGTGATCCGTCATCGGATTGAAAGTAAGAGATGTAATAGATAAAATGAGTTGCAAATATGAACTAACTCAAGAGATAAAGGGAAGAAACAAGCACAAGGAATGAGAAAAAGTAATAATCCACCAAAAATAATAATAAATAAAGAAGAAAAAAACACAAAATAATAGATAATTTAAAAATAACTAATAAATAAATAGAACAAAAGAAAGCATGTAAGGAAGAAAAACACTATAAATACCAAAAGAAAATCAAAAAATTTAACACCACAACATCACAATAAGAAGGAGCAAAATAACAGAATAAGAATTTAAAACAAATTAAGTAGTTAATGTTTTGCTAATGAGAACATAAAAACTAGTAATTAGTTTTTTATGTTGTTGTTAGAAGTGAAACCATCAAAGACATAAAAAAAAAAATTAATAATAATTTTTAAAAAAAAGAGAAAAAAAAAGCCATATTGTATAATGAGTATTCGATGGAGAGTTTAAGCAATGGATGAAATGGTCTCTTTCTTGTAAGATTGTTATAAAGCCAAATTCAACAACCTTTGCCAACATCCATCAAAGCATAATGATGATGGATTTAAATTATGGTTGAAAAATATTTGGTAGAAATGCATTAAAATTGAAGCATAAACAAGCGACACAAACTATTCGACAAAAAATCTACAGAATTTATAAATTTTGAACAAGGCATGTGATTCATTTGACAAAATGATCTATAAAATGTGGAAGCATGAACAAGGCACACAAATTGTTTGACAAAAGACACTCATATGAAATGTGGAACCATAAACAAGGCATGTGGTTGGTTTGATAGAAAACTTCAAAGAGATTTTGTCTCATGGAATGCTATGGTCATAGGATTTAAAGAGGTTTTTGTCAAATATTATAATTGGAAATGCAATATTTGACATGCTCAAGCAAAATGTGGAATCATAGACAAGACACTTGAATTGTTTGGTAGAATGCCTCAAAATGATGTCATGTCAAGGAATGTGCAAAAAATAGTTTTTGCAAGGAATCTCTCTAAATCTTTGAAATAAGGAATCATTCTGGTACACATCCTAAATTCTAGTACTTTTTGGTACCTTAATCTATTTACGATGATTTAAGGTCAATGGATAAAATATATGAGAGTGGTAGACCTATTTAGAGATGTTAAAACATTTTTTGGTAATGATACAGCCACACTTTATGTCTAAAGTTTCAACAAAAGATGGAATTTGAAAATCCACCTAATTTTAGATGCACAGTTAATGAGTAAGATATCTTTAAATTTGAGTAAGTTTACACTCACCATGTTGTGTTTCATTTTACCATGAATTTTAGCACTTCATCTTGCATTTAATAAATATCTAATTTAAAATACCTCTATTGACTCAATTTCATCAAAAGCCTATGAGGGTCCTTATTTATAGGTGTTCTCTTTAATACTTTAATCTATTCAATCATTTCTTGATTGCATATGCCCCATGTTACCATGTGTGGCCCTTCATATTTCATCCAAATACCATAACTCAAATTCTCTTTAGATTTGTCATATCTTCCCTTAATAGGACCCATCATCTCAATATTGAGCCTTATTGCAGGAAATAGGCCAACCCAGTAAGCCTATTTCCTAGTAGTTTTCCTAAAATTGGAATTTTATAATGTTCATTTGGTTTTTTGAGAGATTTTCAAACTCTAATTGGACTTATCCAAGTTTTTCATCTAGTAATGTAGAAAACCAAGTGTCTTTCTTCATTTTCAAAAAATTAAGGAAATTCTATAGTTGATTCCACAATTTGAATGTTGAAAATCATAATTGGAACAATTGTTATGTTGTCATTAATGTAAAACCTATTGGTGAGACATTTACAAATAGTGTATAGTTTCATATCATTTGATTGATGAAGAGGATTTGAAAAGAGGAGATAACAAGGTGAGTTAGTCAAGTTGTTGAGAAGAGGAGTTAAGTATCATGGAATTACAATGGGCACTTGATTAGTCAGTCATTGATAAGATAATGTGTTGTTGAATCATTACATGAAGTAAAGAAGAAAAGAGAAGTGATGTATGAGTAAAATAAAAAGAAGTTGAGTAAAACTCTAAGCTTGAATGAGTATCAGTGTCGGTCTGTCAATGAAGCAAATGAAGTAGAAGATTAAGAAACTTAGGAAGAAAAACAAACAATATAAGTTGAGTGATAGTTATGGTTGAGCAAGTAGATGAAAGCAATGTTAGTATTGACCAAGCATTAGTAAAAACTCAACAAGATAGTGATTGTCAAGCTACATAGTGATAACAGAGTAGAAGAACTTAGTGATTGCCGAGTGACGTCAAAAGTTATAGTTTGTGAAAGAATTGAGTTTGAGACTAAAATAGTTGAAATTTTGGATTAGTCAAAATGTGTGGATGATAAGGATTAATGAGTTGGCATGATTATTGCATGATGAGAGTTTGTTAACCAATCTATGTCAAGGATTTAATGAGAATTTTCTAGAAGGGAGAAGGAGAAGATAGTGATGGAAGAATTTGATGAATCTGACCTAACCCTTAGATCTATGGTGATGTTTAAGAAACAAAAGATTAAAATTACCTATTTAAGAAGAAATAAGAGATATTTTCTAAGGTTAGTTCCTTGTTGATTAGTGATCTAAAGGAGAACCTATAGAGAGAAGAGTAGTAAAGGATAAATGAGGAGATTAGTGAAGTGTCATTGTTTGAAGGGATGTCAAGAAGATTAGTGATGGAGATGATAATGAAGGTTAGTTAATGAACCAGTAGATGAGTGAATGGAGATCTGAATCTGCAAAGTGAGTTGTATTGCACAAATCAAACCTACTAATACATTCTAACCATTGTGGTAGTCAAAATCCTTTAAAAAAGGTTGACCCAATAGTCATTTTGTAAATCCTTTAATCAACATGACATTCTAATGGAATTATTCAAAGTCCTCTAACAAGACCACTCCTAAAAAGGTGATTAAATCCTTTAACAGGGTCACACCAAAATGGTGTGTTTTGTAACCTTTAATAGGGTTGGGTCTTAACTGAGCTCACTTCAAAAGAGTGAAAAAGTTGTAGCATGTTACTTGGTGGTTTGTAATGCCCCACCCAGAGATCCTTGGAATAAGGATGAAATATAGCAAGATAATTTTTTTTTTTACCAAGTGTAAGTACACATGATAACAACCTACACAAATCAAAAAGATCACAACAGAAGACTAACAAACATCCAACACTAATGGATCTCCAAATGTCACCACTAACAAAAACATAAGAGATCAACCAAACTTAAAGACAAAAAGTGGATTCCTAAAAATTGGCTAAGGCTGATATCCTAAAGCCCTAAATTTTGGCTAAGTTTGAATTTCTAAAGCCCTGAAATTTCCTAGAATCTTTATCTTAGCCTGTAGAGGTCTGGAACCTATCTCAAATGAATTGTTGCATATATTAAAATATATCTTAAGTATAAAAAATTAAATATACGATATATGTTAAACCCCAAAGAAATCTATTTTGAACTAGGAAGGTGTAAAACCTAAAAGGGTGTCCAAAACCAATTTCCAAACTTTTCTTCGACAACCCTAGATAGCCCTTGTTTTTTGTGCGAAGGCAAAGCATACCAGATTCTCATGTGAAGAAGTTCCTTCTCACATGAAGAAGTGCATAGTGCCATGTGAACAAGTACATTTTTGCATGAGGAAGTGCATTCCTATAACATAAACTGATGCCAAGTTTCGCACGAAGAAGTGCAAAGCTGGGCAAAGAAACCCACCGTGTCGTGCGAAGAATTGCATTCTCGTGTGAGAAAGTGCAATCTCATGTGAGATCTTAAATCAGCACTCAAACACAAAAAAAAAATAGAAATCTAAGGAAACTACAAAACAAAGTTCCTCAACATCAGGGAGTACCAGATCCACATTTCAAAGCGATAACACTTGACATAAACAGAAAGATGAAAAGCTAGAACTTAACCATCTAATCAACATCAAAGAAAATAATAGAAAGAAACATCACAGTATATTAAAATCAACATTGCAATAAAACATAAATAACCAAATAAGTATGTGGTTCCTCCCAACCATAATAGTGTCATCAGACGATCGTGGGCCCTAGCCATCCTCATGCGTAACATTCCCAAGCTATAGATCAAATTATCAATACTATAATAATGGAAACGTCACTACTAAACATGCTACAAAAGAAAAGGAAATCTAACATGCTATTAGTAAAGTAGAAGATAATCTTACTAAGTAGGTAACATCACCTACCACATGCTACTCATCATAAAAAGGAATGTGTTAAAACTAACATCATCAAAACATGATAAACAACATTCGAAAGAAAGCATAAATCACAATAAATCATACTTTGTAAATTAAATTACCAAGTGAACACCTCCAATAATAGTCACACTAGGATACAAGACTGTCTCTATACATTGGTCCCTAGCAGTGGTGTAGGTAGCTATGCCTCCCAACCACGTGACACCTGTAGGTCCACACCCATCGTGCTAATGGAGATAATGATCCAGCCACAACCACACACGAAGCAAACATCCATGGCTAACACACATTCCAAATAGTATGATGACTAAATCCAGACATAGACAATGCATAACTACATGTCCTGGTCAGACATCTCAAAGGGTTACTAAGTAGGGGCTAACATCATGGAGAGTCTCTTGCCATCTAAAAGCCCAAGCTCAGATCATGTGTGGCAACACTCTTAAGCTACTCCCTTGGAACCATCACACGAATGTGAAACTTTTCATTATCTTAAGTTTTATTACCACCCAATGTTTTATTTAGTTATCACTTATATAAAGCTCCCTATGCCAACCCATGGCGCCATGATCGTCGAGCTGCAAGATAGAAGCCCCCTCCATATGCTACCCTACCCTACCCATGCTCATCCAATGATGAGTTCCTGTACGCATGTAAATTCCCAACCCAAACCCAATGATCACAACTTTTGAAAGTACCACAAAAGATCGGGCCCTACAAGTCACTCAACATATGTACTCGTGTGTGGCGCACTACCATCATGAAGATCAACACAAGGACTGGATGAGAACCCAAATAGAAAGTCAATCAACCAAAAAGAAATAAAAATTAGGATGACAGATGCTACACACATCCCAATGCAACAAAAGATGCAAAAGTGGTCTGACGGATATCCAAATAGATCATCCAGGTCCATGAACCACATTGTACTGAGAAAACCTGAGAAAATAGGGTGGCACACAAAATGAGGTAAAAACCCCCAAATTTTGGAAAAAATTTGAAATTAAAACCCATTTGGTCTTTGGGTGCAAAAACCCCAAAAATCCAAAAATAACTGAAATTGGACACCGTATGCAAAAACAACCAACATAACAGGTCAAAAACCCAAACCCCCATTTCAAAAACAAGGAAAATGTTCATACCCAACCAATTGGGTAGAACTAGTAAACAAAAATAGAGGGGAACACTAGTTCTCAACCTCCTAACATATAGCTACTAGAAACAGAAGCTAAAACGAAGCTAAACCAATAAAATGAGAAAGCCCCACCTATCAACAAAGGGGCAATTACTAAAAACAGCCAAATAAAACAAATACCTCACTGAATCTACTGAAAGTGATGGCAAAACAAGGTCTTCTCAAGCCAGATCCAACGAGACTGATCTCGCAAAATTTTTGTGCTCACAGCTCCCAGAATGAACAAAATAAGAATCCTTCAGAAGATGATTTCCAAATTTTCTCTCAAATTCTATTTCTAAAATGTAAGAAGTGAATAATGAATTCACTTTTCCAATACTTATTCACTTTTCGAGTGAATAGTCAATTCTAGAAATTAGCCAACTGGAGTAGCTAAACTCCGAATCAATGCAAATGAAAAAAGGTTATTATCTGTCATGGAAATTCACCTTAGGCAAAGCTGCCAAAAATTAAATCCAAAAATATCTAAAACCCAAAATCATAGAAAATCACTTAACACTTTTGCAATAGAGTGAACCTCTAAATGCATAGACACGCTCACTGGTCTAATCGCATAATGCAAATGAGTTTAGATTCACTAATCACCAAAAGATTTTAATATAAACAACTAGAATAAGGGTATGTCGACCATACAGGGATGAAATTGGTAAAATATGAATAGTTGAATCACTAACTCCATAGGCCATTGCCAGGGATATGATTCCTGCACACTAAAACACACAATCAAGTGCAATTGCATGTAATATAGTAGTCAAAGAAATTAAAACATTAATTAACTAATTGATTCATTTACATCACTCATGTTCTTAAAAGTGTAAAAACCAAGAATGAAGTAAATAACCATAGCATTTAATCCATCTCATAACATAATCAATGAATATTTCCAATAAACCATATAACTAGATATCATCATAGATCTAGTGTCATCTCAAAATAGCATCAACATGCAGATATGATAAACTAAACAGCATAGCAAAAAAGAATCTATGGTACTGAATCAATGTATAACATTTGACCCTCAAGTCATCTCAAAGTACATAAACAATAAGAGTGACAAGTATCTCTTGAATCAAAATAAACAAGGTACAAAATGCAAACACTAGAGGCACTACATCCTCCCCCACTAGCATAGGTTTACTCCTGGAAGCCAACAAAAAGGTAGGGGTACAATCCCCTTAGTCATGTAGCATCTTCCCAAGTCACAGAGGTCTCATCACTCAGGTCCCATTAGACCCTTACCTGCTCGATGTCCCAACCTCATAAGGTCAGCCTCCATTTCTATAGGATATGAATGGGCTCCAAAGTAAGCTGCTCGTCCGCTACCTACAAAGCATCCCAATCAAGAACATGGGTCACATCTAGGATATACTATCACAAAATAGAAACATGGAAAACATCATGGATGTGTGATAGGCTAGATGGCAATGCTAGTCGATCTCTATCTAAAATGATCCGATGAGGAATCCCATGTAAAGAAACAATATCTACCAAGAAAACATGTGCTACAGAAGAAGTTGTGTAGGATGCTCTCATGGGTGAAAAATGTGCTACCTTGGACAACTTGTCCACTATCACCATGATACAATCATGTCTCTATGATGACATAGGAAACCCTATGATAAAATCAATGGATATCATATCCCACTTCCACTTTGGAATGGTATGTGGTTGCAAAAGACCCGTCAAATGCTGATGCTCTGCCTTCACTCTCTAGCACTCAAGGCATCTAGCAACAAAATCAGCAACATCACATCTCATCCCTACCTAGAAGTAAAATTATTTGAGATCATCATGCATCTTCTTAACTCCAAGATGTGTGGAATATAGACCACGATGTGCTTTTCGACAAAACCAAGGTATGAAGATCACCCAAAATGGGTACATAGATATGCCCCATGTGACATAGTAGTCCATCTGACTAAAGCATATAACCTGAAAGCCTCCCCTCAAGGGTACATCTAGACTCAATCTCCGCCCTCACCTCCTGATGCCAAGTGTCAGTAGGCAAAGTCTCCAAGATACAGCTTCGCAAGGCCACTCCCAATGACATCACTGATACCTCATGTCACCTTCTGCTCAAAGCATCTGTAATGACATTCTCCTTCCCTTTAATGTAATGAATATCAAATTCATACTCGCACAAGAACTCCATCCATCGATGCTATCATGCATTTAGGTTTGGTTGAGTAAAGATATACTGCAAGCTCCTATGATCGCTATGCGACTCAAACCTGTGTCCTAAAAGAAAATGTCTCCAACAGACAAGGACATGCACTATGGCCGCAAGTTCCAAATCATGAGTGGGGTAGTTAAGCTCGTGGTTCTTGAGTTTTCTAGACTCATATGCTATCACTTGACCATCCTACATCAACACCACACCGGCTCCTTCCAATGAAGCATCTGTGCAAACCATGAAATCACCTATAGTATTAGGCACTGCAAGGACTAGTGCACAGGTCAAACACTCCTTAAGAGTATTAAATGCTACCTCACAATGGTCTAACCAAACAAACTTCTTCCCTTTCCTCTGAAGAGAAGTGATGGGATGAGATACTCATGAGAAATCCTTCACGAAGTTACCAGTCCCATAAAACTACAAACTTCTGAGACATTAGTGGGTACCGGCCAATCCATGATAGGATGAATCTTCTCCAGGTCCACTGCAATTCCATCACTAATGATGATATGTCCCAAATGCTTCACCTCAAACTAGAAGAACCCTCATTTATTCAAGTTGCCATCATATAATTGATGGTCTCTCAAACACTGCAAAACCTAACGTAAATGGACTTCATGCTCATCCTCAATCTTCAAATAGATCAATATGTCATCCAAGAATACTATGACACATTGATTGAGGTAAGTCTAAAATACACCATTCATCAAAATCATAAACACTAATGACACATTGGTTAACCCAAAGGGTATAACGGTGAGCTCATAATGCCCATACCATGTATGAAAAGCTGTTCGATGAATATCAGCCTCCTGGATACGAAGCTGATGGTATCCCTACTTTAGATCAATCTTTGAGAATACTAGTGCTCACTTCATCTGATCAAACAAATCATCTATCCTCAGTAAAGGATAACAATTATTCACCATCACCTTATTCAACTATCGATAATCAATGCACAAATGCAACGAACCATCCTTCTTCACAAAAATGACTGGTGCACCCCACGGGGATGCACTAGGATGAATATGGCCCTTGGCCAACAATTTCTCCAACTATAATTTTAGCTCACTCAACTCTTGAGTAGTCATGTGATAAGGAGCTCAAGAAATTGGCTCTGCTCTTGGTACAAGATCAATTCAAAAATCAATGTCACATTGTGGTGGCATACCTAGAATCTCATCAGGAAACACATTGGCGTACTCATGAAGGAGTGGGTGATCATCAAGAGTTACTGTATGGCTCTTAGATTCCTCAAGATCACTAAGAGACACAAGAAATAACTGGCAACCCTTCCACACACTCCACTTCAGCTAATTAGCAAAGAGCATATAAAGTGAAACTAGTCTCTGAACTCCCAAAAATTCCACCTGCCAACCTATGTTGTCAACACACTGTATCACCTTATGATGGAAATCGATATTCACCGGATGGGTGGCTAACCAATCCATGCCCAACACAATGTCATATGATCCTAGAGGTAGAATCCGTAGATCCACTGTGGTGGTGAAGGTTCCCAAATTCAAACAACAACTCCTAACCAATGAGTCAGCCGCCATTGTAGAACCTGTGGCTAACTCCATCTACCACCTATCAACTTGACACATTGCCACTAGCCCACATCATTGAACAAGTGATGGTGAAATAAAGAATCAAAAGCACTAGAGTCAAACAAAACTAAAGTAGAAATACCATGCAATGTACCTGTAGCCTCGACTACTATACCTTGATGCTTAGCTTGATGGTTGTCAACCACAATAAAGACTCTGTGATTTTGACCTGCATCTCCTACTGTAGGCTCAAATCTCACTGTGCCCTTACCAAGTCCTGAGGATGGTTTAATGGAACACTCAAAAGATCTATGGCCAGGTTGACCACAAGAGTAATAGTTTCCTCCAAAGTTGACACCTGTTCCACAGCCACCCTGAGTAGCACTAGGGTAAGGTGCACTACCCTTGCTAGAATTTTGCTGACTACTCTAAGGAGGATGATCCTACTGAGATTTTTGTCCTCAATTTTGGTTATCTCCTTTCTTTCCTAATGTAGAAAAAGATTTTCCCTTCTTTCCCCAAAACTTCTTCTTACTCTTACCATGATAATCACCTTAAGAGGGTTCTAATTAGGATTGGCCCTTCACTAAGGATTGAGTAAACTGAGCATCCTATCCCAAATTTTGAGCATCCTGTCCCTCAGCTGTGTGATTCCACAATGGGCCTTTATGTTGCTCCCATAAGGTAATAGTGAGAAACAACACCCCATATCAAGTAACCAGGTCTCAGCCTTGAGTCCTATTCCTTGGATATCAAACTCTGGTGGTTTGGACCTCTGAAATTCCTACATCATCTCAATCTATGTGAGATCAAAATCATCCCAACCATGGCCCCTCCATTGATGCCTTCTTTCATCGAGTGGTGTACAAGAATTTTCATGTTCATGCTCACATTCCTCCTCTCTATGCTCTGAATGGTGGGACTCTCCATGATAAGATCCCTCTTCTTGCTCCTAATCATGCTAGCGCTCCTCAACACAAGGGCCCATTCAAGTAAGAATTTCTTGGAGCACTGGCATCAATGCTCCCAAGAGATACAAATTAGCATTGTTATCCTATTCTCCCTCCCCTACCTGATGCTCCTCTTCATGTTGTTCTTCCTCTTGAACAACCTGTCAGTTACCACCTCGACTAGACCTGTATGCAAGAGACATCTCTATAGGAACAACAAGATAAGATCAAAACAAATAGATCACAAGCATAAGAGTTAAAACCAAGCTGAAAGACAAAAGAAAATTCTTGAAAATTGGCTAAGGCTAAAATCTTGAAGCCCTAAAATTTGGCTAAGTCTAAATTTTTGAAGCCCTAAAATTTTCCAAAATCTTTATCTTAGCCTGTAGAGGTCTAGAACCTATCGCAAATGAATCATCACATATATCAAAATATATCTTAAGTATAAGTTGGATATATTTTAAACCCCTAAGAAATTTTTTTTGAACTAGGAAGCTGTAAAACCTAAAATGGTGACCAAAACCAATTTCCAAAATTTTCTTTGACAACCCTAGATAGCCCCTATTTTTTGTGCGAAGGAAAAGCATACCAGATTCTCATGTGAAGAAGTGCATAGTGTCACGCAAACAAGTGCATTTTTGCATGAGGAAGTGCATTTCAACAACATAAATTGATGTCAAGTTTTGTGTAAAGAAGTGCAAAGTTGCGCAAAGAAACCCACCATGTTGCGCAAAGACTTGTATTCTCACACGAGAAAGTGTAATCTTGTGTGAGATCTTAAATCAACGTGCAAATACAAAACACAAAAGAAAGCTAAGGAAACTACAAAACAAAGTTTCTCCACACCAGGGAGTATCAGATCCACATTTCAAAGTAATAACACTCGACATAAATAGAAAGATAGAAAGCTAGAACTTAACCATCTAATCAAAATCGAAGGAAATAACCATAGCATAAAATTCATCTCATAACATAATCAATAAATATGTCCAATAAACCATATAACCAAATATCATCATAGATCTATTGTCATCTCAAAATAGCATCAACATGTAGATATGGTAAACTAAATAGCATAGCAAAAAAGCATATATGGTACTAGATCCAAGTATAACATCTGACCCTCAGGTCATCTCAAAGTACATAAACAATTAGAGTGACAATTATCTCTCGAATCAAAATAAACAAGGTACAGATTGCAAACATGAGAGGCACTACATGGTTTTTCTCAAATTGGATTTCCACATTAAATCATGGTGTCAAAGTATCATTTACTAGTGTTAATGTTATGTTATGCATGTTATTTTATAGTTGTTTATGTTACTATTAGTTGAGATACATATATAGAACAAAGAGTTAAATAATGTTAAATTGGTAATGATATGCTATATGGACCTAGTTTTTTAATGAATTTGATTAAGTAGTTTGAAGATGTTATAATTTGAATTGGTACATCTAGACCTGAGGATAACTAATTCACCACCCCCCCCCCCCCCTCAATTACTTTAATCATTATAACATTGAAAGCATCTTATGAAGTAAATATTTGCAAATCAAAGAAATATGAGAACATATAAATATCCAAAAATATTTCTTTAACATTAACATCAACATGGAGGTTTCAAGGGGTAGTGAAGGATAATATGAAATTACTCATTTTTATTGTGTGGTACTCCTCTGCTAGGTTTGGGTATGCTTTCATGTTATTCTTGTATCTCTCTACATAATGTTTAAAATGAATTCTTTACTTCAAGTTAAATGATCACATTTGATTTTATTTATGTTATCATATAAGGTTTTACTCTAAGACATTTGAGTAGATATATAGGTTACATTTATGTCTTTAGCTCATATAAATATTGGACACACTCAAGATTTAAGAAAACAAATGATTACAATTTTGATTGTAGGCTATTAGTAGACATAGAAATTACCAAAACAAGGGGATTAACTAAGGAAACTCTCTCTCTCTCTCTCTCTCTCTCTCTCTCTCTCTCTCTCTCTCTCTCTCTCTCTCTCTCTCTCTCTCTCTCTCTCTCTCTCACACACACACACACACACACATGAAAACACATTCTAGATATTATTCCAATAGAAGAAACCAACTCCTTTCTCAAAGATAGTTTTAGATTTGTTAGATTCAATCTCTTTTATCCAAAATTTGTGAACCTGGATCTAGAATCATTTCAGTCTACACTAGATAGAAACAACTCAAATGTGAACAATGGATGAACACAAATCTTCTTATTTTACTTTTGCATTCATTTTTTCTTGCTTAAAAATTTCACCTCTATCATTTTAGGTATTAAGATTTAAAAAAAAAAACCTTAGCTTTCCCTTCTCTCAATTCTAAGCAACAAAGGAATAGAATCTTTGAGAGCATAGATACTAAATAAAATCTCTTTAATCAAGGGTTAGTCAATAATATTCATCTCTAGTATATTTGTATTATAATTTTATTGGAAGGAAGGGATCTCAGCTTAGTTTGACATATCTTAATTTATACTATTAAAAGTATTGATGTGGGGTAAGAGGAGAGATCTTAAAGGGGTGCATGCTAATTTTAATTCTCTATGGAATAGTCCTTTCAAAACCACTTAGTTATGAGAGAATAATTCTTTTAAGTTGTCTTACGCTGATGGAACAATTTTTCCCTTTTCATATAATGAGAAAGATCTAATGTTCTATTAATGTAGAGCATGAGTCCCCTACCTATGTATTATAATAGTTTAGAATTTTTGCTTCATAGTAGTCTTTTTATTCCAAGTTTTGGAATGTATCATCTTTAGGTCATCTTTGCTAACTCTCTCATCTATTCTATGTAACCAAATATTCAAGATCCCAACTATACCCTTGTTGGTCTATGTCCTTATTTAGAGCCAACTATTAACCGATGTATCTCATTTTCAAAATCCTATAAATTAATCCTATCTTGAAGGTTAGAATCCCATTTATAGTTAGTTAAGTCTAGCATCACAGTTCTTTTTTTTTACACTTTGTATTTTTCATAAAGAAATAATATTGTAACCCTGTTACAAAACTATGTCAAACTTTGATATATAGATTCATAAAATATGAATCACATGGTCTTCATTAAATTCATCTTTTAGTTTCCAATCCTAATCCTTTGTTGCAATATCCTAATCCTTTGTTGCAATAGTCCTAGCATACTCTTGTATCCCCTTTCATTTTATTTTTGTATAAGTATCTATTGTTTTTTCTTGTCAAAGTTTTGCACCCAAAACTTAATCCTTGTTAATAGAAAAGTATCTTCTAATGTAATGAACTAAAGGCCTCCTTAGTCCTATGTTGACTAATGCCAACTTTATATGATTCCTTTTCCTTTAGTGATAGCTTGACTCACTTGTACTACCTCCATACTACCTTTGCACTACCTTTATACTAGTTGATAAAAAATCATGCTAGATAGCAAAAAAAAACACTACAAAAAGGATTGGAATACACATGTAAGTGATGTTCAAATTAATAATAATAAAAATTATACGATTTTTGAATGAAGATAAAAGTAAAGTAAGGTGAGGAATTACTCCCACCAAAAATGTGAATGCAAAGGAGTGAGGATCTTTCACCTTTGAAATTGCAAACAAAAAAACTCCAATTGGAATTCACAAATATAAATAAAATATCCAATTTTCATACAAAAAATAACCTACGAATTAGCCTTAAATATGGCTTTAGAGAAACTTCTTGAAAGTTTTAAAAAAAGGTGTCAATGGGGCCACACACTAAATAATAATAATAAAAGAGCACAAGAGACGATTAAATTAATTTCAAGAAAAAATATATAAATATTATTAAATAAATTTATTTAATAACATTAGGGACATCACAGTCCTTGTGAGCCAAATATATTTTTTCCCTAAGCAATCACACACTTAGGTGTTTCAAAATTTGCTTGCCTTCTTAGGTGGCATCCTTAATCGATAGATATTCCCATTACACAAGAAACTCCTTAACAGTGTGTAATCTCTCCCTCTTCACTCTAACATCGATGATCTTGACTACCTCTAGAATTCATTTTCCCTTCTTAATCAATGGATTTAAATTTCTTTGACACTAGGACATAGTTTTTGATAACCTTCTTGGTGCATGATGTATATGAAAGACATCACATTTCTAAATCCCCTCAAGAAGTTCCAATATGTAAGAAAAATTTTCCACACTTAGGATCACTTTTTAGGGTACATATAAACATCTCTTTAATTTATCTTTACCACATACTTTGAAGGAGGATTGTTTGTATGGTTGAAGTTGGAGGTATACTAGGTCACCAACCTCAAAAATCCTCTCAATCCAATATTAAAATACATCTTCTAGTAGTTCTAAGCCCTTTGCAAGTTATATGTGACAAATCTTAGAATATCCACTCTCTTGTAGTTAGTCCTTAGCCCTTAGCATATGATTGTTTTGAAATAAAAAATCCATGAATGTTGAGGCTTCATAGCCATTTAGGCCATTGAAGGCTTCCATATCAATTGATATGTTATAGGTGGTGTTGTAACAATATTCTTCCAAATGTAACTATTGGACCCATACCTTCTACTATGTTGAAACATAGTTTCTAAGATAAAATTATAGCCATTTTCCCATAATTTTCATATGTCCCTCCATTTATTGGTGGCATCTCATTCTTTGTGAAAAATCTATCCCTGTCAACCAGAGGGTGTTGGGAAAATGGCTATGCTTCTCTCTTACTATGTTATATAGAAGATTATGCAAGAAAAATATGTCTAAAAAGAATAACTTAACCACTTGAGTTGGATGCTGAAGAAATGGGCATAATTGGTCAAACAATAAACCATGATGAAGATGAAATCATTTCCTTGTACTTTTGGTATCCTAATGATGAAATCCATTGAGATACCATCACACTTCTAATCTGGGATTGGCAACAACTAAAGTAGTCATGTTGATAAGATGTGTTAAGATTTGTTTAGTTAGAATGTAAAGTATTCCTATATGTAATGAACATCATTCTCAAGGCCCTTCCAAGAAAACCTTTCTCAAACTTTTCTATGGGTCTTTAGATATTCTAGGTGTCTATCCAAGGATGAGTCATGCATGTTTTTATTATTCTATCCTTCATATTTGAATAGGGAACCAAATAGATTATTCCCTTGAATTAATTGAGGTCATTGATGACTTTATATATTTCATCTTATACTTTAACATCCATCAGTTAGAACATGAATTTGTTCTTGTCATATCTAACCAACAAAATGCATTCCAATCCACCAAAATCTGAGATAAGGAACACACAGTAAGTCTTCTTGACAAGGAATCAACCACCAAATTATTTTTACTCAAAATAAAAATCAAATACCTAGATTTTTCTCACATGTTTTTCTTGCCATTAATTGAAATCCATTTGCTCCAAGAAATATCTCAAGTTATTGTGGTTGTTAGATAATTGAGAGGGAGTGGGAGGGGATGAATCAGTTATAACCAATTATCCTATAGGCCTTGAAACACTTTTCTACAAACTTAAACTCTTTAATCTTTCAAATCTCTAGCTCAATAGCTAGATCTAACATTCAACTTAACATCCAACAAACTATTAAATTCATAAACCAAGTATTAGAGTAAACATTCATTTGTATATTGAGTTGCAACAATAAACAATAAACTTGAAATAAACATGCAACACAATAAATATCCATAATTTAACACAAGTATTGAACATGAAAACCTTGTTAAGGGAAAAAAATACTTGGGAGCCGACATGTTCAAAATATTATGATAAGATAAGTTACTAAGAGGGGAGGAGTGAATTAGTAACTTATAAAACTTTATACAACTTTATCCATTATTAGCATTTAATCCTTTATGTGAATTTTGATCTAACAACATGCATAAGAAATTGAAAACATGAAGTCATACACAACACTTTAACACACAAAATTTGGTGACCTAGAAACCTTCCAAATAGAAAGTAAAAATGGGGTGGGGATGATACCCACAAGCTTTAGTACTACAATATAAAGTTGGCTTGTTAAGGCTTACAATGATCACTTATGATGATATGCCCTATTAGGATCAATAAGGACTGCTAGGTCCACCTTGCAAAAGGATTTACAAACATACAATGAAGTATGCACTCAGTAAAAAGATTTAAATAAGACTGTTAGGTCTACCTTGTTAAAGGATTTGATTGATCCACCTATTAGGATGAAGTAGTAGCTAATCTCTAATCTACAACTTGGTTTTCTGAATGAGATTCCTCTAAGCGTACAAATCACCTTGTCATGATAGATAAATCTCTGCTACTCCTTTTACTGTTGTAGCCTTTTGTAATTTGCTTCTTCGCTTTCTTCTCTAATTACATTACTTCTCTCTATATATTGGATGTTGATACAATACATTACATATATACCAATCCAATTACATAATTACAAATTCATCCATTATAAAAGTTTACACAAATATTACAAAGTCGGCCAAAGTGTAGAAACTTGGATTTTGAAGACTAATTGGGTGAGGTTCTAATACTCGGCATCAACTGTCAATGTTTGACATCATCATGCACTTGATAGACATAGAAACTCAGTCCATACTGATCACTTCCAAGTAGTCTTAAACTTAGTCTGCACTGGTGACTCAGGAAATACTGTGAAACTTGACATATAAACTAAATCACTTGATTCATACTACATAGCTCGGTCAATGTTATCACCTCGAGCTTAGTATAAACTAAGCCACTTGGTTAACACTGAGTAGCTTGGTTAACACTAGACTCACATCACATAAACTATGAACTTAGTAAGCACTACACAACTTGGCTTGCACTGGTAAATTTGGCATACACTAAGATGCTTGGTTTACACTATTGATCATCACCTTAGTAGTAACTGCTCAGTGCAAACTAAAATCTATTCAAAAAACTTGGTAGCAACTGTAGAACTTGGTAACAACTAAAATGCTTGGTTAACATTATTAACTATATAATGTGCTCCATATAAGCTTATAATCTAAATAAGTGTATGTCACTAATAAAAAACCTAATTGGAATGTCAACAATCTCCCCCTTTGGCATTAGTGAGAAAAACACTTATCAGTCAAAACTAAATTCAAGAATATATTTTCCATTACCTTATGTCTCCAACTCAATAGAGTATACTATTTTTAAGATTTCAAAATTAGTTATGTAAAGGATATATTTTTTTACATGGTGATGCTCCCCCATACATAACATACAATATACTATACATACAATATACATTTTTTCTATAATCTGCAATTTTCTTTCAATTTTCTCCCCCTTTTTGACATTAATGCCAAAGATTTATGCTATATGTATTTACATAGTAATGCCAAATTGAGACAAAAACTTTGAGTGTACCTTTAGGATAAGTGCCAAAGTCTTGTCCCAATTCTCTTGCAAGACCTTGCATGTGTGCAATGCAATCTACACTTCTACTGATAGTTCAATCATGTGGTCTGCAATGGAGAAATTATTGTCATGGATGAGCATTTTTGAATCTGAAATATGCTTTTGTGGTGCATCCACATTAGGGAGAGTCATATTTTGAATATCTATCAAATTTTATCTAATCTTTGGTTCTTCTCTAAGTAGTTCTGCCTGCATATCTATCAGAAATCTAATCCTGTTGAAGTGAACAGAGCTAGAACTCAGGTCAAGCTGCAATTGTTGTGCACTTGCCTTTAGATTTTCATTAATTTTAGACAATTTTTCTCTTATTTCTTTTGTGAAAATTGATGTATCACATAATTTATCAAAAATTAAAGATACATTAATGCAAGAGGATTCTAGAGAGCCTACAATAGTAGATAGCTATACTTGATGAATGGCAATTTGTTAAGCAATAAGTTCTAAAACTTTATTCTCAAACTTTTTCTCAGCTTTCTATAATAATTTATCCTATCCATCCAAATCTTCATTATATTTGTAGATTGCCTCTTCCAACTAATATAAAATTGGCTGAGAAGTATCAACCTCTATACCTAGAGCCTCTACTAGAATTTTCTTAGCATCTTTAATGATCTTAAACTCTTTGTTTCTTTCTTCTCTTAGTCTTTGTTGCTTGGCTTTCTTTTGAAGAAGTTCACCAAAAGTTTACATCTAATTAGGATTCATATTTGAGATGGCCCATTTAGGAATGGCAATCACCTCATCAAGATCTATATCCTCCTCCTTTTCTTTGCATTTACCCAAAAAATTTGTGCTCAGTTGAGGCTTGGTCTCAACTATCCTTGCACTTATTGCTTGCATACTAGGAATAGAAACAATTGTTGATATTGTGGGACTCACTGCAAAAATGGATATTGCACTCATTGAAATACTGATGGTAGGGATACCTATTGTAGTCAAAATTGATGTAGATGGTATAACTTACAGCTTGGTAGATGAAGTGTTTGGCACTTCAGTCAATGATGTTTTGAGCTGGACTAGTGCAAAGATTGATTGAGTGCTTGTGCTTGCAGTGTTGGTCACTATTAATCCTATTGAGACTGTCTCTAGGATTGATGTTATCAATGTTTTTCTAGGATAATGAGGAAGTGATGCTATGGCCATTGTAGCAATCTTAACTACGTCAGTTTCTTTAGTATCTTGTGTATCTTCCTCAGTAGCCTCTTGCTCCTATTCCTCTTCGTCATCTACATTATCAAAATGATTTAATTCTTCATCATATTTCTCTTCATCTTTCTCCTCCTAATAATCATCATTCTTATCACTTATACTTACAACAAAATCACTCAATTTTTGAAGAAGATAGACATTCTTCCATGTGTTTGTAGTATTCTTCACAACATGCTCAACATCTTTCAATAGAATAAGACAGGTATTGAATCTTAAGATTAACTTTTCTTCATTTTTCTTTAAATATTCTTTTACCTCCTTGTCATTAAAGTTCAGCATAAGTTTCCTTAAGGTCTTCTCATATACATCTTTTTGTATTGTGCATTGCATGTTCCCATCTTGGCTTAATTTTGATCATCAATGCATATGGAATCTACTGAGTAAGTTGATTAGGTGAGCACTTCCACTTACCCATCTTGGATATTAGTATGTTTTCAATCTACTTCTACTCATCAATAGTTTTGGTCTCATATTTAAATTCTTTCATTCTTTCTTCAAATGTGGGTGGAGACCTCTTGATGTCTCCTCCTTCTTTATCTATTTTCTTCCTGGAGGATCTCCTTGTGAACATGGAAGTGGATGTCTTAGTAGGCTTGGTGATGATTACCTTACCCTTTTTCTTTAGTGGCTCCTCTAACTCTAATTTTTCTTCCTCCTCACCTTTTCCTTCAGTTAGCAAAAGAGTAGCATTGGTTTTTAGTTTAGCAATCCTCTTCTTGCCCTTGCTAACTACCTAAGGAAGCTTGATCTCAAGTTCAATTCTGGCCTTTGCCTCATAACAAGTCCAAAGTAATCACTCTTAGGATCCACTAGCTCATTTATTAGTGCCTCAATTATGTCTTTCATTTCATCAATATTCACCTCATATCCTAGAGGTTTTACCCATGCAATTCTAGGCCATACTGCCTAAATATACACCTTGTCACTATCTACCATAAAACAGACATCATCTTTATAATCCTCAACTAGTTTCTTGGTAATTTAGAATTTTTTATTCATTTTCTCCTTAAATGCATAAAAATAATTGTCCATGATACTTGTATAATTTTCTCCCATTTTAGCAATGTATTCATTAATCTAATAAAGGATTGGCAAATTTTTCCGCCAAACAATGGTACCTTTTGATGGAAAGGATTTCTAAAAATAGAAAAATAAACATGTCAAGAGTGAGCCAAACTTACATGGATTGTTCTATGAAGTCTTGATGCTCTCCATGTTTTTGTTGAACTAGTTCAGCAGTAACTCGGCAAGGCCAAGAGAAAGATTATTCTTAACTACCTTGTAAGCCAAGTCTATAGCTTCACTTGACACACTATTCAACTTGCTAGAGCTATATATCTTGTGTGTGATGATGTGAATACTGAACTTTAATTCTATGTTGGTCACACTACTTATTTTCATTCCCCTTCTGTCCCACTCAGCTAGGGTTTTCTTTTCCAGTTCAACCCAACTTAGGGTTTTGGTTGTTTTGACTTTTGATACCATGGGGAGATTAGTGATCCTATGGATCATCTTCTTTGTGATCAAAATTGGTTGCTCCAACCACAACTAATCATTATGCACATGATTGAGGATGTATCTTATCCACTTAATTTGAAAATCTCATGGCATATGTGGAATATGTGTTAAACCTTTAGCTTCTAGATGTTGGTGTTCAGGTTTCAAAATGCCATCAACACATAATTCCTTCAAACATTCATCCATATCTAGTTTACCAATATCCTAAATTGTACATTTGAAATAAGAACAAATGTCATTGATTAAGAGTACCTTTGGTGGGATTTGAGATTGCGCTCTACTTGGACCTAGGGTTTTCGCAACGATAGGAGTAAGCTTGAAATCTGGCACCTTCCATTCCACACCTCAAACCAACATGACTGAACCTCCTTTTGGCTTACTGTTGGTAGCTTCCATCTTTAGTTGGTAGGGTTTAAGAGAATTCAAAACTTTTGGTAAAAATTTGCTGAAATCACTTGAATGCTCTTGAAAATCACTTTGCACAAATAGCTCTCAAAAATTCATAGTAAAAAATGACTTCAATTTCACTCCTTTTATCAAATTTTTCCATAAATGTCTGGTATGAATGTTAGATCAAATTTATAGACTATCATCCACTTGCATTGAATACTCAGTGGAGTCTTTTTTGACTTGGTAACCACATCATATTTAGTTACTCTCGACCTCACTCAATGGAGTCTATAACTCGACCTTGCTCAGTAAGGAAGGTAACTTGGTAGTAACTGATATCTCTTACTTAATGATCCCTTTGCATCTTGAATGATTATATGGATCTTTTTTCCTATCAACTGGAACTGATTTAGATGTCTTCTTTAGTAGCCTAGTTCTAATTCTCCTTTAAGAAATCAAATGGAAATGGTGGAGTCACCCAATTCTTGACTAACTTGATCATCATTGCTCGGACTTGCATTCTTGGTAGACATTGGAACCCATTGTTGTCTCATTTTTCTAATGTTATCTATTGGAAACAATTGTTTAATTGTGTGTTATCTTTGATCTTACAAAAATGTCATATCAGTTTGCAGACAATGCTTACCGAGCTCAATTGGTCAGCAAAGCAAATTTTAGAGTCTATCGAGCATTCTTAGAAGTTACTCTTTGGAAATAGTGTCTACCAAAGCTCACTCGAGCATCAAAGGATTTTGTGGCAGAAGTTAGTGGTAACCGAGCTCACAAGGTTAATAAAGGAAAATCAGTGTCTACCAAGTTCACTCAGTCTCCAAAGAATTTTGCAGGGTTTGTAGTGTTAACTAAACTTCTATTGGTTAACATAGGAAATCTTTTCTAGAATAGTGTTTATGGAGTAGGGTCGGCCAATGAAGGATTTTTCTATTTTGAGAAATAAAGTCTAATTACTTTATGTAATGATTGTAGCTAACTGAGGTAATAATTATTGGTAATTGTAACTTGTAAATGTGCCAACTTGATAATTTGTAAAGTATAAATAAAAGGTCAAGTTGAGAATTCCATAAGTGTAATGAATGAGCATGCAAGTGTGTAGATTGTTTGAAGAGGAAAGTGTGAGCGAACTTTGAAGGATGGTCAGGTATCCTTGAGGAGCAGCAAAGATTTATTTGATCAGGAAGGATCTAGTGAAGTAGAATAGAGATATGTATCAGCAATTTAGTTGCATCTCATTCAGGTCACTTCATTGTTACTTTCTCACCATTGTAGCAATGATTCCTAAATCTCTTAACAGAGTTGGTTTAATAGCCATTTTTAAATCCTCTAACAAGGTGATAGTTCTGTTGAATTATTCTAACTGCCCTTTGCAAGGCCACTCCTAATAGGGTGATCAAATCCTCTAACAAGGTCACACCTAACAATGTGTTTTGTAACCTTCAACTGGGTTGGATCCTAATAGAGCTCACTTTAGAAGAGTGAAAATCAGTAGCTAGTTACTTGGTGGTTTTTTCCATATTGGGGTTCCATGTTAAATCTGGTGTCTTATGTGTTCATGTTTTTTTTTTTATGCATGCATGTTAATCACTATGAATTTTCAAGATCTGTTAAAAATAACATACACTACATCTACCGAGTTACAAATTTTTTTTGTATGGTTAGTGAGTGATAGAAGTAACTAGTTTTATAAGACATCTAAGGGATCTGTGGATTTTTTTTTGTGGTAACTGATTCACCCGTCTCTCAGTTACTCCATCTATATTTTCAACAATTGGTATCAGAGCTTTTGGTGCTTGCAGGAAGGATTTCAAGGATCTAAGCTAAAGATTACGATGTCTTATAAGAGGGAAATTCCAAGTCTTAACAGGGATAACTTTTCAACATGGCAAGGTCTCATGAGACTCCATTTGGCTTCCACTGGAGATACAGAATTGAAATATCTTGATGAAGCATATACAACTCTTGCTAGTATATTATCTATCAATGATATTGTTGAGAAGAAGACTAATAACACCATGATGATATACATTGCATCTAACCTAAGCTATGAAGAATTTGATGATATCAAAGACTGCAAAACTACCTTTGAAATGTGGAACAAGCTGAAGGAAATCTACAGAGGTGATGACAATGTGAAAAGAGCCAAAGCAAAAATTCTAAGGGGAAAATTTGATTAGATGAGGATGAGAGAGGATGAAAACATTGCCAAATATGTTGAAAGAGTCAAAGCAAGTTTTAGTGCAATCAAAGCTTTTGGAGAAGACATCAAGGAGGAAATAATTGTAAGTAAAGTTCTTAGAACATTGCTTCCCATTTATGCAATTAGAGTATTTGCAATTGTAGAAAGAAGATGTGAAGCAAATCATAAGATAAATTTGGATGCCATGGTAGGAAGGTTGACAACATTTGAGCTAGATTACTATGATAATTATGTTCCAGCTTCCAAGAACATTGAATCAGCATTTGAAGCCAAGCTTTCACTCAAAGAAAAGGGTAAGAAGATAAAGGACACTCAATCAGAAAGTGAAGAAGAATCAGAGGAGAGTTTTGATAGTGATCTTGAGGTGGTTGAAGCTCTACTTGCAAAGAAATATTATAGAGGCAAAGGAAAACACAAAGGTAAAGTTCCTCTAATCTATTTTTCATGTGAGGAAATTGGTCATATTCTAGCTAGGTGCCCAAACAAGGAAAGAAAGGATGAAAAGAAAGGTCATAAGTGAAATGGCAAGAAAGACTTCAAATCATTCAAGGACAAAAGTAAGAAAACATGTTTTATGGCTAAGGACTCTAAGGATTATGATAATAGTTAAGATGAAATTGTTTACATTGCTATAAAAGATGAATCTGATAATGATGAGGAAGATAAGATGGCACTCATCTCTCATGTAAGCAAAAATGATACATGGATCATAGACAGTGGTTGTTCTCATCATATGATTAGTGAAAAAACTAAGTTTGAACACTTTGAAGATTATGATGGTGGTAGTGTGAGGTTTGGTAATAATGAACCTTGTTGCATAAAAGGAAGAGGAAGAATCTCAATAACCAAAGAGCTTGGATGTGATAATGCCTATTGGGTTGAAGGACTAAAACATAATCTGTTAAGTGTGGCACAACTAATCAATATTGGATTCAAGGTGGAATTCATGTATGGAAAGGCAAGACTTCTAGATGACAAAGGAAAGCTAATTGGATCAGGTATACAAACAAAAGGTAACTTGTTTTACCTTGAACTTGGTGAATGCTCATGTTTTATTGCTCAAGTTGAAGAAAGTTGGTTATGGCACAGAAGGTTATGTCATGTAAATTTTGATAACCTAGTGAAAATAAGCAAATTTAGGAAAGTAAGAGGCATTCCTAGTATAAAGAAACATGATGTTGGTCTATGCAAGAATTGTCATATTGGTAAGATGGGAAAGACTAGCTTTAAAAATAAAAACTATTAGTCTGAAGAAATTTTTGAAATTGTGTATACTAATTTGTGTGGACCTATTGGAATTGAGAGCTATACTAGAGAAAAATTCTTCATTCTTTTTGTTGATGACTACTTTAGAATGATGACTGTTATGTATCTAAGAGAGAAGTTAGAAGAATTTGAGAAGTTCAAATGGTATTTGACTAGAGTAGAGAAGGAAACAGGGAAAATACTAAAATGTTTGGGATCAGACAAAGGTGGTGAATTCATCTCCCATGAATTCAACAACTTTTGCATTGAAAGAGGAATCAAAAGATAGGTATCAGCCCTTAAAACTCTCGAGCAGAATGGGATAGCTGAAAGAAGGAACAGATCTATCATGGACTATGCAAGGACTCTAATGGTTGAAAAGAACATATCTATCAAATAGTGGAAGGAAGCTATCAGCATTGTAGTTCATACCTTGAATCAAGTATAGTTGAAGAAGAACTCATTCAAAACCCCCTATGAGTTCTGGTATGGCTATAAACCCAATGTAAGTTACCTAGAAGTATTTGGAAGTAAATGTTATATCTTGAAAGAATTTAGAAAAGGAAAATTTGATGTGAAAGGTGATGAAGGCATATTTTAAAGTTATTCTTGCAAAAGTAAGGCATATAGATGTTTGAATTTGTCTACTCACAAAATTATAGAAAGTGCCATGTGAAAGTTGATGAGTTTACAGATGGACTGAAGAAGAAAGCAAAAATGAACCAGAAGATTATAGGAGATTTGTTTTCATTGAACCTGATACAGTGCTAGATACATCTACCAATAAGGAGACTTCTATTCCTAAATCTTCATTAGTCACTGAGTTACAAGAAGTTCAAATCAAGTTACAAGAACCTGAGTCACATTTTGAAGCTACCGAGCCAATGCCTACTGAGTCAAAGTAGCTAGAACCTAAAGTTGAAGTGCAAGAGGATGACAATGCAATTCATTCAAAAGGCAAGGAACCTATATTGGCCAAGTATGTCAGTAGACATCATGCACCAAATCAGATTATTGGAGACAAATCATAGGTACTATGACAAGAAGTAAGCTAAAAGATACTTTTTTACTTACTGATTTCAAACTTAGAAATGTCAAAGATGCATTGGAAAATGAAAGTTGGATTGAGGCTATGAATGAAGAGATAGAGAAAATAGAGAAGAACAAAACATGGACTCTTGTACCTAAGCCTAAAGATAAAAATGTGATTGGAACTAAGTGGATATTTAGAAATAAGTTGAATGAAGATGGTAAGGTATCAAAGAACAAAGCTAGACTGGTATGTAAAGGCTACTCTCAAGAGGAAGGAATTGATTATGGAGAGACTTTTGCTCCTATTTCAAGATTGGAAGGTGTTAGGACCCTACTTGCATATGCTACATATAAAGGATTTAAAGTATTTCAAATGGATGTCAAATCTACATTTCTCAATGGTATTCTAGATGAAGAAGTCTACATTTAGCAACCTAAAGGTTTTGTTGATCCAAACTAAAAGGACATGGTCTGCAAATTACACAAAGCATTGTATGGTCTGAAATAAGCCCCTAGAGCATGGTATGAAAGATTTCATAACTATCTTATTCAGATTGGTTTTTAGAGAACTGATGATAACAATAGCTTGTATATCAAGGAAAGACTAGATAACAAGATTGTTTTGGAAAAAATATTTGTGGATGATACTTTTTTTATAGGTAATAATGATCTATGCAAAGAATTTTTAGAAAAAATGAACAAAAATTTTGAAATGTCTATGTTTAGTGAGATTAAATTTTTTGTTAGTCTTCATATTCAACAGAGTAAGAATGGTATCTACTTCACTCAATCTAAGTACATCAAGGAGATACTCAAGAAGTTTGGTATGGAAGATTCAAAACCAGTTGGAACTCCCATGTGTACTGGACTAAAGCTTACCAAAGATGATGATTTAAAAGAGATAGATCAGACCTTATATAGATCAACGATTGGAAAATTGTAGTATGTAGTTCATACAAGGCCTGATATTGCTCTTGCAATTGGTATAGTGGCAAGATTTTTAGCAAAACCTAGAGAAAATCACATGATGGAAATGAAAAGGATCTTGAGATACTTGAAAGGCATTGAAGATTATGAATTGTGGCATAAATTTGGAGGAAATCTAGACTTGAAAGTGTTTACTGATGCTGATTGGGTAGGAAACATTGATGACAGAAAGAGTACAAGTGGTGGAGCATTCTTTCTTTGAAAGAGATTGGTGTCTTGGACAAGTAAAAAGCAAAATTGTACATCCCAATCCACAACTAAATCAGAGTATGTTTCAGCAACACTGAACTATTCCAATATTGTTTGGTTTAAATAGTTGTTTGAAGGCATGAAGTTTGAGATCAAAGAACCAATTGTTATATTTTGTGATAATACAAGTGCAATCAACATATCAAAGAATCCAGTGATGCATTCCAAAACCAAGCACATTGTAATAAATTATCACTTTGTCAGAGAGTTGGTATAGGATAAGGAAATTAGATTGGAATATGTCCATAGAAAAGAACAAATTATTGACATATTCACCAAGCCATTACCTAAGGATGCATTTTTGTATCTAAGAAGTAAGTTAGGGGTCATTCCCCTATCTGAAGCTCACTAAAATAAAGTTTTAGTGATGCATCAATAGGAACCAAGTTGAAGATCTATGAGTTGATTTAGCATAGTCATGGGAACATTGCATATGAATGAGTACATAAGGTACATTGCTACTCATTGTGGTATGTGTTGTCAAAAAGGGAGAGTTTACTATCATATCTTTCTAAAATTTGAATTTGTTTAAGGGAGAGTTTGCTATTTGGAAAAGAAGCTATGTAATTCCTTCACAAAGGGATATTACTGCATTAGAGAAGTTTGTGGCATAAAATTTAAGAGGGAGAAATTTTCTATCAGCAAAGACTTGTTTTCAATTTTTATTGTGCTATGACATGTTGTGTTGCCATGAATGCCAAAGAGGCAGATTTTTGGATATAATTTTGTAATTGTGTGTTGTCTGTAATGTTACACAAATGTCATATTAGTTGGTAAACAGTGCTTACTGAGCTCAGTTGGTCAGTAAAGCAAATTTTAGAGTCTACCAAGCATTCCTAGATGTTACTCTATGGAAACAGTGTCTACCGAAGCTTACTCGGGCGTCAAAGGATTTTGTGGAAGAAGTCAGTGGTAATCGAGATCACAAGGTTAATAAAGGAAAATTAGTGTCTACCAAGTTCACTTGGTCTCCAAATGATTTTGCAAGGTTCACAATGTTAACTGAGCTTGTGTTCATTAACATAGGAAATCTTTTATGGAATAGTGTTTACTGAGCAGGGTTGGCCAATGAAGGATTTTGTTATTTTGAGAAATAAAGTCTAATTATTTTATGTAATGATTGTAGCTGACTAAGGTAATAATTATTGGTAATTGTAACTTGTAAATGAGCCGACGTGATAATTTGTAAGGTATAAATAAAAGGTCAAGTTGAGAATTCCATAAGTGTAATGAGTGAGCATGCAAGTGTGCTGATTGTTTGAAGAGGAAAGTGTGAGCAAACTTTGAAGGATGGTCAGGTATTCTTGAGGGGCAAAAAAGATTTATTTGATTAGGAAGGATCTAGTGAAGCAAAATAGAGATCTATATCAGCAATCCATTTGCATCTCATTCAGCTCACTTCATTGTTACTTTCTCACCATTGTAGCAATAATTCCTAAATCTCTTAACAGAGTTAGTTCAATAGTCATTTGTAAATCCTCTAACAAGGTGATAGTTCTATTGAATTGTTCTAAATACCTTTTACAAGGCCACTCCTAATAGGGTGATAAAATTTTCTAATAAGGTCACACCTAATAGTGTGTTTTGTAACCTTTAATGAGGTTGGCTCCTAACAGGGCTCACTTTAGAAGAGTGAAAATTAGTAGCTAGTTACTTGGTCATTTTTCCCATATTGAGTTTCCATGTTAAATCTAGTGTCTTATGTGTTCATTTTATTTCTTTTATGCATGCATATTAATCACTGTGAATGTTTAAGATCTATTAAAAATAACATACATTGCATCTATGGAGTTACAGCATTTTTTTGTATGGTTACCGAGTGACAACAGTAACTAGTTCTATAAGACATCTAAGGGATCTGTGGATTTGTTTTTGTGGTAATTGATTCACCCCACCCCCTCTCAATTACTCCATCTATATTTTCAATAGTTATTAGCTTTTGCCTTCTTTTCATCTTCTATTCTTCCAGTATTCATACAATTCTTGGCAAGATGACCAAGTTTTGTACAAATGAAACATCTTTTGGTAGTATCTCTTTTCCTCATGTGATGCTTTACAAAATTCATTTCAATGTGTCCAAATTCTCCATAATAATGAAATTTGCACCAAGTATTATAGTCCCAACCAAATATAGCTTTCACAATCTATTCTGTTGGATTCAATATCTTAGTTTTGCATTCTGATGACTTGTGCCCATGCTTCGTACATTTGTGACATTTGCCTTCAAATATTTATTTTTCTTTGCATTCATTTTCTCTATGACCATGCTTATTACAATTGTAGCATTTTCCATTGAATTTTACTTTCCCATTGCTCCAACATTTGTTTAAAGTATGACCTAACTTACCACAGTGACTGCAAGTATGTTTTTTATTCCTTTGAGCTCCTTGCTTGGATGATTCACCTTCTTTTGTATATCCAATCCTTGCTTTTCCTTTTTGTCTGTAATGAATTTTCTCATTCAACTGATTCATTTTTGCTCTAGATTTCATCATTCTTTCAGTGTTTATATCATTCTACAATCTTTCATTCTCTGATCTTAGGTTCATGATTTTTTTATTCGCATTGGTGAGATGATCAATGAAGTATACTTGCTGAAGGGATAGGTGCTAAATTTCATTGTTCTTTCCTTCTATCTCTTCTCTTATGTTTTTTTTCTCTTCCATGAATTCACACAATCTTACTAACTAAATTTCTTACTCTCTTCTTAGTTTTCTTACTTCTTTTTGAAGAGTACTATTCTTTTCCAATAGTTCTTTGATTGCTTCATCAGCTTCATTTGAATTGCTTGAATGAATGTCTTCAATTATTTCTTCAATGTAGAGTGAGTCATCCATTTGTATTATGAGATCTTTTCTTCTTTTCAGGGATTAAGAGAGTTGCTCTTTTTCTTTCTTGAGTTGTCCAACAGCCAATTCCAAATCTAGGTTCTCATTGTCAATAGCCTTGTCAAGTCTGAATACCTCCATTGCCTTTGATCTTTGCTCAAGTTGTTAAGCTTTTCTTTGAGAACCATAAAGCTCTAATACTTATTGTTGAAAATATTATGGTAGGCTAAGTTACTAAGAGGGGAGGGGTGAATTAATAACTTATAAAACTTTATACAACTATATCCTTGATTAGGATTTAATCTTTTAAGTGAATTCTAATCTAACTACATGCATGAGAAACTAAAAACATGAAGTCATACACAACACTTTAACACACAAAATTTGGTTACCTAGAAACCTTCCAAATAGGAAGTAAAACTAGGTTGGGGATGATACCAAGCTTTAGTACTGTAGTATAAAGTTCACTTGTTAAGGATTACAATGATCACTTCTGATGATCTGCCCTATTAGGATCAATAAGGATTGCTAGGTCTACCTTCCAAAAGGATTTACAAACATACAATAAAGTATGCACTCAATAAAGAGATTTACATAAGACTATTAGGTCTACCTTGTTAAAGGATTTGATTAATCCACCTATTAGGATGAAGTAGTGGCTGATCTCTAATCTAAAACTTGGTTTGCTGAATGAGATTCCTCTAAGTGTACAAATCACCTTTTTGTGATACATAAATCTTTGCTACTCCTTATACTATTGTAGCCTTTTGTAATTCGCTTCTCTACTTTCCTCTATGATTAGATTACTTCTCTCTATATATTGGATGTTGATACAATACATTACATATATACCAATGCAATTACATAAATACAAAGTTAGCCATAATACAAGTTTACACAAATATTACAAAGTTGGCCAAAGTGTAGAAACTTGGGTTATGAAGACTGACTTGGTGAGGTTCTGATACTCAACATCCACTATCAATGCTCAACATCATCATCCTCTTAGTAGACATAGAAGCTTGATCCATAGTGGTCATTTTGAAGTAGTCTTAAACTCGATCTACACTGGTGACTCGACGAATTATGATGAAACTTGACATATAAACTGACTCAATTTATTCATACTACATAGCTCATTCAATGCTATCACCTTGAGCTTACTATAAATTGAGTCACTTGGTTAACAATGAGTAGCTTGGTTAACACTAGACTCACATCACATCAACTTTGAACTTCGTAAGTACTGCACAACTCAGTTTGCATTGTTAAACATGGCATATACTGAGATGCTTGGTTTACACTATTGATCATCACCTTAGTAGTAACTACTTGGTAAAAAAATTTGAGGCATTGAAGAATCTAAAAAATCAATCAAGAATACAAAGGTTGTCAAAGTAATATGGTTGGTGCTCTAACCATTTTTGAATTGTTTGGCACACTTTTGGGTGGTAAACTGGAAGGGGAGAATCTTGTGAGAGGAATAGATCTAGGTGGGATAGAAGGGAAAATTTAGGGAAATCTACAAGTTCTAATGGGATAGAAGGGAATTTTGAGGAAAATTTGGCCTTTTTTGAAAAAACTACGGATGCAAGTTTTACTAGCTATGGGGTCTAGGACCTTTCTTTGGATCCTTCTACTGCAAATCACGTAACGGGCCAGGTATTCGAGAAAGAGAAAAATCCTTAGGATAGTGTGGAGGCCATTATTGAAAGGAAAGCACAAGATTCATGGAAAGTCAGAGTAGATGATCAAAAGACTTGGTCATCCCTATTTGGTAGGAAACCAAGTGGAAAATCAACCTTCCCTCCGATAACATCGAAAGCTTGTTGGGAGAAAGGTGAGTTTCAAATTTTTATTCTGGATCCCATTGTTGATTTCTTTGTTTCCTCTATGGAGTATACTCTTGTGGGAAAATTTATGGGGGCTAGACTAGATATAGAAACATTTTTTAAAATGGTTAAATGGAAATGGGCTATCCGTGGTCAACTTGATATTGCTCCTATGTTGAATGGTTTCTTTTCTTTTGTATTTAACTACAAAGAAGATATGAGTATGGTTCTCTATGGAGGTCCATGTGCATTTGGCAAAAGTACTCTCACTATTAAAAAATGTGAGCCAACTATGGATTTCTCTAATACCTTCTTCTTAACTACTCTTATTTGGGTTAGACTTCTTAGCCTTCACTTAGAGTTTTGGCATGAAGATATTTTTAGAGGAATTGTTGGATCCTTTGGGGGTCTTATTGTAATGGATCAGGAAACAGCTTCAAAATCTAAACTTTAGAGTGCCTGGTTATATGTGAAAGTGACAAACTTGAATCACCTCCTTGAAAAAGTGGAATTTATTTCAAAATCAAGGAAAAGAATGCAGGAAGTCATTTGTGAAGATCTCCCAAATACAAGTTTTGCCTGTAAAAAATAGGGCCATTGGGTGAAAAATTGTCCTAACAAAGGAAAGAGCATCTTTAAGACTGAAAAGGAAGATAAAAAGAAAGAAATTAAAGTCCAAAAGAAAGTGTCGAAACCTAAAGTTATTCATGCAAAAGATGTGAAGGATAACTTGAACTCAGATTCTCAAAAATTTGGTAAAATCCCGAAATTGGCTTTGAAGGAAAACTTGAGTAGTGAAAATCAGGAGATTGGGGAGATGCTAGATTTTGCCTCACCTAAGAAAAATACAAAAATCATGACGGATATAATGAAGAAAATAGTTATTTATCAGAAAATTAAGACAAATTGTGAAGATCCAGTAGAGATGGATGAATTAGAGGAGGGTGAAATTCTATTGGATAGCAACAAATCAATGGTGCAAGAGGAAGCCTAGAAGCTTCATGTATTTGACAATCACATTGCTTCCCCTAAACTTCTTTAGCCACCTTTATGCAATGAAACTGTTCTCTTTAAGAATGATGTTGAACCTAAGGAGAAAAAAGAGGAAGGCAAGGATTTGAAACAAAAACTAAATCAAAGGATAAAGCTAGAAAAGAAGAATAATTCAATTCCTAAAAGAGTGGACACTCACAGTAGTAAATTGGAATAGAAAACCAAGGTGAAACCAACTATTGGAACTCTGGAGAAAATTGGAAGGAAATCTACAAGGAAAACTAGAGAAATGGAAAGTATGTAGAATATTGTTGATGGATGGAAAGCAACTATTATGGATTTTACCCCTAAAAAATAAATATGAAAATTATTACTTGGAATATAAGCGGTTTGAATAGTAGTCACAAACTTGATGTTGTTAGGAATTTTGTTAGAGAGCATTAACCAGATTTGATGTTGCTTCAAGAAACCAAAATGGAAAAGGAGAGAGCTAAACAAATTAAGTCTTTTAAAGATTAATGTATAAAAGCTAGTAGTTTAGAAGGAGCTTTTGGGGGTACTTTGATGTTATGGAAGAAATCCTATTACTCAGGTGTTGTCTTAAATGCTAGTAAACATTTTATGGTAGCCAAAATTACTAGCACTGACTAGAAAAATGTTTGGTATATTATAAATATGTATGCTCCAAATTTAAAGACTTCTAGGAAAAAGGTTTGGGAAACTCTTCCTCATATAAAGAGTAAAGATTACTTTGGTAGATGGATTTTCTTGGGGGACTTTAATGTTCCTCTCTATGAACATGAAAAAAGGGTGGTAATGTGAGTCAACTAGATGGTAGATTGGATCTTATGGATTTCATCAATAAAGAGGGTTTAATGGATCTAGATCTTCATGGAATAGAGTTTACTTGGAGTAATAAGAGGATTGGTAGTGGTTGTATTTAGGCCAAATTGGATAGAGCCCTTATTTCTCTTGAGTGGTCTAAAGAGTTTAGTTGTAAATTAGAGGCTTTACAGGAAATTGGGTATGATCATTTCCCTTTGATATTTACTACAAAAAGGATCAATTTCAAAAAAATCTTTCCTTTTGGGTTTGAGAAAATATAGATGCAACATCCACAATTTGAGAGAAAACTGGCTGAATGGTGGAATATAGATGTTGAAGGAACTGCTCTTTTCACAGTGGCTGCTAAATTAAGAAATGTTTAAAAGGAGGTTAAAATATGGAGTAAAAGATGTTTTGGTAATATTTATGAGAATAAAGCTACTTTAAAGGAGGAACTCCAAATTATTTAGAGCAAGATTCAGAAGGAAGGCTATTCCTCTAACCTTGCTAGAGAAGAGAATGAAAAACTAGTTGAGCTTCATGACATTGTCACTAAGGAGGAAATCTATTGGAGACAAAGATCTAGATCAATTTGTTTGAATGAAGGAAATAAGAATACTAGGTTTTTTTCATCTTTCCACCCTGAAGCATGGAGCAAAATTTTTTTATTGCATATCTTAAAAAGGGTGATCTAAAGATTACTGAGGAAAAGAATATCTCAAAAGAGATGGTCTCTTTTTTCTCTTCTTTAATGACAACTGATCCTAATATTCATGCAGGTCACCAAGAAGATCTCTTGAAGGTGATTCCTTCTTTAATTACTAAAGAACAAAACAAATTGTTAGGATCCATTCCTAAGGAAGAAGAGGTTTTTTAAAACTGTTAGCTCATTAGGAGGGGATAAGTCTCCAGGATTAGATGGTTTTTCTATGTTCTTTTTTCAGAAGGCATGGTATCTAGTTGGAAGAGATGTATGTGATGTGGTTAAGGAATTCTTTGGGGCTAAGATAATGCTTAAGGAGATCAACTCTACCTTCCTGTGTCTTATTCCTAAAAAGATTGTGGTTGATTCTCCAGACCAATTCAGACCTATTAGTCTTTGTAATTCCTTTTATAAGATTATTTCAAAGGTTCTCATATCCAGGTTGCTTTTGGTGCTTCCTTCTCTTACTCCTCCATGTTTCTCCATTTTTAAATAAATTTTATTTATTTAAACCCTCACATCCTATTAATTCCTCTAAACCCATGATTAAATTAAATCTCATTTACTTTAATCTTAAGCCTAACCTAGAGCATAGCCTATAACCATCATTTTCATCCTCTTAAGCCTACTTCTTCTCTAATATCACTTAATCATTCCTAATCTTCTTCCTAATCCCCCTCATTAGCCTAAGAGTGTGCTCACACTTGTGAGATGGCATGCCTACACACTCCCCTTTGCACTCTTGTCTCCCACTCTTCTTCTCAAATTTTCTCACACATGTGTGATAAAACTTTGAATTCTTGAACATTTGCATGGCTTGCATGTCACCTTATGTGGAATCTACATGGATGCCACCTCACCAAGCCCTCCCTCAAGCCTATAAATAGAGGGCTTCTCTCAAGCATTGGCATCTCCCATTTTTGCATTGTTATCATGTCATTTTGAGTTTTGAGTTCTCATGCTAAGAGTTTGCATTGTATTTTGATTTTCATAGAGATTTCTAAGATCATACTAACCATTTGGTAGCTGATTTAGTTTGCCTCGTTCATTTTTAATCTATTTTCTTCATGTATTAGCATCTCCATTTCATTTACATCTTAGTTTAGCTTGCACATCTCATTAGTTTCTTAGTTGCATTCCATAGTTTCATCCTTGAATACCTTAAAGTATGGATTTCTCCATAGCCATTTCTTGAGGTGTTCTTCATTTCATCTAGCCTAGATTCATATTTCATTTTTACTCACACTTGTGCATCCACTCAAGAGATTCACTCCATTGTTGTGTTTGGGAGAGCACACCAAACATACCCCCCCCCCCCCCCCCCCCCCATCTTAACACACCAACAAGGCCTCTTATGGGTGCCCTTTTTGAGATGTAGAGGTGGCTGGAAGATTGGGTTTGTTAGCTGCTTAGGGTTACAAAACCCAAGAAAGCATTAGTTAGTGTTTGTTCCTTTCATTTTGATGAATCTTTGATACACTTTCAAGGTTTTTAAACTAATTTTTGCTTGTTGATTCATGTTACTAATAGGTCACATTTTCTAGCACACAGACAAATTCTTAATTTTGTTATTACTACTCATGAGATTATTCACTCCTTATCTTTCTCTAATAATCAAGGATTTATCATGAAAATTAAAATTGCGAAAGCCTATGATAGAGTAGAATGGGGTTTTCTTGTTAAGATTTTGCATGATTTTGGGTTTAACCATAAGATTGTAAGAGCTATATCTCAGCTAATCTCCATTACTTCTATAGTTGTTTTGGTGAATGGATGCTCTTCTGAGTTTTTCAGCCCTTCCAGAGGATTAAGACAGGGAGATCCTTTATCCCCTATCATCTTTATTATTATGGCTGATTGCTTGGGAAGATATATTGGGAAACTAATTTTACAAGGGGATATTAAAGGTTTGTAACCTTCTTCTCAACCTCTTACTTGTTCTCATGGTCAATTTGTTGATGATACTATATTCATGGGTAAAGATGATGTCAAGGAAGCTAGAAACCTTAAGAAAGCTCTTAATGTGTACTCCTCTACTTCAAGTCAATTAATTAATTAGAATAGAAGCTCCTTGTTTTTTATTAACACCTCGGTTCCAAGATAGAACAAAATTGCTAAAATTCTAGGGTGTTCAATAGGATCTTTTCCTTGTATTTATTTGGGTCTCCCTTTGGGACCTAAAGTTCTAGACTCTTTTTGGGAAGATCTCATAAAGAAGTTTAACAAGAAATTGGCAGGCTAGAAGGGGAACCTTTTGAGTCAAGCAGGTAAAATTACCCTCCTTAAAGTGTACCTTCAAAGTATCCCTACTTATGCTTTGAGCCTTTTTAGAATACCAGGAAAATTTGTAGATACTATTGATAAAATCCAAAGAAATTTTCTTTCATCTGGAACTGAGGAAAGAAAGAGAATGGCTTTGATAGCCTAGGATCAAATTTGTCAACCTATTTGGGAAGGTGGTCTAGGAATTAGATCAATGTGAAGTATTAATAGAGCTCTTTTGGCTAAACAAGGATGGAGAGTATATCATGATGATAAGGAATGGAGTACAATATGGAAACATGAGTATCTCTTTTATGCTCATTCTTTATTTGAATTTTTGGGTTCTCCTGATGTTCTTTCCCCTTCTACTATTTGGGGATCTATTTAGGGAACTAAGAATACCTTGAGTAAAGGTTGCTCATGGAAAATTGGAAATGGGTTAAAAGTCAAATTTTGGGATGATACTTGGATAAAGGATCACCCCCTAACTGAGGACTTTGAGGATAGAACTCAAGTAGATAGATGCAAACAATTGTTTGGGACTCTTGTGGAACACTATTAGCATAATAAACCAAGTTTTTTAAAACATCCAGATCATGTTAAATGCCTTTTCCTTGCATCCCCTTCAGGAGGATAAGATGATATGGAGTGTTGATCCTAGTGGTCAATTTAAAGTTTCCTCTATTTTCAATTCAAAAGAGAAAGGTAATCAACCATTTTGGACAAAAGCATGGATAAGGGTTTAATACCAAAAGCAAATATATTTTACTAGATCTTGCTTCAAAATAAAATTCTAACTTTGGACAATCTACAAAAGAGAGGCATTAATGTGATTAACAGGTGCAATTTTTGTAAAGAAGGTTTTGAAGACAGAGATCACTTGTTTTTGAATTGTACTTACAGTCAAAAAGTTGGGAGCTCTATTCTCAACTATTGGAATATTTCTTGGGTCCATAAAAATAATTTTGATCTATGTTTTAAAAGTTGGATCTATCCCTTTAAGGATATTGATGTTGTTTTCCTATGGAAAATTACCCTGCCCCATCTTTGGTGGGGTATTTGGAAAGAAAGAAATAACATAATCTTTCGAAACAAAGAAATGCCAGATTGGGTGCTTGGACAAAATATAGTTAGGGAAATAAAGGAAAATTTTAAGGCTCAAAGGAACTATAATAAAGACTTTCAAATTGACAACCCAATGTTTTCCATAAATTCAAATATGAAGAAAGAAGACCTTAGACTAAAGACTAGATAGAAGGTTGCACCTATTGGATGGCTTAAAGGGAACTTTGATGGTGTTGCTAAGGGTAATCTAGTTAAAGCAGGTTGTGGTGGAGTTTTGAGAGATCATATAGGTAATATAATATATGCTATTGCTATACCTATTGGTATATCTAATAGCCATAAAGCTGAGGCTACTGCAGCTCTATATACTATGAGGATTGCAGTGGAAACTAGTTTTCAGAATCTTTGGTTGGAAGGAGATTCCTTAAACATTCTTAATATGCTAAATGGTAAAATATTGGTCACATGGTCAATCAAAGATTATGTAAAAGAAATTAAATCATTAATGAATAAATTTGAGAAATTATTTATTTCCCATTCTTTCCAAGAAGACAATGCCATGGCTGATTGGATTCCCAACAAAGCTGTCCAAAGAGAGTGTAAGATGATATGGCATGATGATTTAAGCAGAGATAGAGTTCACGCGGTAGAGGGAAAGATTTGCCAAGATTAGAAATATAATGAAATATGGAGGTGTAGATACAAAAGTCAGTTTTATTTTCTCGAGAAAGTACATTAATGTGACTTCAATCCTAGCTTCATATGTATTTGTTTTTATAAGTGCCTTAGTTGTTTTAATGATTACCTTCGTTCTATTTTTTCTTTATTTCTTCTTCTTCGCTCGACTCTGGATTTCCTTAGCATAATAGAGTCTTCTAAAATGGGCAGAGAACCATGTAAATAGGAGCCTAACAATTGCAAGGATTGGAAAGCCAAAAATTTTGTTTGGAAAATTATGTAAAAGGGGAAGGTCAACAATTATCTAGAGTGACTTCATGGATGTAAACCTCATGTCACTACGTCTTTCTTCAAAAATTGGGTGGAGGATAGGGTTTCTCTACATGGAGTGACGGTGCATTTGATGGAAGACTTTATTGCCAAGGTGACAAGACTGCTAAAGGAAGGCATAAAATTTATCAAGGAAATGAGTATTTCAAATGTAGCATTTAAGAAGTTCCTAAAAATGGATGAGGAGGAAAAGAACCTAGAGAAGAATGGTGGCTTTTATGAACTAGGCTAAATTAGGTTATTTGGCAGGATGTGCTTTCATGCATTTGTGAGTACTTTATCTTAGATGGTAGAGCTAAACATGTTCCTACATTTCATTTTGTGTTTCTAAACCACTTTAGGCACAAAAATAGAATCTCATTTCCTTTTTATTTGACATTTTCTTTACTCCATAGTCTCCAAGCTCATAGAAAAAAGAATCTGACTCGATTCTTCATGAAGGGTTAATTTTACTGATTGAGAATTATTCTAAGAACAAGGCTATTGTGTCTTCCCCTCCTTTTGAGAAAAAGAAGGGCTTTGTGAGTGAAACCTACTCTGGAAAGAGTAAAGGTGAGGAAGGGGTTAGTGGGAAAAGATGGAATCTGAAGCAAGAAACCCTTAGAAAAATGTGGAAGAGATTATTGAGTCTAATAACTCAAATAGTAATGAAGAAAAAAATGTGGATGAGGAGGAGAACACGGATGTGGGAGATTTCAGCTCTAATTTGGAAGGTTACTCTGATAGGAAGGGTGAATCTAGTAAGGAGGAGATGGATGGAAGCAATGATAAAAATATGGGATCAGGTAATGCTAGTGAAGAGAATACCAATCAGAGTGAACAATCCCTAGGAGTGAGGGATGAAGAAGTAATGGAGAAGGGAAAGGAGGAACTATTTAATAAGGATGCTGAAAATGTGAAGGAAGACATAAGGAAAGAGAAGAATGAGTCTATGGGTAAGGAAGATATGGGGGAGGATAAGGATGATTATGTTGGTAGAGATACTAGGTTTTCTTTCTTGCATACTACAAAGCTCAAGGCTAACTCTTCCCCTTCAAATTGACTCCTGGGTGTATAATGAATTAATGAACTTGAAAAGAAAAGTCACAACAATGGAGAAAAACTAAGAAATTGATCATGCAAAGATCACCTAGTTGGAAATTTAGGTTGGTAATGTACTAGAAAAATTAAAGGAATATCAAAACAAGCTCCGCTTATTGACCAAAGAAAGCGGTAATAAGATGGAGCAGGTTGCTTCTAGCATTTGTGTAGTTGTTACCAGCTTAGCGAAGAGAACTAATGAAGAAATCATATCTCCATGTGGTCCAAGTAAACGAACCAGAAAAAGCTCTAGGAAAAAAGGAAATGAGGGCACTATGGGATCTATAGTTAATACCATCCAAAGTACTACGGAGGCTGGAAAAGAGGTGGTCCAAATGATCTAAGAACTATAATAGTAGTTTTTCTATTTTTTTGGTTTTTGGTCTTTATCTTGGTAGCTGTCCTTGTTTTTGGTCAATTGTCTAGGTTTTTTATCTGGTTTTGTTGTTTTAAAAACTAGATTCTAGGTCCTTGTAAAACCTGGTCTTGTTTTCTGGTTTTATCTTGTGGTTTCAGGTCCCTATAAAACTTGATTTTGAATCTTTTAAAACTGTAGATTCCAAGTCCTTGTAAAACCTAGTGGAACTTAATGGTTTACCTTTTTTTTCCTTGCTAAGGGTTTCAAGTCCCCTTCAAAACCTATTTTTATCTTAATCTAAAACTTCTCGATACAAAATGAAATCTTTGTAAAGAACTCGGTAGCAATTATAGAACTTGGTAAGAATTGAAATTCTTGGTTATCATTGTTAAGTATATAATATGCTTGGTATAAGTTTATAATCTAAATAAGTGTATGTCACTAATAACAAACATGACTAGAATGTCAACATGACAACCCAAAATTTTTACTCTTTTGAAGTGAGATCTAGTAAGAGCCAACCTCTTTAAAGGTTATAAATACATTATAAATGTGACCTTGTTAGAGGGATTTTACCAAATATTATCTAGACCTTATCACTTCTGAACATGTATAGAGTGGCCTAATTTAAAGGACTTACAAAATATTCAATAAAATGTCACCGTACAATAGATTTACAAATTAGATTGTTAGGTTCACTTGGTTAAGAGGTTTTTTGCTATCATAGTTAGAATGCAACAATGAAATGACCTATTAGGTTTAGCACTATCTTTCTTATTTATTTATTTTCTCTATCTATTTCCTTTTTCTTCCTTATGATCCCTTCTAGTTGATTTACATGCTAATACATCAACTTAGTACTTCTCTTGCTTGATTTTGACAATACAATTCTACTTGATTATCCTCTTAGTTTTCACCTTCTTTCCTCTTCTTTGTTTACAACAACGAATAATGTGTTTATCCTTTCAATAGAAACCTTTTGCCACTCCTCTAGAATCTTTAAGGTTTTTCACTTAATCACAATCACTAGATCTTCATCCAACTAAGACTCATTGAATCTAGACACTTGAGAAATATGCCTTCACCTTGAACTTTGTACTTCAATTCAAATCATTAGATCTTATTTGAATTTCTCTAGTCATAAATCTCATTACTAACTTCATCCTTATCTTTGAAACTTATTGAATAATCTTTATTTTCACCAAATACTAGCCTTAAATTAAATATTTTTAGACTATTATTCCTTTCCCTCACTCGGTGAGCATTACATGTACTTGGTCAATACTAGGCTTAGTCAATAGTATAATAGTGTAACTCGCTTGGTTAATACTGCACAATCATCACTTTTTTTTAGATGCTCAATGAAAACTATAGTAGCTCAGTTAATACTAGACTCCTTCATTTACTAACCAAACTATCTTGATTATATGTGCAACATGGGGGAAACACAACACAAAAAAAGGCTACCATGATAAAGAAATCCACTTCAAGAATTCTATGTGCACCCCCATCTTAGTCTAAAATGATTGGGGAAGGCTTTCAACTTGCAAGGGTAATAATAACTTAATAGATTTTTCATGCTCATCATTGTGCTCATAACTAGGAGTGAGTGTAAGTTTCACATAAAGCATGTTAAGAAAAGCATAATCTATATCAGTATATTCATCATCACTATCAAGAGTATCTTCCATATCAAGATTAATAGAATCTAAAATATGAACATAATCAACATGCTTATCTACTTGTATATTTTCACTTTTATTGAGTTACTACAATGGTTCAACCATGGTTTGATCAAAGGAGGGTATAGGTTGAGGTGAAGATGCATATTTAGAAGAAAGAGTGCATGCCTTGGCCTTAGATTGATAGTTCTTGTGATGTTTTCAAGCATGTTGATTTTGAATAGTTTTTGAGGGAGATATAGCTAATAAAAATTAGTCTCAACACAATCTCAAGGATGCTAAGGTTTATAAAGAGAATGATTAATGGTCACAACTTCTCCATTATGGGTAAATTTGATGCACTTAAGAATGGGAGAAGCTACAACTTGCATGGAAGAAAGTGTTAGCCCCAACTGATAAGGTAATTGATAGTGGGAGATTGTTAGCTAATGATGCTATGAATTTATATAAGAGAGTCATATTAGTTGTTACATTATATTGATTTCAAAGTCTTATTGGTCTAGACATTATGCTAACTAGGTAGAGTATCATATCATTAGATTGATGAAGAGGATTTGAAGAAAGTATGATGAAGATAAAAGTGGTATGTAAGGTATTCAATGGGTACTTGAATAAGTTGGATAATGATAATGAAATATTGGTTTGATTATTTTACAAACATATATTATTGCAATATATTGATGAACACAAGGTTAACCAAGTTACAAGGTTAATGAAGGGAGATTGTATTCATCAAGTGACTATAGTATTGCCCAAGTGATTGGCAAGTGTAAGAATTTACCTTGGGGAAAAATCACCCAAGAACTAAGAACTCAAACACAAGCACAACTGTAGACTAGAAAGAGAGAGTATGATTAGAATGAAGATATATTCATTCAATATGCATTATTAAGAGTACAATAGGAGTGCCTATATATAAAGGCCTTTGAGATACATCTAGAATGCCTCAAAATTGGCTACATGATAAGTCATACAACTTGGCACATGTCCACCAGATATGGGTTATCCTCCATTAAGCACGGAAGTAAGTGTGATGATGAAAGGAATAGCCAACAAGGGTGTAACATGCAAATTAGTGTTGTAGACACCATGTGCTGCAATAGAGTTGTGAAATTTTGTGTTGTCAACATGACAACTCAAAAAAATGCACAAACTCCTAAGTGTCTCACAAAATAAAATAACAAAATAATGTATTAACCCCCCTTAAGTGCAACTTAGGGGAATACCCTCAAGCTTACAAAAACTAGAATGAAATGTAGGATGGGTCCTGACTACTAGGCCATGTTAGGTACCCATGTACATAATGTAAATGCAATCTCTCATAAAGTGGAGAAGAGGGAAAACCTTATGGGAAAAACCCTCCCCCAAAAAGAGAGATGAATAGAGATGCATGGATGGATGGAGTAATCAAAACCTCCCATTACAACATACATCCAGTATATACAAAAGTGAAGAAGGAGAAGAACAAGACCTCATAAGAGGAAAAAGTCCCCTCTCCCCCATAAGAAAGAAGAGGAAGAGAGACAAGGTATTCCCCCCCCCCCAAATGAAGAATGCCTATTAGTGAGAGTTGCTCCAAGGAAGAAGATGGTCCAAGAGTGTTGAATGGCATTCCTCCCCTTTGGAAGAATCAAAGGAAAAGGTACAGTCATAAAGATTTATGTTGGTCCTAAAAACTATTCAAGTATCCTTGTGACGATGCTAGTGGTTGTCCCTTCCAACTATGCTAAAAAGAATGAATGCAGATCTAGCAGGGATGTATGTTGAACCTATTCCAGTGAACCAATTATCTCCTCAACTAACAAAGAGACCTCCTCCAATTGTTGTTCATAAGTATCCATAATCATGCCAACCTATGAAGATTGATCATGTAGAGAATGGACATGAGGGTCAGAGTGAACCCTCACAACAATTGTAGAAGGATCATCTTCATCAAAGAGAAGATGTAAATCATCAAGGCTATCTCCCAAGTCTAGGGTGTGTGACTCCATGAAAAAAATTGCAATGTTTGCCATGTAGTCATCTTTTGTTATTGGAGCTAGAAGACAACATGTACCATGCTATGTTGGACCTTTCATTATGGCAATATAAGCATGTGGACTATACTAATGATGTGACCTCTCACTGTAACTATCAATAGAACACCACATGTCTAAATCTGTTGAAGCACTATTGTTGGTGTCACAATCAATTTCCACTATGTATGAAGTGTAAAGAGGAGTAGAGGATAAGCTACATGAAATTTCCTCAAAGTGAACATCCTTCTCCGCAAAAATCTCATGAGTCTCTAGATCCATAAGTCTATAAGCTTTAGCATTGTTTTCATAATCAATGAAAGTACAAGGCTTAGGTTTCAGTGCCTTGCATCCCCTAGAAGATAGGTTAGCACGTGCTAGAGAATTGAAGACTCTAAAGTGAATCACAACTGGTATTCTATTGCACCATGCCTCAAAAGGAGTCTTCCCATTTAAGGCATTATGAGGAGACCTATTAAGTATGTGAGTAGCAGTGCTAATGGCTTCAACTTCTAATGTAGGATCAAGAGACTTGGCTTTTATCATGCAACTTACCATGGATTTGAGAGTCCTAATCCTCAATGTTGCAACATCTATCTTATGTGGATTGAATGATGGTGGGTTCTGAAGATCGATTCCCTCAGGCCTGAAAATGTCCCTAAGTCTTTTGTCTACATATCTGTTCTCATTGTCCACTCGTAGAACCTAGATGGCTTTCCTTGATTTGTGTTCAACATGAGTCTTAAATTCTTGAAGCCTATGAACCACTTCATTCTTGTGATGAACTAGACCCAAGTGAATCTTGAAAATTCATCAATAAAGGTAAGGATGTAGCAGTCTTGGCTGACTAAAGTCACTGCAAAAGGTCCTACTAAAACCATGTGAACCAATTGGAGAACAATTGGTACTCTGGAAGACTTGTCTTTACCATACTTATACTCAAGATGCATATCCAATGAATATGATGAACACTCACCCTTAGAAAATTTGATGTTAGGTAGACCTTTGACCATGTGTTTGAAGAAAAGTTGTTGAAGAGAGTGGAAGTCAAGATGACCAAACTTCTCATGCCATAAATTGGTTTGTAAAGTAGAGTGAACCAACAAGGCTTGAGAAGGAGACTTGGGCACAAAGTGGGAGAAGGAATGAAGCCTCTTTTCATCATTGACTTTCCCCACTGTAACCAATGAATCATCTCTAAGACTTAGCACCATCACTAAATCTAGAAGGAACTCAACTTTGTGACCATCTCCAAGGTGAGTGATTTGGTAAACTGATAGGAGATTGGAGCTAAGGTTTTGAATGTAGATAACAACTTTGAATTCCCCATTTTCCATTTCCACATATCCTTTCCCTTCAACTTCCATTTTGGCATCATCTCCCATGAAGATGTGCAGTACCTTTGACTGCTTCAATGAAGAAAATTTTTCCTTGAAGAACCCATATGATAGGAGGCACCTGAGTCAAGTATCCATTCTGAAGAAGAACTTGTGTTTGCCATAAGTGCTTGCCCTTTACTCTTTGAAGAGGTTGGAGTTGAATCCTTGGAAGTACCTAGCACTTGAATCTTGTTCTTCCTGAGTAGGTTTTCTAACTCATCAATTCTTTTAGTCTTGCAATGATGCTCATCATGATTTGGGTTTTTGCAATATGCTTCCCTTCTTGTTGGAAGAATAACTGCCTTGTTGTGATGAGGATTTTTGTGTCTCAAATTGTGATTTTTGCTTCCACTGCTTCTTCTTGTTGCTAGCACTTTTCCCTCCTTGACTTAATTGGTCTCATTACTTGCCACCAAGGCTTTGGTCTTTGATGATTTGAGAAGTCCTAAATCCATCAAGTGAGATTGTTCAACAATCAACATCTTTGTGAATGTATCAAATGTAGGCTTCAAGAAAGTAGATTCCATGATCAACCTATGAGTTATAAAACTCAAAAAAAAGGAAGCATACTCTGAAGGTAGCCTCTTCAGGATGTGATGAATCAATTTATCATCCTTCATGGGATTTCCAAAATCTCTAAGTAGTGCTCTATACTCATTAGCTTTGTTGATGTAATCTTGAATTGTGTCAAAGTTCTTCACCCACCTTACCATACAATAATTCAAGTTTGTCCCAAGCTAATTTGGATTTTTTACAATTATGGGCTTGCAAAGTTAGGCTGCCAAATCAAAAAGCAATTTGGAGAGGGGTCTAGTAGGAAAAATTGTGTGATCAAATTTGACAATCAAATAACCATCACAATAGTTCAAAAAGGCCTGGTTTTGATAGTCAAATGATCATCAATTTTAAACTTGTGCTCTGCTAACATTAGCAAAACAATCTGCCTGAGCTGATGTGTCAAATGACAGGGCTATCCATATGGTATAGATGTGACACTTGACACCATATAGAAGGTATGAAAGGTTGACATGGTAGTCAACATGTGCAGGTATGACATGTAGAGGTTGCACTGACATGTCGAGACACGTGGCATACGATTGGGTCTGTGTGTCAAAGGTACAAATGCATGCATGGTCGTCTACGTGGCTATCCAACTATTAGTCTAGGTGTCAAATAATGTGGCTCCATGTGTGTAGGTATAGTTGGAGCTGATGTGTCTTTGCATTGACGTGGCCTTGGCTTTGTCTTTATAGCATGGTTGTTTGAAATTTGGTCGCATGTCACCGGGACTATCATCGACAATCTATGTGCAGCGTGTTGGAAGTTTGAAGGGCTACTGGTATTCATTTATTCAATGCCAAAAAATTGTAATGTGATACCAGATTTTGGCATTGTAACCTTCTATGGGGTCCAGAGCACTTTATGTTGCTAGGAGGTCAAGAAAACAACGTACAGGCACCAGAAATGATGGATTGTGGGTCGTCAAATGTCTGCCACAAGTGCCATATTTGATTATTACCACTAGAATTTCCTATTATTTATCTCAAATTGGGCATGGGTTTACACCTATAGATTTATAAAACTAACAAGCCACAGAGAGCATATAACAAAGCAGCCTACCAGTGTGGGACAGAGCCTTGCTGTTGGGAAGGTGGTGCTTGCCGGATTTAGCTATCGATGAAATAGAATATTTGTTGGAATATTCTAATGAGATGCTCATTGATGCAATTATTGTCTACTAAAATAAAATAAATTCTCTACAAATAAACAAGAGCAACCTCCAAATTGCAGAGATGTGGTGTCATTGCTTGGTTCTGCTATTAAAAAAAAAAATTCAAAAAATGTTTAATGAGATCTACAAATGACCATACCTGAACTACAAATCGGGGCTCTAGGTGCTGATATGCAAAAAAAATTTGCCTCACGATTGACTTTGGCCTAGGGTAGCTGAGTTTATAGTCAATCTTCATCGAAACAGTGTTTTGGATGCAATGGCAAGGTCAGATATGGCTCTAAACACTCCTAATTTCTACAGTACTCTGGATTTAGGCTGAGGTGCTAAAGAAAAAATGGTCTCAAAAGGTTATGTGATGAGAAAATCTCCATGCTTTTATACCATGTAAGAATTTTTCTTAAGGCAAAATTCACCCAAGAACTAAGAACTCAAACACAAGCACAACTATACACCAGAAAGAGAGAGTATGATCAGAATGTTGATATATTCATTCAATATGCATTATTAAGAGTACACTAGGAGTGCCTATATATAAAGGCCTCTGAGATACATCTATAATACCTTGAAATCAGCTACATGATAAGTCATACAACTAGGTACACATCCACTAGATATGGGTTATCCTCCATTAAGCACAGAAGTAAGTGCAATGATGAGAGGATAAGCCTACAAGGGTGTAACATGCAAATTAGTGTTGTAGACACCATGTGCTAAAAAGGGAGTGTGAATAACTATGTTGTTTACATGACAACTTAGTGAATGATGCAAACTCTAATGTTGTAGACACCATGTGCTAAAATAGAGTTGTGTACTTCTGTGTTGTCAACATGACAACTCAAAAAGGTGCACAAACTCCTAAGTGTCTCACAAAATAAAATAATAAAATAATGCATTAACCTAATTAAACTTAAGTAAGTGTAAATAGTGAATACATATTTACACCAACAACAAGGAAGAAGGAAAACATAGTACTACCCAAAAATTCACTATTAACTGAGCGTTATATTTCTTGAGCAAATGTTATGTTTATCGAGTGACAATTGGATTGCCAAGTTTGGAAAATTAGAATTTGAGGCCAATGTTTGATGGAAATTTGGAAAGTTTGAGAAGGTCTAAGGCACAAGTCAAAGTTTTTGTGAGATCTATGGCTGAGAAAATTTAGTAAGAATCTGATGAAGAAAGGATGGACACAAAGTTTTGTGCAAGTTATTTTTTGTGTCTAAATTCATTGTATGAAGGAATTTTTTATCTACCTAAGATCAACAATTTTGATTAAGTAGAAAAATTTGGAAGTATTTGGAAGCATTGAGAAAATTATTTAAGGAGGAGAACAAGAAAGTTATAGGTTTCTAATTCAAAGTTGAAGATGGTAGATATTGTTATTGATCATATTGTTGAGAAGAGATCATAGTGAAAAGTTGAAGAAGGTGAAACAAGATTTTTGAGAAGATTTTATTTTAGATTATATTAATCTTGATATGGAAGATACTCTTCATAGTGATCATGAATATATTGATATGGATTATGATTTTCCTAACATTCTTTCTATGCAACTTACACTCACTTGTGACTAGCATAGTGACTCCCATTAGAGTTTTTTCTTGGATCTGGTTGTGGTTTGTACTCTAATAAGATGTTGTTCCTCTTGCAAGTTGTCATTCTTCCTCTAACATTTAGACTTTTAGAACATGATGAAAATTAATAGAAAGAGAATAGTAACAGGATTACCGAACCTACAAAAACCTGAGAATACTATGTGTAAAGAATGCAAGCTCTATAACTTGAAAAAGTCAAGTTTTTCTAGTAAGGCACACACTTCAAATGATATTTTGGAATTAATGCATAGCAATTTATGTGGTCCACTTGGAGTTGATAGTTACTATGGTGGTAGATATTTCATATTATTTGTGGATGATTATTCAAGGATGATGATTGTAATGTTCATGAAAGTGAAATCACATACCTTTGATATGTTCAAGTGGTATAACACTAGAGTTGAAAAATAAATTGGTAAAACTTTGAAATGTTTGAGATATGATAGATGTAGTAAATTTATGTATGATTAATTAACTAAATTTTGTGCTAAGAATGGTATCAAAAGATAGTTATTTATACTAAGGACACCACAATAGAATGGTATTTCTAAAAGGAAAAATAGATCTAGCATGGATTGTGCAAGGACTTTAATGATTGAGAAGGAGGTCTCTTAAATATTCTAGAGAGAAGCTATTAGTACTATTGTTTACACTCTCAATTGAGTTAAAATGAAAAAATGAACAAACAAGACATCCCATGAACTATGGTATGATCATACACCAAATGTAAGTTATTTCAAAATATTTGGAAGTAGATGTTACATTCACAAGGATTGAAGGAATTGTAAACTTGATGTTAAAGAAGATGAAGGTATATTCCTTGGTTATTTATCTAAGAGTAAAGCTTATAAATGTTTGAAGAAGGCTACTAACAAGATGATTGAAAGTGAAAATGTAGCATTTGATGAGTTTGCAAAGAAGAATGATGTGGAAACCAAGAAAGATCTTAAAGATTATAAAAAGTTTATTTATGTCTATGAAGACACACTTGATACTCTACCTAAGTTACAATAAAGAGCTACCAAGTACCAACCAATTACGACAAAGTTTTAGACAATACAACCTGAGCATGAAGTTGAACCTCTATGAGAGAAAGAAATGATGAGAATCAAATAACTAAACTTGTATTTCCAAATATTTGAGGAAGATCCATTCACTTGAACAAATAATTAGAGATAAAAGTGTTATAGTACAAATGAGAAGCAAGATAAGAGAAGGTATAAGATTAATATCTAATTTTAAACCTAGAATGGTAAAATTTGCATGGGGTGATGAATGTTGGATTAATGTTATGAATGTGTATATTGATCAAATTGAGAAGAATAATACATGGATACTAATACTGAGACTTAATAACAAAAATGTGATTAGAACTAAGTTTATTATCATAAACAAGTTGATTGAGAATGGAGAAATGGTAAGGAACAAGGCAAGGTTGGTTTGCAAAGGATGTACACTAGAAGAAGGAATTGATTATGATGAAACATTTTTGGCTTATGCTACATATAAAAAGTTTTGAAGTTTATCAAATGGTTGTAAAATCTATATTTTTGAATGAAATATTGGAAGAGGAAGTCTACATTGAATAGCCTAAAGGATTCATTGAACCTAAAAAGAAGAACATGGTTTGCAAGTTGAACAAAGCATTGCATGGACTGAAACAAGCCCCAAGAGCATGGTATGAAAGGTTATGCTCATATTTGATTAAGATTTGATTTGCGAGAATAAGTGAAAATGATCATTTATATTTGAAGAATGAATCTAAAGATATGGTGTTGATTGTTGAAATATTTGTTGATGACATAATATTTTGTGTAAACAATATGTTGCTTAGTTTAAGTATGTGAAAGAAATCTTGAAACTTTTGGGATGGATGTGTTTAAGTAAGTCAATACACCTATGGTGATAGGAGTGAAGTTCTCAAAAGAAGTCACTACTAGTGAGGTTGATCAAACACAATATAGATCTATGATTGGAAGCTAAAATATATTGTACATATTAGGTCAGATATTTCCCTAACTATTGGAATTGTTGCAAGGATTTCATTTAATCCAAGGGAGACTCATATGACTATTGTAAAAAGGATATTCAGATATCTAAAAGGAACTAAAGATTATGTCACGTGGTATAAACAAGAGGATGAATTTAATTTTAAAGTGTACATAGGTGCTAATTGGGCTAGAGATATTGATGACAGAAAAAGCACAAGTGGTGGAGCTATATTTCTAGGATAAAGCTTGATTACATGGATAAGAAAGAAACAAAGTTGTATTTCACAATCTACTATTGAAGTTGAATATTTTTTTTTACAATCAATTATTCAAATATTGTATGAATCAAGTAATAATTGGAAGGAATGGAAGAACATGTAACTAAGCATGTCACTATTTACTGTGATAATATAAGTTTTATAAATATTTCAAAAAATCTGGTGATGCATGCAAAAACACAGCACATATTAATCAAGTATCATTACTTGAGGGAGCAAGTACAAGAGAAAAAAGTGAGGCTTGAATATGTAAAGTTGAAAGAACAAATTGCTAATATATTTATTAAGTCACTACCTAAGTATGTTTTTAAATATCTAAGAGGTAAACTGGGGGTCCTACCCCTATACAAAATTCATTATATGAAGTTTCGTGTTACTTCAATTTGTGGATGAATTGTACCTATATAGAGTTGATACAGAAGTGTTCACACTTTAGGAGCATTTATGAAGTTGTGAAGTTGACCGTGATGAAATTGATGAAATTAAATACTAGGTACACAAATAAATACAAGGCTTTATAAGTTTCATGTTGAAATTTATCATGACTTTTGGCATTGTTGTCAAAGGGGGAGAAGACTACTAATAAGGGAGAAGATTACTAAAATGACATGATAGAGGGGGAGAATATACCCAAATGGGGGAATAATGAGAATGGGAAAAGGAAGAGAGACTACCCAAAGGGTAGTGCTATAGAGATGAAAATGAGAAAGAAAATTGAACCTAAAATAAGAGATCATATCTTAAGAGAGAGAAATGTTGAAGATGTTGAAGATTATTGTTGTTGAAGATGCACATTGAGTTACAAAACTTCTACAACTAACAAAAAAGAGATAAAACATTGTATTTTTGTTAATACAAGCATTTAATTATCCCATGCGATGCTTTGTAATATACAATCTTATGCTATGTGTTTTTATCAATTCCAAAGGGGGAGATTGTTAGCCCCAATTGATAATGTAGTTGATAGTGGTAGATTGTTAGTTAATGATGCTATGGATGTTTGTAAGAGAGTCATGTCAATTATTATATTATCATTGATTTCAAAGTCTTAGTTGGCTAGAAATTATGCTAACTCAATAAAGTACCATATTATTAGATTGATGAAGAGGATTTGAAGAAAGCATGATGAAGATAGAAGTGATATGTAAGGTAATTAATGGGTACTTGAATGGTTTAGACAATGATAACATAATTTTACAGTCATGTATTGTTGTAATATATTGAAGAGCACAAAGTTGATTGAGTTACAAGGTTAATGAAGGGAGATTGTATCCACTAAGTGACTACAGTATTGTCGGACTTATTGGCAATGAATAAGGAAAATATAGTATTTCTTGAGTGAGTCAGTATTAACCAAGTGTTATGTTGCCTGAGTAAATAATATGCTTAATTAGTAATAGTTATATGAACAAGTTTAGTAAATTGGAATTTTAGACCAAATTTTTTTGGAAATTTGGAAAGTCTGAGAAAGCCTAAGGCACGAGTCAAATTTTATTCCAAGATCTATGGCTGAGAAAATTTAAGAAGAATCTAATGAAGATAAATGTGGACACAAAGTTATAAGCAAGTTATATTTTCTTAGTGTCTAAATTCATTGTATGAAGGAACTCTATTATAAACCTAAGATTGAGAAAGTTGATTAAGCAAAAAAAGATGGAAGGATCTAGAAGCATTTAGAAAACTATTTAAGGAGGAGAACTAGATAGTTTTAGGTTGCCAATTCAAAGTTGATGCTAGCTAATATTGTTGTTGATCATATTGCTTAGAAGAGATCATAGTGTAAAGTTTAAGAAGGTGAAATAATATTGTTGAGCCGGGTGAATTGAGAAAAGCAAAGGAAAGATAAGAACCAAAATTGGTGAAAGGGAGAATCAACAAAAAGATAGAGAAAGAGAGAGAATAGATATCTAAATAGGTAAAGGTAGTTTTTATTTTAAGAGATCAATATTTATACTATTACTATTTATCCATTGTAGTAGAAAATCTTGGAAGTGTCAAGTGGACCTAACAAGTTTGTGAAATCCTATATGGTAACATTGATTAGTGGTTTTTGTAAGTCCTTTAAATGAGGCCACTCCTTTTAGTCAGGAATAGGGAGTGATAAGGTCTAGATGATCTTGTGCTGAAATCCTCTAACAAGGTCACATTAACAATGTGTGTGTAACCTTTAACAAGATTAGCTCCTAGTAGCTCACTTTAGAAGAGTGAATTTTTTTGGTTGTTGGTCCTAGCTAGTTGTTCCCATCACAAGGTTTCCACATTAAAATATTGGTGTTAAATGTGTGAATGTTATTTTTTTAACAAGTTGTTTCACAGTTTACTACAACTCAATAATAACTAAGATATCACTAGGTAATAATTGGAAGTTTACTGTCAGTTGATAATGTAAATAATAGTGATTTGAAATTTTGGAATAAAGTATTTGATAGAGTTGATTAATGTTTACATTTAGTGATTGAAGTTAATGTTTATAATGTTTAGTTGGTACTAAAATGTTTGAAATCAATTGTATGATAACTAGACATAACTGATTCACACCCCTCTACCCCAAGTTATCTAATAGAAAGCCACATAATACTAAGATTAACTTGAAATTAATCAGAAGTAAGAATGAAAACAAATATGTAGTTTGAAAAACTCTAGCAGAAAGAGTGACAAGAATGTTGATAGAACCTTGAGGTTGATAAAGAAAACTATTCCAAGTTTGAGTCCACATACTAGAAGTATTGCAGGTATCCTTTTGCAACCCTTTGTTAAAAAGATGCTCTTAAATAATAGCATTCAAAAAGTAACAAGGATTAATAAAGATGCCATGCAAAGGAATATGATAAACCCTATTAGTAATATAAAGATGACTATTATGTGCTTTAAACATATCATATTGAGTAAAGGTGATAGAAGGTGAACATTTAGGTTTAGATGGAGGTAAATTCAAAGTTTGTGGTTGAGTCTCAACATGATTAGCTTCTTCTACCTTATTATTATTACTAAAGTTAGTGTTAGGAGAAGAAGTTTGATTAATGATATTTGTTGAATGTTTAGGCAAAAGATTACTATAGACTTGCAAGTTCTAATTAGGAGGTGTTGCAACTTTATTCATAATATTAACCTTAACATCAAAATATATAAGATTAGAATCAATAAGGTCTTGAATAGAATTTTTCAAAGCATAACGCCTTTGAATATCATGACTTGGTTGAATATGATACTGGGAAAAGGCATTTGAATCAAATGACTTGGGCATTGGTTTGGTAGTGGTTAATAGGATGAATAGTATGAAGCTTAAGAATTCTAGAATGGATCAATTTAATCATCATCACAAGTAAAGGTTCAGATAAAGGAGTGTACTTAAATTAGGATGATACACAAATTAGAAAATAGTCATACCTTTCGAAATAGTAGCCACTTTTTCAACAACTATATTGGTTGACTTGATTTAAATGAATTTTTTAGACTTGGAAAATGTTTTTGGATTAGTGGAAACATCACTCTTATCACTAGTAATAGGAGCCACCAGAGTATAGCTCTTGAGTTTACTCACTTGTAACTAGTAACCGTGAAGTATTACAAAAAGATGTGAAAAGGAAGTATGCTTAGTAAGGAGAATCTTATCTCTAATATCTTTTATCAAATGATAAATAAAGATATGTTGAATATCATGATTAGGAACATGATAAGATATTTGAGCATACAAGTGTCTAAATCTACCAATAAAGTTAGTATCTTTTTCTTTACCATTTTATTTGCAATGCATTAAATCAGTCAAAGAAATTTGTGGATGAATATTATTTTGAAAATGTTGAATGAAAGCATTGAAAATTGTTTGGAATAAGGAGGTAAACAACAATACCTTTGCAAGGCCTTGTCTTTAAAAGTATGTGTGAATAATTTAGCCATTAGCCTATAGTCATAAGAAAAATTACTACATATAGTTTGGAAATTCCTAAGATGGATCATGGGATCACTGTTTCCATTGTAAGTCTCAATATGAGTTATCTCAACATGTTGCTGTAAAATAGCACGAAGGATGTCTTAGGAAAAGGGATTAACAATGTCACATATAGGGATGTTGTAATTAAATTGAGTGAATTGGATTGGGTTTTTTTTGTAATTCAATGATGGTTTGGGCTATGATACTAACATCAGGATCAATAGGTGCCATAGTAGCCTATATATATTGGATGTGTTAGGAAAATTTTAGGAAGTGAAAGGAATATGCATAGATGTTGGTGGAGAATTAGAAAGAACTATAATAGGATTGAAATATATGAAAGGAACCACATTGTATGAAGATAAAGAAGAAGTTATGGAAGTAGGAGGAACACTGATAGGAAGTCAAAGGTAAGGAATGACAATACTTAAAGTCATGGATACTTATGTAGAATTTTTCATGAGAAGTGGTGCATATAAAAGTATTCTAGGAAGAGTAGAAGAAATAGGAATGGAAGGTTCAATAGTTGTGGAAGGAGGAGTATATCCTAAATCTTGAGCACATTCCCTCAAAGGTTTCACGTGAGTATTAATAATGTGAGATACACCATGCAAGATAGAAATAATATTATCTTTTGAGTTATAGGCTTATTGATAGCCTCAATAGTAGCAACACTGTGTTTTGGTGTTCTTGCACACGATAATTTTCTAATTTGTCAAACTCATGAGAGAGCTTATCAACTTGGGAAGGAAAGATTCTTAAGGATTCATCTTCATAATGGGAAGAATGAGAAGATTTATACTCCATGATAGGATTGAGATATTAATTAAATGCTAGTATCATCATGACTCCTAGGAGGAAAAGAGGAATTATAATCAAAAGAGCCCATAAGTTTACGACTTCTCCTAATAGGACTGCTATAGGTTGGACTTAATGTAAATAAGCTCATAAAAAGGGAGATAAAAGAAAAAATTCTAATGAAATATAAACACAAAATATAGCTAAGTATACCTCCAAATGCAAAGAAGCAATGTAACACCAAAAGAAGACAAAAAAGTTTGGATCACCAAAATACGGTAAACACTTATTGCAGAGAAACAAACAAGGGAAATCAAAGGATCTAACTCCAAAATCTACATGAATGGGGAAAATGTTAGGTTTACCAAAAGAAGGTGAACACCAAATGTAAACAATATAACTCTAAAGAGAAAAGGGGCACAAGGTCACACTCACAAAAATGTTTGATGGTGAAATGGAAGCACTGAAATAGGGTAAAGGCCTCCACTCCACATGCTAGAGTATTAAATGTGTATGTGGGGAGAAGGAAAACTTCCAAGTACAATCAATTTTGAATTCAAATTATATTAGCAACACCCAAATAGAGGAAGGGATGCCAATAATTAATTTGAATTAATAAAATAAATAGAATGCAAATAAATGTTATTTTTCCTATGTGTGCTATGTGCAATGTAAATGCAAATTGAACTAATTGATTAAATAAGATGTGAAACATAAATCTAGATGCTAGATATATGCAAAGAAACAAATTTAGATATGGAATACTAAAAAATGAAATGAAAGATAAAAGACTCACCTTGAATTGTGTAGGGAAAAGTGTGTTTTTTCTCTGAAAGTGTGGATCTAAGCTTGATTCTAAATTATTTTTTTATGCATTCCTAAATAAAATAGAAAACCCAAATACAATTTTTCTTGTCAAGACCTTTGGAATAGGTCAACTTGGAGGAAAAGTGCCTAGATGTCATTCCAAAAGGTCACTATATTCTTAAGGCCCTATAACCAGGTTGACCCAAATTTTTCTAAAAGCTTTTGGGGAGTATTTCCTAGATTTGCAATAAAAAATTTCACGCTTTTTCTTGTACACAATAAATTCAATTTTTTTTGGATGGATAAGGGCTTGCCTTGTTCAAGCCCTAGATTGAGGAATCAATGTTGAATTGAGATATAAATGTATGTAAAGGAAAACAAAATAAATGTAAAAAATCACCTTGCTTGGAGAGCCCTTGTCAATAAGGATTTTCCGTGAATATTGTAGATGTTAAATTTAATATGTAGAAAGTAAGATACATCCACAATTGAAATGGATCTACCAAAACTACACCATGGAGCCATGGATTTAAATGTGCATCAATAAAGAAGGCGTTGAATGCTTTAATTTAGGTCTCCTCCCTTGATGTCCAACAAATGCTAGATTTTAAAGATAAATTCTTACAAAGGATCTTTGCTTGCTTGATGAAAAATTGCTTGCTTGAATTCTTGGACAACTTGACTTTCTTAATGCATGTTTTTAGATGTATATGTCTTAATCTCATGAATGTAAGGTGTGAAAATGAAGACCCCATGCCTCCTTATATACTTTTTTTAATGCAAGTAAATAATACATGTTGATTGGGAGACAAATTCAAATGATTAGAAACTATGTGGTACTTCAAGCCCCGCACACTCCCAAATCCATGTAGTAGATGGTTGATTTATTCTTGAGGAAGGGCTTGGGGAGAGGTGAAGATGACCCAATTGAAGGTTTAGATGGAATCAAAAGAGGTAGAAAGAAATGGGTGAAAGGGGACATTGAGCACAGATTCATCCATAGTCTAAGAGGTCTCTACGAGATGGGTGCTAAAAGGTCTTAAATCATGGATGCTTCCATTTTAAGATGGTACAGATTGTGGCTAGACAAAAGAGGTTCCAAGATTGGGCTTGATTTATTTTGAGCCAAGGAGGGTTTATGAATTTTTTTCCTAGAGGTGCTTTATGCTCCACATGTAAAGTATGGTAGAGTCAAAGTCAACGAGATTGCCTAAATTTGGGTAGCCATGTTCTTATCACCTATGGCCCTATTTGAACTCAATTTATATTTATCCCTTATAGAACTTCTTGGCTTGACCATATCCCATCTGAGATCATTCCTAGTTGGCGGGGGGGTATGAAAGCCCTACCCATATTATTAGCATCAATTTATTTATTGAAGGAAAATGATGCTTTGTGACTCATATTTTGATCTCTAAAGTCATCATGGTTGAGTCTAGGGCTATATTGATTCCCTACCTATCTGCCTTATTCTATCGTATATGAGAAGCCCCCAAATTTGTAGTACGTATGTTGTGATTCAAGTAATTTTTTTCCTGACATAGAGAATTTAGGATATATAGATTGATAAAATATAAAATCCATAGAGCCATTTAGAGTTGAAAACCTATTTCCTTGCCTTCCTAAGTATGCATGAAACCTTTGAGTTGCACAATTTTCTCTTCGAGTAAGGGTTCATCAAGTAAAAGTAAAGCATTATTTTCTTCTAATTAAGTAACTAATATGTTGTTGTTGAATTTATAAACAATGAGATAAAGTCAAGACAAATTTTCAAGTAAGAAAGATACTAATTATTTGCTACTTTAATAAAATTTACTATTGATTTGAATAATATTTATGAATATTTAATAAATCATACATTTATAAGAAAATACTAATCTATGCCATTTTGGTTATGTACACAAATTTTGTTTCTCGAGATAATATGTTCTTTTAAAAGAAATAGTATAATTAACTTGCTAAGATTCACTACAAGCCAAAGGTTTGCGTTGACCAAGAAAATTAAAAGCATTATTAAAAGATGTAAACTTTAGATGACTAACGATGCACTAACTAAGAGCAAAAGATGAATCAATGATATGTAAAGAGGAATATGTTTAACATTTTCCTCTATCATCTAGAGTCAAATTAATAAGAAAGATATATAAGCTAGAACCTAGTACTATATGATTTACATTTGAAGTCAAATTTTATAAAATAAAATAAAAATTGATGTGAGAAAAATGATTTCTATTTTGATTTTTATCTCAATTTTTTTGCTAAGAAAAAAGATTATAGCTCACTTGTTGGCAAGATTTAAAAAGTTGGAATGATTTCAACAAAAGGATATTTTTGCCTTAACAATGATATTACTAAAATATGCAAAAGAAAAATTGTATCATTATAAATAAATAAAAATTCGTATAAATTAGATTTTTAAATTTTAATATTTTTTAATAAAAATGGCATCTCTCATCAAATTTCTAGAAATATTTTATGTTTCACTTTTTTTTTTTACATATTTTTAGTTTACAATATCAATAAATTTATTATTATTTCTTGATTGATGATCAATTATTTTATATTAATTGTAAGAAAATAATTTACAATAACAACAACAAGAACAATATCAAAATTATCAATACTTCTACCTTTGATTGTTAACCTAACTACAATCTAATACTTCTATTAATTAATTTCCTAACCCAAGAAATATAGACGTTGAGATAACATGACCAAAGTCTCAGACTCTAAATAGAATTACAAACAAAGCCTAAACAATCAAATAAAATGATAACCCATAAACAAGTCCATCAAATTAAGAGTTGTTAGTTCCTTTGCATTTGAAATGTGATTGTAGGGTCGTGTGGTACCTTACTCACATTCTTATCCCTTTTCCCTTTGACTACTTGCAAATCATCTTCGAACATTGCAACCTCTTACTATTTTGATAAATTATTTATTATAAATGAACCTACCCTATCTTTCTTCACCTACATCGAAATTTGTCTTATTGTAACCATGCCTAATTATTTCCTTTTTCGTAGTCCCTATTTCTCTCAATTGAAATGTATTGTCCTTCCTCTCCACCTTCTTTGTAATATTCTTTTGGTCCTCTAAAACTCTTCTGAAGGACTGAGCTATACATTTCCCCAATTTAGGGCTTAACATTTTTTGGTTCAAAATTTTTTGATGCGTAACAACCACCATGTTGTACCTAGTGATATCTTTGTTAGGATTAACCTTAGATAGAAATAACAGTTACATGAAAATATAACCAATATCAAAAAATAATAGATCACATAAAAAAGAACATAAGACACCAAGATTTAACATGGTTCACCCAATCCCTAGGCTACATCCACCGACAATAAGTCTAATATTATTATTATCTAGTGATTACAATCCACAATCCCTTATAGCTCAATACCACTGCAAGAAGCTACAATATCACCATTACATTATGAAATCCCTAACCTTGAGCCTTTTTATACAAGGTTTTTACCACTTACACAATTAGGGCTAGAACAAGTCATCCAATAAGAAAAATAGTAGCTAATGCCTTTTACAATATAAGGGTATTTTTTGCTTTGAGGGAGTTGCCCCTTGACCCCACCTTGTACTATGATAGGAAGTGCACCTAGGGAACTACACTAGGACCCCACAGGCCCCTTAACCCTGTCTTGGCCCCCAAACCCCTATAGAAATAATATGGGGAGAAAACCACACCAAATAAACCTCTGAGTCTGATTAGGCTCCACATCACAATAATCTCCCACTTAAATACTAACTAGACTCCACAACAATAACCTCCCACTTGGAGACTAATCATAGCACTACTAAACATGTGGCTCCCACTGGAATATATCAAACCACCCTAGACTCTATTGTTCTTTTATTCTATTCATTTGAGAAGACAAATGAAAGCTAAAGAGAAATTTAGCTTCTCCCATGTCACTACCTTTGTAAACATATCCATTGAATTGTCATCTATATGTATCTTGTCTAGCTTTAACTATCCATCATCCAAAATTGGCCAAATGAAATGGTACTACAACTGTATGTGTTTTTCCTTTGAATGTAGAGCTGAATTCTTTGTAAGATGAATGGAACTCTAATAATCTATAAACAAATAATTATCTCTCTATGGGTGTCTTAATTCTTCCATGAAGAACTAAAGCCATATCATCTCCTTGGTTTCCTCTATAGCAGCAACATACTCTACCTCTAGAGTAGATAAAGCATTAACCTATTGTAATCAAGAAATTGATCTCACTATTTCCCCACTAATAGTAAATACATAACCTATACTACCCTGCTTGGTATTAATATCCCCTACCAAATCTAAGTCAGCATAGCCTTGTAAATCATTAGTAGAGCCCCCAAAATTTAGACACTTACTAGATGTTCCTCTCAAATATCTAAGAATCTATTTAACTGCATTCCACTGTTCAATTCTTGGATGACTCATATATCTACTAACAACTCCCACTTCATGTGCAATATTTAGCCTTGTACATACCATATCATACATCAAGCTTCCTACAGCTGAACCATAAGGTACCTTGTACATCTTATCCTCCTCTTCTTGTGTTTTTGGACACATCTCCTTAGTCAACCGCAAAAGACTAGGTAAAGGTGTCCTAATAGCTTTAGCATTCTCCATAGAGAAACATTGCAACACTTTCACAATATAATCATCTTGAGATAATTTCTATTTCCTATTCTTCCTATCTCTATAGATCTTCATACCAAAGATTTTTTTTTCTATCCCCAAATCCTTCATAGAAAATGAATGTTCTAACTGTTCCTTTAACCCCTTAATGTGATCCATGTTAGACCCAGCTACAAGCATATCATCAACATATAAACATAAAATAATGTAGATGCTATCATCTAACCTCTTAAAATAAACACAATGATCTGAGTGATGCCTTCCATATCCATGCTCATGCATGAAACTGTCAAATTTTAGATACCATTACTGAGGTGCTTGCTTTAAGCCATATAAATTTTTCTTCAATCTATACACTAAGTTCTCCTTACCTTTGACCTCAAATCCCTGTGGTTGTTCCATATATATCTCTTCATCTAAATCACCATGAAGGAAGGTTATTTTAACATTAAGCTACTCCAAATACAAATCTTTAGTAGCCACAATACTTAAAATAGTGTGAATAAAAGTCATTTTAACAAGAGAAGAGAATATCTCATCAAAATCAATGCCTTTTTCTATGCAAATTATTTTACCACTAACCTAGCTTTAAATTTTTGCTTACCTCCATCCTCTTCTTTTAACCTATAAACCCATTTATTCTGTAAAGCCCTTTTATCTATAGGCAAATTGCATAAATCCTATGTCTTACTTTTTAGCAAAGAGTCTATTTCATTTTTCATTGCAGACTCCCACTGAATCTTTGTATCCACTTGCACAGCTTCATCATAACATCCAGGTTCACTAGCATCAGTAAGTAAAATAGAATACAAAGAAGGAGAAAATCTTTCTAGAGGTCTACTTAACCTTGTTGACTATCTAACATTTAGTGAGGTGTGTGGTATTCATTGTTGTGATTGTTGCAGATCGTGAGGAATTTCTAGAACATTAGCTTTTGGAGTATCATCTAGCACTACATAATCATCTTCTTTCTTCTCATGTTGTTGCAACAAATCTTTGTATAATACTTTCTCGCTGAATATAACATCTATGCTTCTTAAAATTTTATGATTTTCAAAATCCTAAAGCCTATAACCAAATTCATCAATGCCATATCCAAAAAATGCACATTTTTTGACTTAGCTTCTAGCTTGGTTCTATTTTTAGAATCTATATGAGTAAATGCTTCATAACCAAAGGTTCTAAGAAAAGGATAACTCACCTTCTCACCAGTCTATACTTCTGCTGGAATACCACAACCCAAAGGAGTAGAGGGACCTCTATTAATCAAATATACAGTAGTATTGGCAACCTCTGCCCACATGTTTAAGGGAAACCTTACATGCAACCTCATGCTTCATGCACACTCCCTTATAGTCATGTTCATGTATTCAGCCACTCCATATTGCTATGGAGTCCTTGGAATAGTTTTCTATCTATGAATACCATTAATGGAGAAATAATATTTACATTCATGACAACAATACTCACCACCAATATCAGATCTGAGACATTTTAATTTCTTTCCAGTCTCATTTTCAACCAAGCATTTTCATTTCTTAAAAGTTTGAAATACATCAATTTTTTGTCTAAAGAAATAAACCCATACTTTTCTGGTTGTATCATTAATAAATGTAACATAATAATGAGAGCCACCAAGGGAAGATACCCAAGCTGGTCCCCATACATCTATATACACAAGCTCTAATATCTCACTCTTATTTTCCTTCCTAGTCTTCACAAAACTCACTCTCTTTTGTTTTCCATACCCACAAATTTCATAGAAATCCATATTAACACATTTTAGACCCAATAAAACTTTCTTTGAATGAATTAATTTCATACCTTTTTCACTAATGTACCCAAGTCTGTTGTGCCACAACATTGTATTAGAATCTACAACAATTATTTGTTCTCCTTACTCTATTGTAGTAATTTTTCCTGAACATTCATTTTTCTCTGAAATAATCAAAGTAGAAAGAACAATATGACCTATATAAAGATATAAGGTGCTTACTTTCACACCTTTTTCTACTACAAGGGAACCTTTTGAAGCTTCCAATTTTTCTCTTTAAAAGTAACTACACAACCCTCATCATCGAGTTGCCCTACCAAAATTAAATTCCTACTTAGCCTTGGAACATGTCTTACCTCATGTAGTAGCCAATAATTGCCATTCTAAAACTTAATCTTAACTTTTCCTTTTCTAATAATCTAACAAGGTTCTTTATCCCCCAAATAAACAAGCCCAAAATCCCCTTGGACATAATCAATGAAATAACCTCTATTAGGTGTAGCATGAAATGAAGCACTAGAATCTAAAACCCATGAAGCATCAATACTTTCTAAAGATAGAAGCAAAGCATTTTCTTTAGATTCATTACTTACCACATTTGCCTCCTTGTTCCCTTTCGGTTTATCTCCTTCATTTTTCTTTCTAGTCCAACATTCTTTCTTCTTATGTCATGCTTTCCCATAATAATAGCAATCTCTAGGTCCTCTAGATTGAGACCTCTTCCCCTTTGACTTTCTTCTTGATTTCTCACAATTTTTGAAATTATTTCCTCTCTCATTTGTTCAACCTCTATGTTGTGTGTTTAAAGCACTTCCTGATGTAGATCTACTTGAGGTTTTCCTACTAGTTTCCTCACTCAAAATAACACTAATCACATCATCATATTTTAGGGTATTAGATCCAAAAATAAAATTACTCATAGCCATTACCAAGCCATTCCAACTTTCAGGAAAAGAACACAAAATTAAGAGAGCCTTGATTTCTTTATCAAAATTAATGCCCATAGAAGATAATGAAATAGTAATAGTATTAAACTCATTTAAATGATCTACAATAGATTCACCTTCTATCATCTTCATATTAAATAAATGCTTCATGTGAAATATCCTTTTTGAAGCGGAGGGCTTTTCATACAGTTTCACTAGGGTTTGCATCAACTCTTCTGTTACCTTTGCTTTTGTAACGTTAAATGTCATTGATGGTTTCAATCATAATCAAATTATTCTAAGTTCCTTTCTATCTAAAATATCCCATTCCTCATTTTTCATAATTCCCTAGTTTTTAGTTTTTCCTTCCAATGGCTTCCATAAATTCTTCTGATAAAGATAGTCATCCATTTGTATCTTCCATAATTGAAAGTTTTTCCCATTAAACTTCTCCACCTTTAGCTTACCCTCATCTACCATAGCTCCCACTCAACCATGAGACTCTCACTCAATCGTGAGACCTTTCTATAGAGGATCGCCAAAAAAAATGGTCTAGCTAAAATAAAAATGATGACCAACCTAACATTGATACCACTTGTTAGGATTAACCTCAGATAGAAATAAAATTTACATGCAAATATAACCAATATCAAAAAATAATAGATCGCATAAAAGAGAACACAAGACACCAAGATTTAATATGGTTCACCCAATCCCTAGGCTACATCCACCAACAGCAAGTCCAATATTATTATTATCTAGTAATTATAATCTACAATCCCTTATAGCTCAATATCACAAGAAGAAGCTACAATATCACCATTACATTATGAAATCCCTAACCCTAAGCCTTTTTATACAAGCTTTTTACCACTTACACAATTAGGGCAAGAATAAGTCATCCAATAGGAAAAATAGTAGTTGCCCCTTGACCTCATCTTGGGGGTGCTACCCCAAATCCCTCTAGAAATAATATGGGCAGAAAACCATTCCAAATAAACCTTTGAGTCTAATTACGCTCCACATCACAACAATCTTCTTTAGTAGAGTCACTTGCCAAATATTGAGTTGAAATAATTATTTCATATTTTCAATATGTAACCACCTCTTTTTAACCGAATAAAGTTATACGAAACATCCATCCACCAAGTTGCTTATTTATAAGTGGTTTATAAACTCTCTTCCTATAATTATTTATTGCAACATGCTTAGTCTAGAAACATCTTCCATACCTAAAAGGAATTCTAATGCAGAAGCATCCAGAGGTATAAAGGCAATCTTGTGTCACCCAAAAAAATGTACTTAGACTTAGTTTCTATTTCATGTGTTTTCATTTTTGCATACCCATTTGGGTCAAATAAAGGTTCCAACTCTCACAGTTCCACTATTAGTGTTCTAGGTTAGAGTTTTTAATCACCTTGGGATACGTGTAAATGCCAAAAAAATAGGAGTATGTAATTGAGCCATCATTTTGGTGAAAAAGAAGGTGTAAATTAACTAGATGAATGTAATTTTAATTTAGAGCATTCCAGAAAAAGAACCAGGTTAAAAGGCCCCACGATTTGAAAGTTATTGCAGTTTTTCGATTTCTAGAGACCTCCTAAGAATGCGTCAAAGTTAGGTTAGGGAAATTAAATGACTTTGAATAGGGCCAAAAAAATGGGGGAAAATAAAATCTATTCCATAGGGTTATAGAGTGCTTCGAGAGCTTTTTGGAAATATAAACGGTTTGTCAATCGGAGCTACGGTTCAAAAGTTATGCCTCCTGGAAGTTCGGTTACCATTTTTGGATTCTTCTAGATTTGCATCGAATTCTAATGCAACTTCTAGAGCCTTCTATTTGGTTGGTGGATTCCAACTAGCACTTTCTAGAATGTATTCCTAATCCTTAACCGTTCGGGGTCTATTTAAGAACATTTCTGGCATTGTAAAAGGCAATTCGGAGTGGAGTTTGAGAGGAGGTACTGAAAGGAGAAATTATCTCCAGATTTATGCTATTGTAAGCCCATAGGGCATGTTTTGAAGTCTATTTTCTCTATACTAAATGTATTAGCTTTTTACAAAGTTAATAAAATTTCCCTTTCTTGTTGTGTCCATTATGTGCTTGGGTCGTGTCCCCATCAAGTGGTATCAGAGCTGGTTTTTTTGAGTGTGTAGACAGAGCGCCGACTATGAGGCAGTTTGCACTAGGACTGTATGGTTGTGTGTTTGAATTAAGAAGATGCCTCCATGAAGAGAGTGTGGTGGAAGGGTCGGAGCTATTAATCTTGAGGAGGTTAGAGCCCTCCAAAGGCAGGTACAAGCATTGCAGGAGGAGCTCCGTAGAGGGACAAATGTCACTACAGGTGACGAAAGTGAGGATGACAATGAAGAAGAAGAAATTGGACCAGAAGGGGAATTTGATAGGGAAGTTCTAAATTAGGTAGAGGAAAGGTTTTTTAGGGCCATTACTAAGTTTGGGAAAAGACCTACAATTGGTGTGGGTGTATTTTTCAGAAAATTTGAAACATGATGAGTTGATCGATTGGATCAATGAACTGGAAGAATACTTTGAGTATGAGGATATTAGGGACCTAGATAGGGTTAAGTTTGCAAAGGCCAAACTAAAAGGCCATGCCAAAATCTAGTGGCAAGAGGTTCAATTGGAAAGAAATAGAAGAGGAAAGGATAAGATCACAAGGTGGGATCGTATGGTGGAAAAATTGAAGAAGCAGTTCATTCCTGTTGATTATGAGCTTGATTTGTTCAAGAAGATGCATAGGTTAAAGCAAGCAGGAAAATTAGTCCAAGAATATATAGAGGAGTTTTATTGAATTTTGATTAGAGTAGGGCATGTAGAAGAAAATAAGGATAAGATTTCTTGTTATATCAGTGGGTTGCGACCTAGCATCCAAGAGGAATTAAGTCTGGTAAGAATGACTAGCATTGAAGAGGCATACCAGTTTTCCCTACGAGTTGAAGAGAAGTTGAATAAAAGTTTTGAAGGAAGACAAAGAGGGTGTGGTCAAGGAGGAAGGAGTAGTGGTAGGTCATCTGGAGGCTGAAATGAAACCCAAAAGAAAAATGAAGATGTGGGTACTAGCAGGAACCAGAGGAACGAGGGTTTCAACCACTCCTGAGATCAAGACTTCAGAAATCAGAGAGGAAGAGGTAGAGGACATGGACAAGGAAGAGGAGGCTTCTTTGGTACTTGTTTCCATTGCAATGAATAAGTTCATCGTGCCTTTGAATTCCCTCAAAAATGAGGAAGGACAGATAGGAGAGCTGAGGGTCAAGCTAGGGTTTTTGATGTGGATAAGGATACACAATCATCACATTCAGAGGATGCAGAAAGAGGAGAGACTTTAGTAAATGAAAGGGTCCTACTAAGAGGCAAGATTGAACCAAGACAAAGGAGGATTTTATTTCATACCAAGTGCAAGTGTGAGGATAAATGTTGCGATGTGATCATTGATGGCAGTAGCACTGAAAACTTGGTGTCAGAAGAGATGGTCTCTAAGATGAAGCTCAAGAGGGAGAAACATCCCCAGCCCTATCGGATTGCTTAGGTGAAAGATGATCATAAGGTCCTGGTAAGTGAACAATGTTTAGTGAAATTCAAAATTGGGAGTTACCATGATGAAGTTCTTTGTGATGTTATTCCAATGGATGTTTGCCATCTATTGTTGGGTAGACCATGGCAGTTTGATAGGCATGTAGTACACGATGGTCATGCAAACACATACTCTCTAACAAAGGATGGAGTTCACCACAAACTGAAGCCCATGAAAAAGGAAGGTGAAAAGGTATGTAGCAGTGCAAGGATTTGTCTTGTTAATGGAAGGAAGTTTTTAGATGGCATGAAACATCAGCGTATGTGCTATGCTTTGATTCCTAGGAAAGATAAAAAAAGGTAGTAGTGAAATACCACTTGAAATTTCAAATTTACTGGGTGAGTTTGGAGATATCATCTCTAATAATGTTTTGAAAGGATTACCACTGGTAAGGCAAATTAGTCATCAGATAGATTTAATTCCAGGAGCTAGTTTTCCTAACAAGGCTACTCACAGGATGACTCCTACTCAAACTAAGGAGCTAAATAGATAGGTTCAGGAGCTATTGAGGAAGGGGTTGATTTGGGAGAGCCTGAGTTCATGTGTAGTACCTATAGTACTAGCACCAAAAAAGATGGAGAGTGGAGGATGTGTATAGACTCTCAAGTTATAAATAGGAAAACCATCAAGTACCGATTTCCTTTGCCAAGAATGGATGATCTTATGGACTACTTGAGTGGAGCTCAATTCTTCAAAAAGATAGATCTCAAGAGTGGTTATCATCAGATATAGATATGAGAAGGAGATGAGTGGAAAATAGCCTTCAAGACCAAGGAGGTTCTTTATGAGTGGTTAGTCATGCCTTTTGGATTGACGAACACCCCAAGCACCTTCATGCAGCTTATGAATGAGGTACTTAAGAAGTTCTTGGGAAAATTTGTTATTGTCTATTTGGATGATATTTTAATTTTCAGCAAGACTTTGGAAGAACATTTATTGCATATTCATAGTGTCCTTGAAAGGTTAAGGGAAGAGAAACTGTTAATTAATTTGAAAAAGTGTATCTTTGCAAAAAGGGAGTTAGTCTACTTGGGGTTTGTTATATCACCTGAAGGTCTCAAAATGGATCCAGAGAAGGTAAAATCCATCTTGGAATGGCCTACTCCAAGGTCTGCTACTGAGGTGAGATCATTTCATGGTCTGGTTAGTTTTTATAGGAAGTTCATTAAGAATTTCAGTGGCATATGTGCACCCCTGACTGACACAATAAGAGGGGATAGAAAAGAGTTCAAATGGACTGTGGTAGCTACGAGAAGTTTTGAAATGTTGAAGAAGAAGGTGACAAAACAACCTGTGTTGGCACTTCCAAATTTTAGAAAGGTGTTCCAGGTGGATAGTGATGCTAGTGGCAGTGCTATTGGGGCTGTATTAAGCCAAGAAGGTAAGCCTATTGCATATTTTAGTGAGAAATTGAATGATGTGATAAGGAAGTATTATGTTTATGATCAAGAGTTCTATGCACTAGTTCAGGCCTTAAAGAAATGAAGGCATTATTTATTGCCAAAGGAATTTGTTTTGTATACTGATCATCAGGCATTACAGTACTTAAATAGCCAAGGTAAATTGAATCAGAGGCATATGAAGTGGGTAGAGTTCTTGCAGAGCTATACATTTGTGTTGAAGCATAGAAGTGGAAAATCTAACAGGGTTGCAGATGCATTAAGTAGGAGGCAATTATTGCTAACAGTAATGCAGGTTGAAGTAGTTGGGTTTGATGAACTCAAGAATCTATACCCTGAGGATCCTGATTTTGGTGAAGCATGAAAAGCTTGTAAAGAGCCTGTTGCTGTAGATAGAACCAAGTAGCTAGACTATTTGATTTAGGATGGTATGTTGTTCAAGGGTAGTCAATTGTGCATTCCAAGGAGTTCCATGAGGGAAAATCTGATTAAGGAGAAACATAGTGGAGGGATTGTAGGACATTTTGGTTGAGATAAGACCATTGCCATTCTTAGAGAACATTATTTTTGGCCTCAGATTTCACAGGATGTGAAGAATTTTGTATAGAGTTGTCAGATTTGTCAAGTTTCCAAGGGATTTAGTCACAATACTGGACTATATCAGCCATTGCCTATTCCATCAAAACCATGGGAGGACATAAGTATGGATTTTGTTCTTGGATTGTCGAGGACACAAAGGGGTAATGACTCAATATTTGTGGTGGTTGATAGGTTCTCCAAAATGACACATTTCATTCCATGCCACAAAACTCATGATGTTGTTTATATTGCAGACTTGTTTTTTAGAGAGGTGGTAAGACTACATGGTCTTCCAAGGAGTATAGTTTCTGACAGAGATACTAAATTTGTGGGGTATTTCTGTAGGACATTATGGAAGAAGATGAGAATAGACTTGAAATTCAGTTCCATACATCACCTGCAAACTAACGGCCAAACAGAAGTGGTAAACAAAAGTTTGGGCAATTCGCTGAGATGTTTAGTTGGGGATAAGCCCAAGGGGTGGGATTTGATTCTACCACAAGAAAAGTTTGCTTACAATAACTCTATAAATAGGAGTATTAGAAAATCACCATTCCACATTATATATGGAAGTAGCCCAAGGACTGCACCAGAATTGAGGAAAATAGAGCAAGGGGAGAGGACAAGTGCTAAAGCTGAAGAATTTGGAGAACATATCAAGCGTCTACATGAGGAGGTTCAGGCACACATTACCAAGATGAATCAAGGGTATAAAGCTAGGCATTATCAAAGGAGAAGACATAAGGAATTCCAAGTAGGGGATCTAGTCATGGTACACTTAAGAAAAGAAAGATTTCTAGCCGGTACTTACAACAAGCTGAAAATGAAGAAATTTGGCCCCTACAAAATTCTAAAGAAACATGACTCAGGAAATACATATGAGGTGGAGTTGCCAGATGGAATTCACATTTCTCCTATTTTCAACATTACAGACTTAACAGAGTATCATGATGATGGTGCAGATGAGGAGCCGATGTTAGAGCCATGTCCAATTCCTACTTCTAAGAACGAGGAAATAGAAGACATTCTAGATCATCGTGTGGGTAGGAGTACCAAAAATAGGTAGTATGAAGAGTATCTAGTCAAGTGGAAAGGATGGTCAATAGAGGACTCAACTTGGATTTTAGCAGCTGAGGTTTCCCATTTGGGATTTCCTCTACCATTCATAAAGTGACAAGGTCACTTTTCAATCTACCCTGGGTGTCTGATGCAGGAGCATCCAAAGGTATAAGGGCAATCCTATGTCACCCAAAAAAAAAATGTACTTATACTTAGTTTCTATTTCATGTGTTTTCATTTTTGGATACCCATTTGGGTCAAATAAAGGTTCCAACTCTCACAGTTCCACTATTAGTGTTCTAGATTAGAGTTTTATATCACCTTGGGATACGTATAAATGCCAAAAAAAAGGAGTATGTAATTGAGCCATCATTTTGGTGAACTAGAAGGTGTAAATTGGCCAGATAAATGTAATTGTAATTTAGAGTGTTCCAAAAAAAGAACCAGGTTAAAAGGCCCCATGGTTTGAAAGTTATTGTAGTTTTTCAATTTCTAGAGACCTCTTAAGAATGCTTCAAAGTCAGGTTAAGGGCATTAAATGACATCAAATAGGGCCAAAAAATGGGGGATGAGCGAAGTTGTTCCATAGGGCTATAGAGCGCTTCAAGAGCTTTCTAGAAATGTAAATGGTTTGTCAATCAGAGCTACGGTTCAAAAGTTATGCCTCTCGAAAGTTTGGTTACCATTTCTAGATTCTTCTAGATTTGTGCCGACTTCTAATGCGACTTCTAGAGCCTTCTATTTGGTCGGTGGATGCCAACTAGCACTTTCTAGAATGTATTCCTAATCCTTAACCCTCTGAGGTCTATTTAAGAACATTTCTGGCATTGTAAAAGGCAGTTCGGAGTGGAGTTTGACAGGAGGTACTGAAAGGAGAAATTATCTCCAGATTTATGCTATTGTAAGCCCATAGGGCATGTTTTGAAGTCTATTTTCTCTATACTAAATGTATTAGCTTATTTAAAAAGTTAATAAAATTTCCCTTTCCTGTTGTGTCCATTCTGTGCTTGGGTCGTGTCCCCATCAAATTCTCTCCTAACCCATAAATTGCATCTACACAATGTCCAAAAGTTTAAATAATAGATCCACTAATAGTAATTTTTTTATATCCATATCAAGTAAGATGCATGCATATATTATGTCAAATAAATCTTAATATCCCTCATCCACACCCAAAAGTATACCCAAGGAATTCTCATTATTCTCAAAATAGAAGACAAACCAAAATTGAAGGTGTAAGTTTAAAAGTCTTACGCATAAAGTTATCTTATCAAAAGGTTTAATGGTCAAATGAAAATCTAGGTGTTAAGGCTTCAATAACAACATATGTTTATTTTCCTAGCACCAATTTAAGGTACATAGGATCTTCTTATCTTTCACATTTTCAAACATAAATACAAAAAGGCATCAAGCACATAGGTTGATATGCAAATCCATATCCAAAATAGAGCTCTATTTCTTAGAATTTATTTGTGCAAATCACCCATACTAGGCTAAAAACCTTTAAATATTCTTATTAAATCTCTCTCCATAATATATTTTTCATTTTATGGCATCTCTTCTATAATCTCTTCATCACAACTAGCTAGTAGTTTGTATACTAAGGTTTCCACCCATTTTAGGCTAGTCAAACCCCTATTGCATGTCTTCCATTCCACTCTTGCAAATGAATTTCCCCTCTTTTCCAAACTCCCCTTTTCTCCCTTGGTACTCTTCTCTACCTACACAAAGAAGAATTTATCAATGTTACAAGCCCTAGATTGAGCTAGAGGTAGGCCCAAACCATTGGTCAAGACAAAGGAAGTCTTTCCATTTTCAAAACCTTTAAAATCCTTTTGTTGCATTCTATTGCTCAAATTCTCTTCCTTGTGACAAATATTTTCTCCACCATTGACCATGTTTTCTTGACAATGGCAAAAATTTATATTAGAAATGATACTCCAACTACCCTTTCCACTAGGGATATAAACCCTATCAACTCTATTATAGAAAAAAGAATTTTGTTTCCATAAGAAATACCTTATTTATTAGAGGGAAAGACATGACAACCATTTGAATGGGTTTAAGCTTATTCTTTTATTAATAGGCAAGTCCCCTAGATCCACACTAAAATTACATTTAGCTAAGAGGACTTCCTACAAACTACTAATAATTTATACATGTAATTGATGACTCATCATTTTCTTAACCTAAAAAGTCCTTATGTTCCTTTCTAACCATATTTTCCAAAGAATAAAAGTAGCTCCAATATTCTATCCAATATCTAGAAAAGAGGTATGATTGGAAGGGGGTCGCAAATGCTCCTAAAACTCCACCAATGTAGAAACATGAAACAAGACCTATTCCAAAGCCCCACCAATGATGTCAAATTTCTCTCCAATAGGGAAATCAAAAGAAGATATATAAGGAACTTTCATCCCTTTCCTTATATAGGAGATGCATGCATGGGCATTGAATTCCTATTTATATAAGTATCATATGTGAGGAATCTATCTATTAGCATGAATGTTGATGGTGTTCCTATCTGAAAGTATGTGATAAATTATAGAAACATGATTTAGTGATTGTGTTTCATTTAGGACAATGCTTGTTATTGATGTCAACATACTTGTTATTCTATGTAGACTATCAAAGTTACAAAGGAAGAACTATTTAGTGTGGTTTGAGGAGTAAAGATTAGATAATGTGCACTTGAGCATATATTAATCAATATTTCTAGATGCTATGTGTATGAGCACGTATGGAAATATGAAGACTAGTTGGAGTTATGAGGATTTAAGTGAAGGCATCTTTTCGATAGTGTTTCTGGAAAGTAGATGTTATTATTTTAATTATATCTCCTCACAGAGATGGAATTGGCCTAAGTGGACTTAAAAAAAGGTGGAATACATGATAGAGATGTCTTCATAAAGAGAGCATAATCAAATAATCATTGTGTAAAAATTTATGAAGATTATGAGCCGAGAATTTGTTGATAATCTTAAAAGGTGTAAAAATTGCAATGTAATGTGTATTCTAATATCTTACGAATGCCCTATATTATTGTTGTAAATTGGGAAAGCCTCAAGGCCAACTTAATAAATTTCTTGAGGAGAAAGTATAAAGGAAATGTTATTTCCTTGTTTCTAATCATCACTGAGATCAGTGAGATCATATGTGATATCCAATGCTGATAATTATTATATGAGAAAACTTGAATGTGAATATATTTTGATCAAAGAAGAGATTGATGAGGATTGATGTGTTTTGAGATTCAAACTAACTATATTGGAAAGGAGTTGTTTATTCAATTCAAAAATCTTGGACATGCTAATTTGGAAGATTGTCTAATGAAGACTATTTCTGAGGCTATTTGGATAGTGGGTTTAGTTGTGCTCCTTTAAACTCCTAACAGGGTTGGCACAACTCCTTATAGAATTGGAATCTCCTAATAGGGATTAAAATTCTCCTAACAAGGACTCATATGTATTGTTTGTATTTCATTGACTCCTAATAGGGTCTATCCATTTACAAGGAACTTTTAAATTAGTACATCATCTTGTAGGCATCGTTTCCCATTGGGGTTTTCCCTTTAATCAAGGGTTTCCCTAGTTAACATATCTGGTGTCATTGTGCATGGTTATCTTTCTATGGTTGTTGCATCTATTTTTTACATATTTTAGAATTAATAAAGATATTGAGAGTTGTTTTATTCACATATTTGATTCACCTCCTACCTATCTTGGTGGACTTTGCTTTCTAATAATTGGTATTAGAGTATTGGGTCCTTGAAGGAAAATTTTAACAAGTTGATAAGATCCTAGCACATTTCAAAAAATAAATTCTAAAGTTTGATCAAATTAACTATGATAGCTGGAAAAAAAAAGATGAAGATACATATGTTATGCATGGGGTCTGAAATTTTGGTTGGTTACAATGAATAAAAAGAGCATAATTGAAGAAGACAAGCTTGACTCTTGTGAAGAATCCAAAGAATATCTATTCATGCATAATATGATTGCCAGAGACACACTACTAACAACTCTTCCTGAAGTAGAATATGGAAAGCTAAAAACTTTAAGATTTGCTAATGAGATTTGGCTTGCTTTACAAAGAATATTTGAAGGTGATGAACATCCTAAGAAAGCTAGATCAAAAGGTTGGATATGTTTATTTCAATATGCTAAGATGTTTTAAGACAAAACTATAAGAGATTATTTTTCTAGAATATCAAATATTGTTACAAGAATTAAGAGTTGTGGAGGTGAAAAGATGGAAAATGAAGTGGTGTGGAAAATATTAATTACCTTAATAATGGCTTGTCATCAAAGAGAATATACGATTGAACAAGTTATTCCTTGCACGTCTAGTTTTACAAGAGAGACTCTTCCTATGAGATTACAAACATATGAAATGTGGATGAAACAAAATGGAGAATTTCCTAGAATAGAAACTTCTTTCAATATATAAAGATAAAGACCTACATTAACAAGAAGTGCAAGTACACATTGAGATTATGCCAATAGAAGTTGGACAAAAGATGGAGAAAATAAGAAAAATGAGGAAAGACTTTCCTACTTTTGAAGAGAGAACCTAGAGGTGACAAAATTCTTGTTTGTTGGACATGTAGAGAACTTGGTCACTATTCTTTAAAATATCCTCAAAGAGTAAAGAAGTTTAATCCTAGAAAATCTTACAAATAAAGAGTACCTAAGGATTGTTTCTATGTTGATGAGGATGGTGAAGTTGATTTTAAGATGATAAATTATTTAGAAGATAGTGATGATGAGGATGAATTTGTTTCTATTAAGAAAGAAAGCCCTAAAAAATTAGAAATAAGAGAAGAAAAAGCACTAGTATCACAAATTGAAAAGAAAAATTCTAATTGAATTATAGATAGTGGTTGTTCCCATCATATGGCTGGAGACATGAATAAATTTGTTGAATTCTATAGTAATTATGAAGGAGTAGTTAGAGTTAGAAATAATGTAACATGTCACATAAAAGTAAAAGGATCTATGGCATTTTATGGAAAGAATTGTTGAAAACAATTATTCAATTGTATGTTGTCTTTGATGTTACACAAAATGTCAAGTCTTTACCAAGTAGTTGGTGATAGCCGAGCTCATCAAGAATCGAAGGAAATTTTCTATATGTGCCAAGAATTTAGCTTTAAGCAAGTTTAGAGACAATATCAATTGAGTTTGGTCAGTTATCAAAGGAAAATTAGTATTGACCAAGTTGGATCAGTTAACACCAGAACTCTTGTTCTAACCAAATTGGTTGGAGAATGAGGGGATCCTCTATATTAACTGAGTACTCAATTATGTATTATTAAACTATCAGTATATTAAGTTTGATAAACTTATTGGTTAATACAAGCTAACTTAAGGAATGATGGTTGCTTTTATAAAAATAGTATTCAAGCCGACTTGACAAGGTGAATCATATAAATATAGGGTCAAGTTGAGGACTGAAATATGGAATTGAAGATGATGAATTAGGGAAGTGGATTGGAAGGATATCTATAATAGGATACAGTATCAAAGTTGAACAAGCTACAAAGAATATTTTGATCAAGGAGGATCAAGTAAACAAACCAAAATAGAGATCTGAATGAGTAAAGTTAGTTGCATTAGCAATTAGTTCAAGTCATTTTTACTCTCAAATAATTATAGTAGTGAATCAAAATCTCCTAATAGAGTTATCCTAATAGCTATTTAACAAATCCTCTAATAAGGTAGCATTTCTAGATTGAAGTGTTTGAAGACCTCTAACAAGGCCACTCCTAATAGGGTGAGTTAAATCCTCCAACAAGGTCACACCTACTAGTGTGTTTTGTAACCTTTAATAGGGTTAGCTCCTAATAGGGCTCACTTTAAAAGAGTGAAAAACAATAATTAGTTGCAATTGGTGGTTTTCCCAAATTGGGTTTCCACTTTAAATATTGGTGTCTCATGTATTTATGTTATTTCCTTTATGTTTTTGCAACTAAGTTAATCAAGGCTAATCATATTTAAAGTAACATATTCAGTGTTAACCAAGTGATAATAATATATTCAGTGATAATAATATATTTAGTATTAACTAAGTTTCAACAAGGATTTTTTTCAAAGTTGTGTTAACATCTTAAGGGATCTAGGATTTATTTTAGTGGTAATTAATTCACCTCTCCTCTCTCAGTTACTCCTTTCCATTTTCAACAATTGGTATCAGAGCTATTGGTGCTTACAGATAAGGTTTCAAGGACCTAAGTTAAAGATTAAGATGTCTTATAGAAGGGAAATTCCTAAGTTGAATAGAGATAACTTCCAAGCATGGTAGGAACTCATGAAGCTACATTTGGAAACCATTGTATACATAGGCCTAAAGTACCTAGAGAAAAATTATGTGGCACCCACTAGAACTTTGACTGTGGACCAAATTGTGAAAAATAAGAATCATAACATAATGATGATTGACATTGCTTCTACTCTCAATTATGTTAAATTTGATGAAGTCAAAGATTGTCCTTCTGCTCATGAAATGTGGATCAAGCTCAAAGATATCTATGGAGGAGATGACAATGTAAGGTGAACTAAGGTAGAAAGTCTAAGAGGTCAATTTGATCAAATGAAGATGAGAGAAGATGGAAACATTGCAGAATACAATGAAAGAATCAAAGCAAGTGTGAATGTAATTAGAGCCTTAGGAGGGAAAATAGATGATGTGATAGTGGTCAGCAAGGTACTCATAAATCTTCTTCTTATTTATGTAATTAGAGTTTCATCTATTCAAGAAAAGAGATGTGATCCCAAAAATGATATAACTTTGGGTACACTAGTGAGAAGGTTGAAAGCCTTTGAGTTAGACAACTTCGATAACTTTTTCCCTAACTCTAGTAGCATTGAGTCTATATTTCAAGCTAAACCATCACTCAAAAAGAAAAGTGGAAAATCTAAAGGAAAACAGTCTGATAGTGAAGATGAAGATGATTCTGATGATAACCTTGAAGCTATTGAAGCCCTACTTGCAAGAAGATTCCCTAAAGGTGAAGGAAATTACAAAGTTAAAATACCCCTAATCTATTTTTATTGTGAAGAAGTTGGTCATTTTTTTGTAAGATGTCCAAACAAAGAAGACAAAGAAGAAAATAAGTACAACAAGTACAAAGGAAAGAAAGATTTCAAAAGCTACAAAGATAACAAGGGTAAACATAAAAAATCGTGTTACATGGCTAAAGACTCTAATAGTAGTGATGATGATGAAATGGTTTACATTGCTGTTAAATATGAATTAATGATGAAAATGATAATATGGCCCTCATTTCTTATATTAGTAAGAATGACACATTGATCATAGATAGTGGTTGTTCTCACCACATGAATGATGATAAAACAAAATTTGAGCACTTGGAACACTATGATGATGAAAGTATCATATTTGGAAATGATGAAACCTATTATGTAAAGGTCAAAGGTTGCATTGCATTGACTATTGAGCTCATATGTTACAATACATACTAGGTTGAAGGACCAAAACACAATCTACTTAGTGTGGCACAGTTGAACAACATTGGATTCAAGGTAGAATTCATGAATGGAAAGGCTGAGTTGTTGGATGGAAAGGGAAATCCATTTGGGACTAGAAATCAAATAAAAGGTAATCTATTCTATCTATATCTAACTCAAAGTTCATGTTTCCTAGCTCAAGTAGAGGAAAGTTGGTTATGGCATAAAAGATTGTGTCATGTGAATTTTAATAACCTGGTCAACATAAGCAAAAATAAAAGAGTGAGAGACATTCCAAGTCTGAGGAAACCTAATATGGGCATGTGCCAAAATTGTCAAATTGGGAAGATGGGAAAGACAAGCTTCAAAAGAAAGAATTATCATTCTAAAGAAGTTTTGGAGCTAGTTTATATAGATCTTTGTGGACCTATTGGCATAGAAAACTACTATGGAGATAAGTACTTAATTTTATGTGTTGATGATTATTCTAGGATGATGATAGTGATGTACTTGAAAGATAAATTTGAAGTCTTTGAAAAATTCAAGTGGTATCTGGCTAGAGTGGAGAAAGAAACAAGAAAGAAATTGAAATGTTTAAGTTCAAACAGAGGAGAAGAATTCATCTCAAATGAATGAAATAAATTTTGTAATGAAATAGGAATCAAAAGATGAGTATCTACACCTAGTAAACCTCAACATAATGGCATAGAAGAAGCAAGAAATAGATATATTATTGATTGTGCAAGAAAACTAATGATAGAGAAAAATGTTATAATCAAATATTGGAAGGAAGTAATCATTACAACAATTCACACCTTTAACTGAGTTCAATTGAAGAAAGATATAGATCAAACACCTTATGAATTATGGTATGGCTATAAACCTAATGTTTGTTATTTCAAAGTATTTGGAAACAAATGTTACATCTTAAAAGAAATAAGGAAAGGGAAAATTGATTTGAAAAGTGATGAAGGCATATTCCTAGGATACTCCAACAAAAGCAAAGCATATAAATGTCCCAAAGTTACTACTCACAAGGTTATAAAAAGTGCACATGTAGAAATTGATGAGTTTATAAAAAAGAGTGAACATCAAAGTAGCAAAGAACCTAAAAACTATAGAAACTTTGTCTACTATGAACTTGATACTTTACCTAAAATTCAAGCAAATAGAAGTTGATAGTCTTCACCACCCAAGTCCATAAATCTCCATTTTAACCTAAGTTACACCCAGTAAAACTTGAGTCATAGTCTAAGTGACATAAGTCTCATTTAGAAGGACATAAGTTTCAACTAATGGCACTTGAGTCACATTTTGCAGGACCCAAGTTACTAATAATGGGACCTGAGCATGATTTAGAAGATCATTTTGAGCATGGTGAGTGAAGTGAATCAAGTTCAAAATATAGAAAGAAGGAACCTATACTTGTTAGATATGTCAGAAGGCATCATGCACCTGAAAAAATCATTGGAGATTATTAAAAGGCACAATGAAAAGGAACAAACTAAAAGGTACATGTTTGCTTACTAAGTTTGAACCTAGAACTGTCAAAGATGCATTAGACAATGAAAGTTGGATTGAGGCAATGAATGAAGAGATTGAATAAATTGAAAGGAAAAAAACTTGGTCTCTTGTTCCTAGACCCAAAGATTAAAATTTAATTGGCACAAAATGGGTATTTAGAAATAAGTTGAATGAAAATGGACAAGTATCAAGGAATAAGGCAAGGTTAGTATGCAAAGGTTATGTTCAAGAAGAAGGTATTGATTATGAAGAAATGTTTGCTCCTATTGCAAGACTAGAAGATGTTAGAACACTACTTTCTTATGTTGCACATAAAGGATTAAAAGTATATTAGATTGATGTAAAGTCATCTTTCTTGAATGGAATCCTAGAAGAAGAAGCCTAAATTGAGAAACCTAAAGGTTTCATTGATCCTAACAATAAGAATATGGTTTACAAATTACACAAAGCTTTATATGGTCTCAAATAAGCCCTTAGAGCCTTGTATGAAAGATTACATAGTTATCTAGTAAGAATTGATTTTCAAAGGACAAATGACAACAATAGTCTATACATCAAGGAAGGACTAGAAAAGAAGATTTTACTGCCAAATTTTTTTGTAAATGATATATTGGTCACTAGACATGATGACTTATGAAAATATTTTTTTGAGGAAATGAGTAAAGAATTTGAAATGACAATGTTTGGAGAGATTAAATTCTTTGTTGGCCTACAAATTCAATAGAAGAAGGATGGAATCTACATTACTCAATCAAAGTACATCAAGGAGATATTGAAGAAATTTGGAATGGAGGATTCTAGACTAGTTGGAACACCTATGTCTACTAGACATAAGCTTTCTACAAATGATGATTCCAAAGAGGTAGATCAATCTACATATAGATCAGAGATTGGAAAACCTTAGTATGTAGTGTACACAAGACCTAATATTGTGTTAGCAATTTAGTATAGTGGCAAGATTTTCTACTAATCCAAGGGAAATCATATGATGGCAATAAAAAGAATCATGAGGTATCTAAAATGTACTGAAGATTATGGTTTGTGGTATAAGAAGGAGGAAACTATGAATTAAGATCCTTTATTGATGCTAATTAGGCAAGAAGTATTGATGATAGGAAAAGTAGTAGTGGTGGAGCATTCTTTCTTAGAAAGAGGTTAGTGTCTTGGACAAGCAAGAAATAGAATTGCATCTCTCAGTCTCCAACAGAAGCAAAATATGTTGCAACAACAATTAATTGTTCCAAAATCATTTGATTCAAGAAACTATTGTTAGGTATGAAGGAAGAAATCAAGGATCCAGTGGTTATCTTCTATGATAATACTAGTGTGATTAACATTTCCAAGAATCTAGTGATGCATACCAAGACAAAGCACATTGTAATAAAATATTATTTTCTATGAGAATTAGTGTGCAAGAAAAGAAGGTGAGATTGGAATATGTGAATATAAAAGAACAAATTGTAGACATATTCACCAAGCCATTACCTAAGGATGCATTTTGTATCTAAGAGGTAAGATAGGGGTCATTCCCCTATCTAAAGCTTACTAAACAAAGATTAGTGATGCATCAACAGAGCATTTGAAGATCAGTCAAGTTGATGCAGTATTGTCAAAGCAAATTGCATATGAATCGATACACCAGGTACATGGAAAATCCACTGAATGATGTCTTTGGCATGAGATGTCAAAGAGGGAGATTTTACGATCATATCAACAAAATTTGGTACTAGTAAGTTAGAGGGAGAAATTGCAATCAAAGAAATAAAAAATATTAGAGAAAATCATTCCAAAGGGAGAGATTGATTCAGAGGGATTTTGTATCAATAAGGCAGAGAAAAATTGCAATTAGAGAAATAAAAAATATAAGAGAAAATCATTTCAAATGGAAAGATTGATGTTAGAGGGAGTTCTCACTGATAGAGGGATTTCTCAATGATGAGAATTAGAATGAAACTAAGGATATTATCCTTACTTCTATTTTTCTCTAAAATATATATGTTCTATGACATGTTGTGTTGTCATCAATGCCAAAGAGGGAGAATTTTAAAAATAATTAATCAATTGTATGTTGTCTATGATGTTATACAAAATGTCAAGTCTTTACTAACTAGTCAGTGATAGTCGAGCTCACTCAAGAATCAAAGGTAGTTTTCTATATGTTTCAAGTATTCATCTTTCACCAAGTTCAAAGACAATATAAATCGAGGTCAGTTGGTTATCAAAGGAAAGTCAATATTGACCAAGTTCAGTTAGTTAACTCTAGAAAACATGTTCTAACCAAGTTGGTCAGTGAATGAAGGGATCCTCTATGTTAAATGAGTACTCAATTCTACATTAATCAACTGTCAGTATATTAAGTTTTGATAAACTTAATGGTTAATACAAGTCAACTTTAGGAATGATAATTGATTTTTTAAAAGAGTATTCAAGCTGACTTAACAAGGTGAATCATATAAATATAAGGTTAAGTTGAGGATTGAAATATGGAATTGAAGAAGATGAATTAAGGAAGCATATTAGAAGAATATATGGAAGAGGATAGAGTATCCAAGTTGGTTTAGCTACAAAGAACATTATGATCAAGGAGGATCAAGTAAACAACCCAAAACAAAGATCTAAATCAATAAAGATAGTTGCATTAGCAATTAGGTCAAGTCATTATTACTCTCAAATAATTGTAGTAGTGAATCAAAATCTCCTAACAAAGTTATCCTAATAGCTATTTAGAAAATCCTCTAACAAGGTGGCATTTCCAAATTGAAGTGTCTAAAGATCTCTAACAAGGCTACTCCTAACAAAATGAATTAAATCCTCTAATAGGGTCACACCGAACAGTGTATTTTGTAACATTTAATAGGGTTGGCTCCTAATAGGGCTCACTTTAGAAGAGAGAAAAATAAAAACTAGTTGCAATTGGTGCTTTTCCCAAATTGGTTTCCACATTAAATCTTAGTGTCTCATGTGTTCTTGTTATTTCCTTTATGTTTCTGCAACTAAGTTAATTAAGGCTAATCACATTTAAAGTAAGATATTTAGTGTTAACTGAGTGATAGTAATATATTCAGTGTTAATTGAGTGATAGTAATAGATTCAGTGTTAATTGAGTGACAATAATATGTTCAGTATTAATCAAGTTTTAGCAAGGATTTGTTTTAAATTTGTGTTGACATCTTAAGGGATCTAGGATTTATTTTAGTGGTAATTGATTCACCACTCCCCTCTTAGTTACTCCTTTCCATTTTCAACAAGAATAACACTGAAGATGTTTACTTTTTGGATGGTTTGAAACATAATATTTTAAGTGTTGGACAGCTTGTTGACAAGGGACATCATTTACAATTTATAGAGTATACTTGTTTTATCAAGGATAAAGATGGTAGATTTATTGGTACATGTACAAGGACAAGAGGTAATGTATTTCAGTTAAACCCTTCTAAAATGACATGTTTGGTTGCTAAACTGGATGACAATTGGTTATGGCATAAGAGATTTTGTCATATCAACTTTGATAACATTGTGAATGTCAGTACTACATTTGTAGTTGGAGATTTTCCTATGATTGTGAAACCTACTAACATGATGTGCAAAGAGTGTATATTGGGAAAGTAGAAGAAAAACTCATTTCCAAGAAAGACATTTACTACTTTAGTGAAATTGGAGATTGTGCACAAAATTTAAGTGGTCCTGCAAGAACAAGAGCATTCTATGGTGAAAGGTATTTCATGCTTCTTATTGATGATTTAACTAGAATGGTATGGGTTGTATTTCTTAGAGATAAATCTGAAGCTTTTGAGAAATTCAAGATATTCAAGAGTAGAGTTGAGAATGAATCTAGTCTAAAAATTAAATGTTTGAGATTTGATAAAGGAGGAGAATTTATTCCAAATGAGCTTAACAATTTTTGTGAAGATAATGGTATAAAGAAACAAATTTCAGTCCCTAAAACACCACAAAAAAATGTAGTAGAGAGAAGAAACATATCAATGATAGAGATAGTAAGAGAAATAATATTTGAAAATAATATATCACATGTATTTTGGAGAGAAGCAGTTAACATGGTATCATACACTATGAACAAAGTGTAGATTAGACAAGGCATTGGTAAGACACCTTATGAACTTTGGTTTGGACATGCACCTTTTGTGAAGTACTTTAGAATCTATAAAAGCAAATGCTAAATTAAAAGAGATGGTGATATTGGAAAGTTTGATTCAAGAAGTCATGAAGAAGTTTTTCTTTATTATTCATTAAAAATAAAAGCATACATATGTTTAAATCAAAGATCAAATACTATTATTAAAAGTGCTAATGTAAGAGTTGATGAAAATTTTAGAATTTAGGAAAGGATACTTGACTATGGTTCTAATGGAGAGAATAATCAAAGGACTAACAATAAGAATGTTGAGCAAGAAATGTTTTATGAAACTAAAACTAATTTTCATACTAAGTTACAAGGAGAAATATAGAGAGAAGATCCTAAATGTGAGCTTGGAGCAGACATTAGAGTTCAACATGTGACACCTAACATAAATGTGGAAAATAGTCACCCTACTGAACAAATAATTGGAAGTATGAAAAAAGGAGTTATGACAAGGAAAAAGGTAAGTGAATAATTTTTTTTGATATCTCAATTTGAACCTAAGAAAGTTGATGAAGCTTGTAAAATGAGTATTGGCTAATTCTATGAAAGAAGAACTAGAGTGGATTGAAAAGAACAAGACTTGGGAATTGGTTCCTATACCTAATGAAAAGAATGTTGTTGGGACTAAATGGGTATTTAGAAACAAAATGAATGAACAAGTTGAAGTTGTGAGAAACAATGAAATTTGGTATGTAAAGGTTATTTACAACAAGAAGGAATTGATTTTGAAGAAACTTTTGCACTTGTTGTTAGATTAGAAGCAGCAAGAATGTTTTTGGAAAATATAGCTAACAATAGCTTTATAGTTTATCGAATGTATGTCAAATCAGCTTTCTAAATAAAGAACTTGAAGAAAAGGTACACATTGAATAGCCTGGTGGTTTTCCTTTGATAGATAAAGAGGATATGGTTTGCACATTGAAAAAGAAATATTATATACTAAAACAAGCATTTAAAGCCTTGTATGCAAGTTTGGATAAATATTTGACAAGTTTGGTATTTTTGAAAGGTAATGTTGATAGTAACTTGTATCCAAGAAAGAATTATAATAGCTTACTAATTGTTGAAGTATTTGTGCATAAAATTATTTTTGGAGGTAATGATGAAGCAAGTAAAATATTTGCAAAAAAAATAAAGAAGAAATTTGAGATGAGTATAACTGGAGAAATGAAATACTTCTTAGGATTGTAGATTATTAAGGAACAAAGATGAAATTTTTATAGCACAACCTAAATATCTTAGAGATTTGTTGAAAATATTTAGATTGGAAAGTTTAAACCTATTGGAATGCCTATGGTAACTAGTCGTAAATTGTCTAGCAAAGATAAATCCCCTAGTGTTGAGCAAAAGAATTACAGATATATGATTGGTGGATTACAGTATTTGAGACATACTAGACTTGATATAGCTAATGCAATTGGAATTATGGAAAGATTTTAGATAGATCCTATAGGCACATAATATGTAGCAATAAAAATATTTTTTAGATATTTGAAAGACACACGCAATTATGGCTTATAGTATGACAAATCACAATATTTTACATTGTATGCATATGTTGATTTTGATTGGGTAGGAAGTATAGATGACAAAAAGAGCACCAATGGTGGAGGATTCTTCTTGATAGGAAAATTGATTTCTTTACTGAGAAAGAAATAATATTACATTTTACAGAGAACAATAGAAGCAGAGTATGTAGCAGCAACAAATAAATGTATGATACCCCACTTGGGAACCCAAGAGAAATAAACTTAACATGTTACAATATTTAGTAACTTTTTTTAAAAAGTTTTAAAAATATCAAATTAAAAATGAAAATTCAATAAAAACATACATATCAGTTATACATATACAATACAAACATATTGCACCGCCCAAGGGTTCCTTCACATTGAGTCACATTTAAGAAGTTATCTTAATTATTTTAAGTCTCAAGTACAATGTTCCATGATAATAAAGGAATAATAGATACATCATCTCATAAGAACATGCATAAATGAAATTGATACAATAAAACACATCTAATGAATAACATCTATAGCACATGTCGTAGAGTATGTGAAAATAGATACAAGTACATTAAAATATAGGATAAATAAAAACATATATACATCAACTAAATATAATTCTCCAAGATACCTAAATAAGAATGATAATAGTACAACTACACCAATGAACATCAAACATTTGTCAATCTAAGGGGACTCAAATGGGAAGAAGTCACTACCTCCCAAATGGATTATTACCTAGTTAGTCTCTCATTCCCACTGTATAAGGAATATAATGAGTGATTTGTATATGAATAATGAAACCATAAAACAATTCTAGGCAAGGAATCTTGATAGCCAACTATTCCTCAAGGATATACAAACTATTGATGAAGAAAAGATAACCAAAATTGAAAAGACACTCAACCAATACCAACACCACATACCAAAGTCAACATATAGATACCAAGTATAAATCAAGTACTGAAATTAAGAGATGAAGTTAATGAAACATATCCACTTCAAGCCAAAAGAACAGTCAACAATAGAATCACCAGTTATCATCAATAAAAGTAAATCATCAACAATATATCCACCAACAATAAAATGACCCCAGAGAAAAATACAAAATCTATGAAGGAGAGTCAAGCTATATACTAGGGAGTGTTATAAATGAGCTAACTCTAATATTGCCCTAGTAGTCTCTTAGGACCCTGACCCCTTAGTGACCCTATGCAGAACTAAAATACCCTTTCATGAAGATGAAGAAAACTAGTCATACCTCTCAAGGTATCATCTCATTCCCATCATTAACCTATACAAGCACACTAGGCATGGGTGAGGAAAAATTTGTAACTTATCTTTTTAGTGTATCTCAAGGAAAGGGCTAGGCAAGATATTTTAGTTACTATGTTATCACTTTTTATGCAACTTCCAATGGGTTACTCTTCTAGTAACTTTGGGCACTAACCCCCCATCGCAAGCCACTCTTATAGAATGTACCTAGACCATCTTTTCAAAAACTCACAAATGATAATTGTGCACCATACCACAAAAGTAATATTGATCGAATTCAATTCCTTAACAAGTAATCCAAAAATAACATTAGTTCTCAAAACCTAATTTCTCATAAATGCTCATCAAAATAAAACTCATAAAATAAATCTCAATTTGAATCATAAAATACATCATGACATACAATGAAATAATCATCATAAAAGAAAACTCAAAGACACCTATGGTACGCATCCTAATTTGGCCAACTAAACAACCCACAAAGAAAACCATTACGAAAATAAACATCACAAGACTATAAAGAGAATATAAGAAAACACATTGTTTTTAAGCCATATGATTTCATTCCTTCATTTTCTATCTTTAGATTGAGCCATAAAGATATGTTTAGAAATAAAGTAGGAATATACATCTTTACATAGATTGTTAAGTTAATATTCTTATTTAAATGAATAAGTATTTAAATGTCAAATCTCTTTGTGCATATAAAATGTCATGCAATATTATCATGTTATTAATTCTAATAACTTTAAATCATAAATGACTTATATTGTTAGATTAAAAATTGATATCAATTTTATTTTTTTTAAATATTAATTTGACTTCAATTTAAGTCCAATATTAATATTTACTTTCTTTTAATTCATAATGCAACTAAAAATAGCTCAAGCTTGAAATTATAATTATAATTAAATTATTTATAATTTCTCTCATAATAATAAATATTCTTAACTAGATGATTACATAGTGAACTCCACCATAGCTTAGAATAAAATAAAGTTATAAAAAATATTTATTAACTTCCCACTTGCATTAATAAATATAGAATGGCTTATATGCAACTAATAGTTTAACTAGACTTAAGAAATCATTAATGCTAACCTTTACTTTACAAATAAATAAGTAATACTTATTTAATTTTGTAAATTATTAAATTATTATTATTTTTTAAACTCAAAATTAATAAATAATAATATTTTTAAAAATGTATATATCCAAAAATTAAATTATATACTTAGAAAATAAAAATAAACGTGCATTTAGTATTTTTACATGTTTTTGATCTCTCGAATCATGCAAGAATAATATACTTAGTTTTCTATCTTTAGTATATATTTTTCACATGCATGTATAAGTTTAGTTACAACATGTTTTCCTCTCAATTAATGTTTTACTTTTCCAATAAATTTTGCAAGTAAATTTTTCTTTTTCTTATTCTTTTTTTTAAAGGGGTAAACGCTTTGACCTGGAGCTATGAACCAGTGAGGCCACAAACGGGGGACCTCATCCCCATGAGATTTGAACCTTGATGGCCAAGATAACAACTCAACAACTTAACCATCACAACATATTTTAGATACAAGGAGAATATTTATATTTATTTACAATAATCATGATAATCACATGGTTCTAATAGAAAATTTAAAGTTGAAATCGTAGATGTTCAATGTGTTGTTTCCTTCCAATTTTCTATAATTAATTTTTTTGTATATTAGAAAGGGTTTTAAATGAACAAAGTCATGTCAAGTTTTCTTGATCAATAAGTTTTCCTTTTCAAAATCTACAACATAATTCTTTATCCAAAACTCAATACAAGAAATGAATAGGCATTATGCAAGCACCCAAGAAGACACAAAGTAGATATATCAAACTCTACAATGAGTTTTCAAACCCCACCTCATGTTAATGCTAACAATTTGGCAATCTTGTTGAAACCTTTGCCAAACTGAAACCCTTTAAAGCTTCCAAAATTCCTTTTGCTCAAAATCCCAGAAATTTGTTCCCCAAAAACCTGTGTGTGAAATAATGACTCAAAAAAACTCTAATATAGAGCCCTAACTCCCTTTATAGTTCATATTTCTAAAAGCCCTAAAATATAATTATTTTATTTAACTAATCCATTCATATATATTTAACTCGCTTTTTAATTCAATAAACTCTTTTATTTTATTTTTCACTTTACTATTTAATGGAAGCATATTAAAAATAATTATTTATTATTTTAATCAATAAAGATAATTAGAGTTCATTATTTAAATACAACTCTAATTTTAATCAATATTAATTAAATATTTACACTAAAATAATATTTAATATTTAAATTTTTTTTATTTAGTTTTTTGATTTAGAACTTTAAATTAACCATATATTCAATAATTTCAATAAATTAAATATCATCTTATTTAATATTTTTTCTTTTAAATCAAATAATTTTTAAAAATTCTAATATCAATGATTAACTCAAATATCATAAATAGGCATATTGCCAAGCAAATCACAAAGTCAAACCACATAAGGAAAAATTGACTGAAGCAAAAGTAAAAAAGCATATGCACAAAAAGAATCATGGGTTTAAAAAGTGTAGAAAGTCAGATACGGGTCCTCCTTGCAGGAAAAGTGTTTAGGCTAAGGCTAGGATTAGACCTAGTCATTATCTTCTCATTCTTACCATTGAGTTATTATGATATGACATGCTCATCCTGGCAATTCAGAGAAGTCAATGCCTAGTACCTTCAACCTGCATAAAAGACAAGCACATACATATGCATATATATTTAAGCTAAAAAAATAATGGTAGGGAGTGGTACATCATATATATCCTGGCTAGCAGGTGACTACTACTTTCTCCCTTAACTACATCAAACACGTTCAATAGAAAAGTAAAATAGACATAAACACCATATACATGCAAGTATGGGGTAAGTATATAATAAATCTCAAGTACAAATCATTGCATATATAAACAAAACAATTCATCATCATGAATGTAAAATAATCATCATTTAAAGGTACATCATAAGACATCATCATGAAATCAATTATATTTACTAACTAAGAATAATTAAAGCATTATTAACATGCAAGTAATCATAATCATCAAATATAATTTATGAAATATAATCAAGTAATATGTTATAATAATTAGAATAACTAAGAGGGGGATAAATCAGTTATCCTCAGGTTGAGATGTATAAAATCAACTTTTAAGAACTCCAACAAACTCAATCAAACTCATGAACAACATTTCAATTAAAATTGTTTATCACCATTCAACTTAATCATTCCATTTTAGCTCTATATCTAGTAAGTGCCAACTAGAAAAATAATATCATTGTTAACAATAAAATTCATACTTAAAACCATAAGTAGCATAAACACATAACAAACATCTAAACAAATGTTTGAAACTAGTATGTAATGTGGAAATTCAATTTAGTAAAAATCACAAGGAACATGCTACCACTTTTCACTCTTTTGAGTGAGCTTTGTTAGGAGCCAAACCTGTTAAAGGTTACAAAACACATTGTTAGGTGTGACCCTATTAAAATATTTAATCACCTTGTTAGGAGTGGCCTTATTAGAGGACTTTAAAACATTCCCTTACAATGTCACCTTGTTACAAGATTCAAAAATGATATTAGGTCAACCTTAATCAAAGAATTTATTGTTGCCACAATGATTAGAAAGTAACAGTTAGATTTGATCTAATAACATACAAATCACTTTGCGAATTCAAATCTCCATTCATCTCAATATTAGTTCATTGACTAGACTCCATCTCTATCAACAACTTAGATCTACTTGGCAACTCTTCAAGCAATCTCCCACATCACAAACTTCACACTTTTCCTTTGCAAGTATGTTCTCCACTTGCCTTCACAAATTCTAGTCCAAAAACCCTCAATCACATCTCACATGCCTCCTTGAATAGGTAGCTTTGAACTTTTTCTGCTTAAACATAACCATAGATATTAGGCTTACAATTACATTCAACACATTCAATGGATCTAGTCATCTTATCTTCTTCTTCTTCTATCTTGAAAGTTCTAGAAATGTCTCTTCAAATCTTAGCCTTTGATCACTCAACTAATCTTTTCCATGTATTAAATAATACATCTCATCAATCCTTAATGTCAACATATTTTGATTATTTCAAGATTTCAATTGTGTCAGCTACAAATCTTGATTCTTTCTCAAATTGTTAGTTTGTTGACACTCAGTCATAAGCACATCCTATTTCTTGATCATCACTAAACTACCTTGCTTAGTTTACACTATGTAACTTAGTCATTATTGTCACTTGACATTCTCTTTCACTCAGATAATACTAATACTCTACCAACATTATTCTTCTTGACAATGCGTAAGTTCCTTAATCTTCTACTTTGGATACTTGGTTGCTTCACAAATTTTTTACTTCTCAACTAATCTTTCTTCCTTGTTTATTATAATGAATAAACAACACATTATTTTTTCAAGTACTAACTTATCAAGTGCCCATTGTAATTCCATCACACTTTCACATCTCAGCGTCAACCTTTCATTGGGTCATCTCATGATCTTTTCTTTTCAAATGATATGGCACTCTACACTACTAGCAAATGTCTTACTAGTAAGGTTTGACATCAATGAAAAAATAAAAATTGTTCCACAATTGTAATTCCAACAATCTCCCTCATTGGCATTGATGGCAACACCTTCAAAATTAACATCTTCCAAGTTACTATGCAATTCAAAAAGTAACCAATACCTCAATTATTTTGTTGGTCAACTCCCTATGTGTGTGTGTTCTCTCTTTCTTAGTTTTATTATGATTCTCATCCAATGCAATCTTAGTATGCTCCCTCTATCAGATCAACACATACTCAAGTTTTGTCATATCTCTAGATGAACACCTCAACATATTAATCAATGTATAATGTCTCTCCCTCTTACTAATAGGAATGGTAATTTCCATACATCTCCCTCTTTTTCTCCCTTATCTTTCTCTCCCTCTTTGAAAATAATGCCAAAGATATTTTAGTCATTGTATCAAATTTATTGGCAGACATCTCTATTTTATACAAATATAATTTTTTTCTAGTCTATAATATTTCTTCCTCTATCATCATGTAATAACTTTTCTTTTAGCTCTACTAACTACTTGACATCACTCCACAACTTTAGGAAGATCCTAAAGTGTGATCTCCTGCATCAATATGTAAGATATTCTAATAAAAACATTTGACTGAATGCTATATCTCTTCTCAATTTTTTTTAGATAGGGGAATGACCCCTAACTTGCCTCTTAAGTACTTACATGTTACTTTAGGTAGTGTCTTATTGAATATATCAGTTATCTACTCCTTTGTATTCACATATTCAAGCCTCACTTCTTTATCTTTCACTAACTCTCTCAAGAAATGATACTTGATCTCAATATGCTTTGTCTTTATATATATCACATGACTCTTTGTAATGTTTATTGCACTTGTATTGCACAATAGATAACTATAGGCTTACTAATATCTTCCTTCGTACCTTTTAACATTTTTTTCTCTCATCAATATTTCTAGCCCAATCAATGAATGTATATAACTTCAACTCAAACTTGTCATTCTTTTTATACCATAAGCCATAGTCTTTTGTCCCTTTTAGATATCTCATTATCCTTTTCACATTCATCATGTGATTCTCCTTAAGATTAGTAGAAAATCTTTCGACTATTCCAACTGCTAATCCAATGTCAAGTATGTTGTGAACAATATATTGTAATTTTCCAATCATTGATTTGTACAATGTATGATTTACCTCTACTAAATCATCATTCTTTGAGAGTTTATTTCCAATGGTCATAGGTGTTCTAACTAGTCTTGAATCTTCCATACCAAAGGTTTCCAGTATCTCCTTGATATACTTTTACTGAGGAATATATATTCCACCTTTCTTTTGATAGACTTGTAAACCAACAAAGAATTTAATCTCTCCAAAAATTGACAATTTAAACTCTTTATTCATTTCATTTGCAAATATTTTACACAATGAATCTTTTCCTCCAAATATGATATCATCACCAAAAATTCTAGCTAACAATACCTTGTTCTCCAATTCACTTTTTAGGTACAACTTGTCATTATCATTAGTTCTTGCAAAAATAGCCTTTGCTAAATAATTATGTAACCTTTCATACTAGGCTCTAGGGGCTTGCTTCAAACCATAAAAAGTTGTGTGTAACTTGCATACCATGTTTCTCTTGCTAGGCTCAAAAAAACCTATAGGTTGTTCAATGTAGACTTCTTCTTCTAGAATTCTATTTAGAAAAGTAGACTTCACATCCATTTGATAAACTTTTAAACCTTTATAAATAGTATATGTAAGTAGAGTTCTTACTCCTTCCAACCTTAAAACTAGATCAAAAGTTTCTTCATATTCAATTCATTATTTTTGTGCATATCCCTTACATACTAATCGTTTCTTATTCCTTGTGACTTCATCTTTCTCATTTAGCTTGTTTTTGAATACCTACTGTGTTCTAATCACATCCTTGTTCTTTGTTCTAGGCACTAGTGTCTGTGTCTTATTCTAATTAGTCTGATCACTTTCCTCATTCATAGATCTTATCCAATCTGCATTCTCAAGTGCATCCTTAACTTTTCTAGGTTCAAAATCATACAATAAACATGTATCATTCTTCAATTTGTTTCTTCTCATAACTCCTAAATCTTTATCTCTAATGATTTGATCTAGTGTATGATTTATTCTTACATACTTTGCTAGCACATGTTTTGATCTTCTTACTTCTTGTGGTAGTTTAGTTGGTTTAGCATGTTCAATGTCTTCATGTCCCTATTGTATCTATGGTTGTATCACAAGTTCATCCATTTGACGATTGAAATTCACTACATGTTTCTCAATTCCAATAGTCTAACATTCGGTAGGTTGTTGTTGCTTGCCAGAACTCCTCTATTGAGACTCAAGAATGTCCTCAATCTCTATTTCTTCAATTAATCCTTAGGTTTAGGCATGGTATTAGGTTCTCCTTCATAGGCATATTGATGCAGGAGCATCCAGAGGTGTAAGGGAAATCCTATGTGAACCAAAAAATGTACTTAGACTTAGTTTCTATTTCATGTGTTTTCATTTCTGGATACCCATTTGGGTCAAATAAAGGTTCCAACTCTCACAATTCCACTATCAGTGTTCTAGGATAGAATATTTGAACACCTTGGGATATGTGTAAATGCCAAAAAAATAAAAGTATGTAATTGAGCCATCATTTTGGTGAATTAGAAGGTGTAAATTGGTCAAATGAATGTAATTGACATTTAGAGAATTCCACAAAAAGAATCAGGTTAAAAGGCCCCATGGTTTGAAAGTTATTGCAGTTTTTCAATTTTTGGAGACCTCCTAAGACTGCTTCAAAGTCTAGTTAGGGGCATTAAATGACCTTGAATAGGGACAAAAAATGGGGGATGAGTGAAGCTGGTCCATAGGGCTATAGAGTGCTTTGAGAGCTTTCTGAAAATGTAAACAGTTCATCAATCGGAGCTACGATTCAAAAGTTATGCCTCCCAAAAGTTTGATTACCATTTTTGGATTCTTCTAGATTTGCACCAACTTCTAACATAGCTTCTGGAGCCTTCTACTTGGTCGGTGGATGCCTAATAGCACTTTCTAGAATGTATTCCTAATCCTTAACCCTTTGGGGTCTATTTAAGGACATTTCTGGCATTGTAAAACGCAGTTTGGAGTGCAGTTTGAGAGGAGGTACTGAAAGGAGAAATTATCTCCAGATTTATGCTATTGTAAGCCCATAGGGCATGTTTTGAAGTCTATTTTCTCTGTACTATATGTATTAGCTTATTTAAAAAGTTAATAAAATTTCCCTTACCTGTTGTGTCCATTCTGTGCTTGGTTTGTGTCCCCATCAAGTGGTATCAGAGCCTAGTTTTCCTGAGTGTGTAGACAGAGCGTCGACTATGAGGTAGTTTGCACCAGGACTATGTGGTTCTAGGTTCGAGTTAAGAATATGCCTCCATGAAGAGAGCATGGTGGAAGGGCCAGAGCTATTAATCCTAAGGAGGTTAGAGCCCTCCAAAGGCAGGTCCAAGCATTGTAAGAGGAGCTCCATAGGGGAACAAATGTTGCTGCAGGTAACGAAAGTGAGGATGAAAATGAAGAAGAAGATATTGGACTAGAAGGGGAATTTTATGGGGAAGTCTTGAATCAAGTAGAGGAAAGGCTTTTTAGGGCCATTATTAAGTTTGGGAAAAGACCTACAATTGAAGTGGGTGTATTTTAAGGAAATTTGAAACCAGATGAGTTGATCGATTGGATCAATGAACTGGAAGAGTACTTTGAGTATGAGGGTATCAAGGATCTAGATAGGGTTAAGTTTGCAAAGGCCAAACTAAAAGGCCATGCCAAAATTTGGTGGCAAGAGGTTCAATTGGAATGAAATAGAAGAGGAAAGGATAAGATCACAAGGTGGGATCGTATGGTGGACAAACTGAAGAAGCAGTTCATTCCTATTGATTATGAGCTTGATTTGTTTAAGAATATGCATGGGTTAAAGCAACCAGGAAGATCAATCCAAGATTACACAGAGGAGTTTTACCGACTCTTAATTAGAGAAAGGCATGTAGAAGCAAATAAGGAGAAGGTTTCTCGTTATATCAGTGGGTTGCGACCTAGCATCCAGGAGGAATTAAGTCTAGTAAGAATGACCAGCATTGAAGAGGCATACCAGTTTGCCCTACGAGTTGAAGAGAAGCTGAATAAAAGGTTTGAAGGAAGACAAAGAGGGCATGGTCAAGGAGGAAGGGGTAGTGGTAGGTCATCTAGAGGCCAAAATGAAACCCAAAAGAAAAACAAAGATGTGGGTACCAGCAGGAACCAGAGGAATGAGGGTTTCAACCACTCCCATGATCAAGAGTTTGGAAATCAAAGAGGAAGAGGTAGAGGACGTGGACAAGGAAGAGGAGGCTTCTATGGTACCTGTTTCCATTGCAATGAAGAAGGCCATCGTGCCTTTGAATGCCCTCAATGACAAGGAAGGATAGATAGGAGAGCTGAGGGTCAAGCTAGGGTTGCTCATGTGGATGAGGATGCACAATCATCACATTCAGAAGATGCAAAAAGAGGAGAGACCTTAGTAAATGAAAGGGTCCTACTAAGTAGTGAGATTGAACCAGGACAAAGGAGGAGTTTATTTCATACCAGGTGCAAGTGTGGGGATAAATGTTGTGATGTGATCATTGATTGTGGTAGTATCGATAACTTAGTATCAAAGAAGATGGTCTCTAAGCTGAAGCTCAAAAGAGAGAAACACCCCCAACCCTATCAGATTGCTTGGGTGAAAGATGATCGTAAGGTCTTGGTAAGTGAACAATGTTTAGTGAAATTCAAAATTGGGAGTTACCATGTTGAAGTTCTCTATGATGTTATTCCAATGGATGTTTGCCATCTATTTTTGGGAAGACCATGGCAGTTTGATAGACATGCAGTACATGATGGTCATGCAAACACATACTCTCTAACAAAGGATGGAGTTTGCCACAAACTGAAGCCCATGAAAAGGGAAGGCAAAAAGGTATGTAGCAATGCTAGGATTTGTCTTGTTGATGGAAGGAAGTTTTTAGATGGCATGAAACATCAGCGTATGTTCTATGCTTTGATTCTTAGGAAAGATAAAGAAGGTAGTAGTGAAATACCACTTGAAGTTTTAGATTTACTAGGTGAGTTTGGAGATATCATCTCTGATAATGTTCCAAAAGGATTGCCACCAGTAAGGCAAATTAGTCATCAGATAGATTTAATCCCAGGAGCTAGTTTTCCTAACAAGGCTTCTCACAAGATGACTCCTACTCAAACTGAGGAGCTAAATAGACAGGTGCAAGAGCTATTGAGGAAGGGGTTGATTCAGGAGAGCCTGATTCCATGTGCAGTACCTGCAATACTAGCACCAAAGAAGGATGGAGAGTGGAGAATTTGTACAGACTCTCAAGCTATAAATATGATAACCATCAAGTATCAGTTTCCTTTGCCAAGAATGGATGATCTTATGAATTGCTTGAGTGGAGATCAGTACTTCACAAAGATAGATCTCAAGAGTGGCTATCATCAGATATGGATACGAGAAGGAGATGAGTGGAAAAAAGGAGGGTCTTTATGAGTGGTTAGTCATGCCCTTTGGATTGACGAACGTGCCAAGCACCTTCATGCGGCTCATGAATGAGGTACTTAAGAAGTTCTTGGCAAAATTTGTTATTGTTTATTTGGATGATATTTTAATTTTCAGAAAGACTTTGGAAGAACATTTATTGCATATTCATAGTGTTCTTGAGAGGTTGAGGGAAGAGAAACTATTGATTAATTTGAAGAAATGTATCTTTGCAAAAAGGGAGTTAGTCTACTTGGGGTTTTTTATATCATCTGAAGGTCTTAAAATGGATCCAGAGAAGGTAAAAGCCATCTTGGAAAAGCCTACTCCAAGGTCTGCTACTGAGGTAAGATCATTGCATGGTCTGGTTAGTTTTTATAGGAAGTTCATTAAGAATTTTAGTGGCATATGTGCACCCCTAACTGACACAATAAGAGGGGATAGAAAAGAGTTCAAATGGACTGCAACAGCTATGAGAAGTTTTGAATTGCTGAAGAAGAAGGTGACAGAACAGCCTGTGTTGGCACTTCCAGATTTTAGAAAGGTGTTCTAGGTGGATTGTGATGCTAGTGGTAGTGCTATTAGAGTTGTATTAAGCCAAGAAGGTAAGCCTATTGCATATTTTAGTGAAAAATTGAATGATGCAAAAAAGAAGTATTATGTTTATGATCAAGAGTTCTATGCAATAGTTTAGGCCTTAAAGAAATGGAGGCATTATTTATTGCCAAAAGAATTTGTTTTATATACTGATCATTAGGCATTACAGTACTTAAATAGCCAAGGTAAATTGAATTAGAGGCATATGAAGTGGGTAGAGTTCTTGCAGAGCTATACATTTGTATTGAAGCATAGAAGTGGAAAGTCTAACAGGGTCGCAGATGCACTAAGTAGGAGACAGTTGTTACTTATAGTAACATAGGTTGAAGTAGTTGGGTTTGATGAACTCAAGAATCTGTACCCTAAGGATCCTAATTTTGTTGAAGCATGGAAAGCTTGTAAAGAGCCTGTTGCTGTAGATAGAACTAAGTGGTTAGACTATCTGATTCAGGATGGTATGTTATTCTAGGGTAGTCAATTATGCATTCCAAGGAGTTCCGTGAGGGAAAGTCTAATTAAGGAGAAACATAGTGGAGGGATGGCAGGACATTTTGGTCGAGACAAGACCATTACCATTCTCAAAGAACATTGTTTTTGGCCTCAAATGTCACAGGATGTAAAGAATTTTGTACAGAGTTGTCAGATTTGTCAAGTTGCCAAGGGATTTAGTCACAATACTAGACTATATCAGCCATTGCATGTTCCATCAAAGCCATGGGAGGACATAAGTATGGATTTTGTTCTTGGATTGCTAAGGACACAAAGGGGTAATGACTCGGCATTTGTGGTGGTTGATCGGTTCTCCAAAATGGCACATTTCATTCCATGCCACAAAACTCATGATGTTGTCCATATTGCAGACTTTTTTTTCAAAGAGGTGGTGAGACTACATGGTCACCCAAGGAGTATAGTTTCTGACAAAGATACTAAATTTGTGGGATATTTCTAGAGAACATTATGGAAGAAGTTGAGAATAGACTTGAAATTTAGTTCCACACATCACTCGCAAATTGACGGCCAAACAGAAGTGGTAAACAGAAGTCTGGGCAATTTTTTGAGATGTTTAGTTGGGGATAAGCCCAAGGGGTGGTATTTGATTCTATCATAGGCAGAGTTTTCCTGCAATAACTCTATAAATAGGAGTACTGGTAAATCACCATTCCAAATTGTATATGAAAGTAGCCCAAGGGCTGCACCAGAATTGAGAAAGATAGAGCAAGGGGAGAGGATAAGTGTCGAAGCTGAAGAATTTGCTGAACATATCAAGCGTCTACATGAGGAGGTTCAGGAACACATTACCAAGATGAATCAAGAGTATAAAACTAGGGCTGATCAAAGGAGAAGACATAATAAATTCCAAGTAGGGAATCTAGTCATGGTGCACTTACGAAAAGAAAGATTTCCAATCGGTACTTACAACAAGCTGAAAATGAAGAAATTTGGCCCCTACAAAATTTTGAAGAAACATGACTCGGGAAATGCAGATGAGGTGGAGTTACCAGATGGAATTCACATTTCTCCTATTTTCAACATTGCAGACTTGACAGAGTATCATGATGATAGTGCAGAAGAGGAGTTGATGTTAGAGCCATGTCCAATTCCTACTTCTAAGAAGGAGGAGATACAAGACATTTTGGATCATTGTGTGGGTAGGAGTACCAAGCATAGGCAATATGAAGAGTATTTGGTCAAGTGGAAAGGACGGTCGATAGAGGACTCAACTTGGATTTCAGCAGCTGAGGTTTCCCATTTGGGATTTCCACTACCATTCATAAAGTGACAGGGTCACTTTTCAATCTACCCTAGGTGTCTGATGCAGGAGCATCTAGATGTGTAAGGGAAATCTTGTGTCAACCAAAAAATGTACTTAGACTTAGTTTATGTTTCATGTGTTTTCATTTTTGGATACCCATTTGGATCAAATAAAGGTTCCAACTCTCACAGTTCCACTATGATTGTTCTAGGATAGAGTATTTGAACACCTTGGGATATGTGTAAATGTCAAAAAAATAGGAGTATGTAATTGAGCCATCATTTTGGTGAACTAGAAGGTGTAAATTGGTTGGATGAATGTAATTGAAATTTAGAGCATTTCATTAAAAGAATCAGGTCAAAAGGCCGCACGGTTTGAAAGTTATTGCAGTTTTTTTTATTTTCGGAGACCTCCTAAGACTACTTCAAAGTTAGGTTAGGGGCATTAAATGACCTCAAATAGGGCTGGAAAATGGGGGATGAGCGAAGCTGGTCCAGAGGGCTATAGAGCACTTCAAGAGCTTTCCAAAAATGTAAACGATTCATCAATCGGAGCTACGGTTCAAAAGTTATGCCTCTCGAAAGTTTGATTACCGTTTTTGGATTCTTCTAGATTTGCACCAACTTCTAACGTAGCTTCTAGAGCCTTCTACTTGGTCAGTGGATGCCTACTAGCACTTTCTAGAATGTATTCCTAATCCTTAACCCTTCGGGATCTATTTAAGGAGATTTATGGCATTGTAAAAGGTAGTTTGGAGTGGAGTTTGAGAGGAGGTACTGAAAGGAGGAATTATCTCCAGATTTATGCTATTGTAAGCCCATAGGGCATGTTTTGAAGTCTATTTTCTCTGTACTGTATGTATTAGCTTATTTACAAAGTTAATAAAATTTCCCTTACCTGTTGTGTCCATTCTGTGCTTGGGTTATGCCCCATCACATATACAAAATTTATGTAATCTTCAGGTTCTTTCTTGTATTCAACTGCATTCTTTTCTACAAATTCATCAACTCTCACATTCACACTTTCCACAATCTTGTTAGTGTTAGAATTTAAACACTTATAAGCTTTAATCTTTGTGGAATATCCTAGGAATATGACTTCATTTATTTTTGCATCAAGTTCTCCTTTTCTAGTATCTTTCAAAATATAACATTTTCTTACAAAAACTTTGAAGTAATTCACATTAGGTGCATGACCATACCAAAGTTCAAAAGGTGTTTTATCGGTACTTTTCTTGACTTGTACTCTATTCAAGATATAAATAGTTGTACTTACAAATTCTCTCTAGAATTTATGTGAGATGTATTTTCCATCATCAATGTTCTTGCACAATCCATGATAGATTTGTTCTTTCTTTTAGATACACCATGTTGTAGTGGAGTTCTAGGTGTAGACATCTACCTTATAATGCCTCTATCATTGTAGAATATATTGAATTCTTTAGATATGAATTCCCTCCTTTGTAAAATGTTAATAATTTTAGATTCTTAGGTATTTCTTTCTCAACTCTAGCCAAATACCACTTAAACATTTGACAAGAATCATATTTTTCTTTAAGATACATCATAGTCATCATCCTACAGTAGTCATCAACAAAAAAGATAAAGTAATTATCTCCATAGTATATTTGCACTTCAATAGGACCACATAAATTAGCATGAACTAATTTCAAAACATCATCAGAAGAGTAAACTTTTCTCTTGAAACTAGACTTTGCCATTTTTCCAATTGACAATTTTTGCACATCATCTTATTAGGTTTACTCAGCTTTGGAAATCCTCTTACTCTCTTCTTCTTCCTAATCTCAACAAGATTATCAAAATTCACATAACATAATTTAATATGCCATGGATATGCACATTAAAATATTGCAAACAAAAAAGTTTCATCAGATAGGTCTATATAGAAAAAATTACCTATGGTTTCTCTCGACTTCTAATTAGTTCACTATAGTATCATAGATCTTTACTTTCCAATTTTGAAACTCAACTCTATATCCTAAATTGATTAATTGTCCAACACTCAACATGTTATATCTCAGACCTTCAACTCAATATGCATTATCATATTTGATCTTATCATTTAGTATAATTGATCCTTTACCTTTCACATAACATGGTGCATCATTTCCAGACTTGGCACTACTTCTAGTATAATGTACTAGCTTATCAAACTTGTATCACTATTCATGTGATGTGAACATCCACTATTAATTATCCATCTATCATTATTGTTTATATGTGATATCAAAGCAATTTTCTCATGCAATTCATCATTAGATTTATCTTTCATAGCGGAGTAGACAACTTCTCCACCATTCTCATCAATGTCACTATTAGAAGTTTCTTTAGGAATGTAACAAAATTTCTTACCTTTTCCCTTGTAGTCTCTATTTCCTTGACTATCTTAGCTATCTCTCCTTCCTTGGTATTTACTATCCTTCCTTTCATCCTTATCTTCTTTTTCAGGACACCTTGTTGTAATATGACCAACCTTGTTACATGTAAAATAAATGATATAGAGTTTACCTTTGTATTTCCCCTTCCTCTTGGTATCCTTTTAGCCAATAATGCCTCAAGTTCATAAAGATCTTCATCTAATTCATTTTCACTATTCACATGCTTACTTTTCTTCTTTCCTCTAAATTCATCAAGAGTGAGTTTTTCCTTTAAATTACTTTCAACATTAGTAGCATGTGTATCATCTTAAAATGGAAGCACTTCCATGTTAAGAACATTTAGCCCTTCTTAGGGGGTATTTTGGGCCTTCATCAAGTTGTCCCCTCTTTTTTGCTCCCTTCTCATCTTCTGTGCTTGTTTAGGGCTCTATTTGGGCCTACTTGGGTATTATTTTTCCCTTGTGGCTCATTTTCTAGGGGTCCCAAACCCCTAGGTCAAGGTTGACCTCAACCTTGACCTAGGTCAAGGATTAGGTTGACCCTAACCTAGGTCAAAGTCAACCTTGACCTTGACCCAAGTCCCCCTTTTTCATTAGAAAGGTTTCCAAATGTAGGGAGAGGTTCAAAAGTTTATTTTCCCTCTTTTGAGTTGGTTGTTTCGAGCTTCAGAATGGTAAACCCTTAAATTGCATTTAATCTAGGTCCATTTCTAGGGGCAAGGCTTAATTAGAATTTAATTCTCCTATGTAGGCCTCTCTAGAAGTTTGTGCCCTTGACTACTATAAAAGGAAGCCTTCTTATCTCATTTTGATATCCATTTTTCATGAGGAGATATCTACTTGTCATGATCAAGAATACACCTTCCATTGAATTCAAGTAAGAAAATTAAGTGAGCAAGTAATCACCTATTCAAGCATTCAAGTTCTCCATTGCAGATCAAGGATTCAAGTATTCAAGTCTTAGAAGGGATTTGGTTCAAGAATTCAATATTTATCACTCAAACCCTAGATCTATCTATCATTGTGGTGTGATCTTCCTTCAAGATCCTTTGTTCATCTTCAAGATCTATTCATTCTTCTGTATGGTGGATTTCAAGCATCAAACCATGGAGATACAGGTGAGGGACAAAAAATATTAGTACAGATTTGAGTACCCTTTTCGACAAACTTTTGAGATCCACAAATAGAATTTTTGTCAAAGCAATGCAGGTCAAGGTCAGGATAAAGGGGTAAGATCTTACCCCATCTTTGGGTCAAGGTTGACCTAGCTTAGAAAAGAAAAATATTTATGGGTTTTGTAGATCTCATAGTTTTAGTTCAAGATTGTGAAAATCAATAGTTTCTAAGACTATTTGACAAGGTTATTAGCATATTCTTTTTCAAAGGTAAGTACTTTCATTTCTTTATTTCAATGTTAGCATTTCTTGATTGACATTCTATCTCCTTACAATTCATATGTATGTATAAAAATATGGGTTTAGGATCTCTTTCATGTGCATTATTCTAAATCCTATCCAACCATATTTTTTTCTCTTACAGGGTGTAATTATCAAAATTTTCCAACTCAAAAATTGTGAGTATACCAAATAGACTATCCAATGTCATATCATTACTAGGTGTACATCTAAGTTCTTGAATGTTTGAAACTCTAATAGCATATATAGGAAGTAAATTTCTCAATACATTTTTTATCCTTATTTCTTGAGATATGGTACTTTTGAAAATAATTAGTTAATTATGTATTGTCTTTAATGTTACACAAAATGTCATATCATTTCCAGTCAGGGTCTACCGAGCTCACTCGAGCAATGAAGATAGTTCCCTATGTCTATCGAGCATTCTTGTATATGCCAAGTTCAAAAGTTAGTGTCTACCAAGTTCACTCAGCGACAAAGAAAAGTTGGAAGATAACAAGTGTTAACCAAGTTCATTTGGTTACCAAAGAGAATTCACAAAAGGCAATGTCTACCAAGTTCACTTGAAACACAAAGAAATTGGCATGAAAACTAGTGTTAACCAAGGTCACTTGGTTGACAAAGGAAAGTCTATTTTCATTATTGTCTACCAAGAAGGGTTGGCTAACGAAGGATTTTCTTGTTTTCACATATTGAGTTCAATTGATTTTTTTGTTGGTTCTAGTTGATTGAGGAGATGAATATTAAGTATTCTAAGTTGTATTCAAGTCGGCTTGACATTATGTCAGATATAAATATAAGGTCAAGTTGAGGATTGAATGTGTGTAAGTAATAGAAGATTTGAAGATGCTTAGAGGAAGTGAATTAGAAGGATAAAAGGAACATCCTTATGGAGCTACAAAGATACATTTGATCAAGAAGGATCTAGTATTAAAGCCAAAATTGAGATCTATAGTCAACAATTTAGTTGCATCAAAAATAAGGTCATCTCATTGTTACTTTCTAACCATTGTAGCAATTATCTAAATATCTAAACAGAGTTGGATAGTTGATTAACAACTAGTTGTAAATCCTATAACAACATAGCATTTCTATTTGAAGTGTCTTGAAGGCCTCTAACAAGGCCACTCCTAATAGGTTGATTAAATCCTCTAACAAGATCATACCTAACAGTGTGTTTTGTTACTTTTAATAGGGTTGGCTCCCAATAGGGCTCACTTCAGAAGAGTGAAAGTTACTAACTTGTTACAATTGGTGTTTTTTTCCAAATTGGGTTTCCATGTTAAATCTTAGTGTCACTTGTGTTCATTATATTTCTTTTATGTGCATGAAACTAAGTTAAATTTAAGGTTAATCACATTAAGATTAGTATAATCTATTATTTCCAAGTTACAATTGATTCTCAGTGCTTGTTGAGTTACAATATTTTTTGGTGTTAACTGAGTGCTTGTGTGTTTTCTGAGTAATAGCAGAATACAATTTAATTAGAGTTTATGTTTTGATTTGTATTGACATCTAAGAGATCTAGGATTTATTTTTGTGGCAACTAATTCACCCCTCCCCTCTTAGTTACTCCTCTTATATTTCCAACAATTGGTATCAGAGTGTTTAGTACTTGCAAAGAAGGTTTTAAGGACCTATGTTAAAGATCAGGATGTCTTACAGAAGAGAGATTCCTAAGTTTAACAAAGATAACTTGAAGGCATGGAAGGAACTTATGAAGTTGCACTTGGAAACCATCAATAGTTCAAGTTTTAAATGCTTGGAAAATGCTTACAAGGCTCCTAAAAGACCACTGACTATGGAACAGATTGCTGATAAGAAAAATCATAACATCATGATACTAACATTACATCAGCTCTTAACTATGTTGAGTTTGATTAGGTCAAAGGATGTGATATTTTTCATGAGATGTGGACCAAACTAAAGGATATCTATGGAGGTGACGATAATGTAAAAAGAGCCAAGGTAGAAAGCTTGAGAGGCTAGTTTGATTAGATGAAAATGAGAGAGGATGAAAACATTTTAAAATATATTGAATGAATCAAAGCTAGTGTCAATGCTATCAAAGCCTCTGGAGGAAAAATTGAACATAAGAAAGGTACTCAGAAACCTTCTTACTATCTATGCAATCAAAGTGTTTGTTATTCAAGAGATGAGATGTGATCCAAATAAGAATATAACTTTGGATGTTGTAATTGGAAGATTGACTGCATTTGAACTAGATAACTATGATAATTATATTATTGGAATTCTTTTAGAATAACTGAGAGGGGCAGGGAAAATTAGTTATTCAAGGTCCAGATGTACAAATAAAACTTTTCACAATTTAGTGAACCCAGAAAATATTCTTTAACTATGCATGCATTCATTGTGTGTTAACTAAAACTAATATGTTACTGTCAAATCAACTTGTAGAAATGTAAAGCATGAAACACAAAACATCCATCAGTACATTTGATACAATGATTTAATGTGGAAACCCAATTTGGGAAAAACCACCAGTAACATGCTACTCCTTTTTCACTCTTCTAAAGTGATGACCTATTAAAGGCCAACCCTATTAAAGGTTACAATATACACTGTTAAATATGACCCGATTAAGGGATTTTAGTCAACCTACTAAAAGTGAGCCTTATTAGAGGACTTTAGGCCATTCAATTAGAATGCCACACTGTTAAAGGATTTTTCAATGACTGTTAAGTCAACCTTACTCCAAAGGATTTACCCTAGACTGATACAATTGTTAGAAAGTAATAGTAGAGCTTTGATCTGATACAACTTAGAACCTTACTTGCAGATTACAGATCATTGTTTAGTCCTCAACTCTACTTGGCTTCCAATCTTTATATCTCTAATAGCTTATTCATCCTTTAAGCATTCATCCTCTTTAAGCCTTCTTGCTTAGTAGGCCATTGTAGACTTCTTCATGTGGGTCACTTGATGAAGCAAAACCCCTTTCCTTCTCCTTATCAGACTTTTACATCAAACTATCTCTCTAACTCTTTGCTTCATTACTAAAAATTCCTACATATAGGAATTTAGAACATTTTCTCACTCATTATCCATTATCAAAATTAGGGTTTTCAATGGATTAGGTAGGATACAATGTATCTACCCCATATCTTGTCTTTTCTAGAAACTTCTCTTTGAATCCATTTGAATTTGCCTCCAAAATAGTTTACATAAGATTCTGTGTCACCAACTCATCAATCTTATCTTCCTCCTAATTCACAAGTTCCAAGAGAAAAAACTTGTCAACTTTTATTTGGTGAATCTTTGATCTTTTTCATAATGCAGTAGCTCAGCATTATCAACCTTCTGATGCTTGGCACATACTACATTACTCAACATCTACTGTAAAATGACTTGGCATCAATTGGATTTTACTAGTGCTCAGAATCAACTAAAAATTACTTAGCATCCACTAAAATTTTCTTGTACTCAGCTCCAATTGAATTTTTTCTCGGCACCTACTATCCACTTGGTCAAGCTTGGCAAATGAACTTTGTTTAACTTTATTCTTCTGAACTTTCTAAGTGTCGCTAGTCATTTTGTAACCTCAAGTAGATCATCAACACATTATGTTATCACTGTCTTAACTGATTCTTGCACTTCAGTACATAATCATAACTCAACCTTTCTTCTAGGTACTTTTGTTACATCTTGTTTATCAAATCCTCCTCATCAATCAACTAAGTGATAGTACTTGAAAAATATAAGCAATTGTCTTACCAAAATGTAGTAGGTTTGACATCAGTGACAAAACAATGATTGAAACACACAGTCTTCTTCAGCAATCTTTCTAATATAATGATCTTTTCAATCAGATATCAAGGTATACTCCTAGTTCTAGCAATCTTGAGTCTACATTTGAAGCTAACATATCACTCAAGAAGAAAGCTAAAAGATCTAAAAGCAAACAATCTAAAGTGAAGAGGAACATAGTTCTGACAATGATCTTGAAGTCATTGAAGCATTACTTGCAAGAAGATATCCCAAAGGAAAAGAAAATTATAAAGGAAAAATTTCTTTAATTTTCTTCTCTTGTGAAGAAGTTAGACACATTGTTGCAAGGTGCCCAAATAGAGAAGAAAAAGCTGAAAAGAAGCACAACAAGTACAAGGGCAAGAATTCTTTCAAGAACTTCAAAGACTACAAGGACAAAGGTAAGAAATCTTATTTTATGGCTAAAGTCTTAGATAGTAGAGAAGATGATGAAATGGTTTATAATGTTGTAAAAGATGAATCTGATGATGAAGGAGATAAAATGGCACTTATCTCTCATATTAGCAAAAAATGATACATGGATTATTGATAGTGGTTTCTCACATCATATGACTAGTGACAAAATAAAGTTTGAACATATGGAACATTATGATGCTGGAAGTGTAAGATTTGGAAATAATGAACCTTGTTGCATAAAGGGAAAAGGTTGTATCTCACTAACCAATAACTTAGATGTGGTTATGTTTATTGGGTTGAAGGAATAAAACATAATGTACTGAGTGTGGCACAGTTGAATAAAATTGTATTCAAGGTAGAATTTGTGAATGAGAAGGCCAATCTATTGGATGGAAAAGGAAATCTGTTTGGGTCTAGCAAACAAACAAAAGGTAACCTATTGTTAGGAACCTGTGTGTTCCTTCTGTTTATTTTGTTAGAGTAGTGTTGTTGGACGCATATGCTTTGTAAGTCGTCCCGTGAGTATATTTTATTATCCCACATGCATAGGTAGTATTACTTTTCTAGATCGTACTCAGTATATAAGAATAGGTTGAGGCCCTTGATGGGCACAGACGAATTTATTGTATTGAGCTTGCTCAAAGGAGGTTACCCCCTCGAAGTGGCCTGCGATCAGTAGATTCATTCTAAGTTCTGCTATCACTTTGTATTCTGTTATTTTGAGCATTCTCACGATATTGCTATAAGGAGGTTCATCACATCTGGTATCAGAGCACTCTCTTGGGCTCGCTGGGTGGACATTACATCAAATTTTTTTTCTGTCGTGGCCTTCAGGTTCCTCTCACTTCTAATATCTCTTGTTATTGCAATAACTCTTTTCAGTTGTTCTGTCTGTGAGTGAATTTTTCTAAGTCGACTGTTCAAAAAAAAAAAAAAAAAAGAGTAAAAATTTTTCTGTTTTTTAGTCGTAGCTTCCTTGTTTGCTTTTTTTTTCTGCTCATACTTCCGCAGAACGTCTGCAATATCATTTCGCATACTTCCTTCCTTGGCGACCCAACCCCAAATTTTACATATCAAAGCCCTAAATCCCTCATTTATCTAATTTTAGGGTTTGCCCTATCTTTTTCACCTCTCATCCAATCGCCACCAAACTGAGCCACAAGATTCAATTCCTCATTTTGCTCCCTTATCCCTCTTTGACTGTTCGCCTCATTTCGCCTCCCTACCCTTGAAACCCTCATTTTTCTATTTCCCTTGTCCCCAGATAGTCTCCCACCACCCGTCGAACACCCATTTCTTATCTGAGTTTTACCCAAATCCAAGTTTGCCGTAACTAAAAAAGTTTTTGTTTCTCATCTTCTACCCATTCCAAAAAAAAAAAAAAAAGAGAATACTAGACAGAGTTTGAAAAATTAGCTAATCACATAGAGGGCTTGTCTGATGAATTCTTCCGTAGTTGTTTTGTCAGTGGTCTGAAGGATGCATTTCGCTCAGAAGTCAAAATGTTTCGACCTACTACAATGATGGAAGCCCTTGGGTTGGCTAAGTTAGCGGAAGACAAGATTAGTGCTCTACAACGCTCCAGATCTAATTTTGTTCCATTCAGAAATACAGGTTCTCACAACCCTCCAGTCATACCAGCTCCCAGAACTACTCCGATCAAGCACTTGTCTGAAACAGAGATGCGAGTCAGGCGAGACAAAGGGCTTTGTTATAATTGTGATGAGAAATGGTCTCGGGGCCATAGATGTGTTCAGCAAAAGCTCTATCTCTTGGATGTGGATTCTCCACCGGAACTGGAAGAATATGTAGATGCTCAGGAAACAGTGGATGATGAGGTTGAGCCTCACCAGCCTGAACCTCCTTCACCAGAAGCTCCACCAGAGATATCTGTCCATGCTTTGGCAGGAGTCACTACTCCACAAACCATGCGGGTCCAGGGTTTCTTCAAGAAGATCCCTCTTACTATACTCATTGATTCTGGTAGCACTCATAACTTCATTGATCCACGAATAGCCAAACAGGCTGATTGCTTTATCCATCCCTGCTCTAGCTTTGAAGTCATGATTGCCAATGGGGGCACTTTACCTTGTAAAGGGAAATGTCACAATGTGCGTCTCTCTATTGGCGATTATAACATGCGCTCTGACATGTTTGCCTTACCCTTAGGTGGCTGTGATGTGGTTTTGGGTGCCCAATGGTTACGCACTCTTGGCCCCATTCTCTGGGATTTTGCTGAACTTTGGATGCAGTTTTCAGCCGAGGGGCACCAACACACTTTGAAAGGCTTACAACCAGGGTCTCTCAGCATCATCAGTTCACACCGTATGGAAAAACTTCTTAAGAAGAATTCACATGGTGTCATCGCTCAGCTCCATTCCATTCAGATGCAGCCATCAGCAGTCTCTAGCACTCCTGCCGATCTCCAACACATTTTGGACAAGTATTCGGGTGTATTTGCTGAACCTGTGGGATTACCTCCTTCTCGTCCAGAGGACCACCGTATTCAGCTCCTTCCTGGCAGTGTTCCGCCCAACATCAGGCCCTACCGCTACCCATTTCATCAGAAGACCGAAATCGAGATACTTGTCCGTGACTTACTGAAGCAAGGTATTATTCACCCTAGTACCAGTTCCTTTTCTTCTCCAGTTCTGCTTGTTCGCAAAAAAGATGGGTCATGGCGACTCTACATTGATTTCCGAGCACTTAATCATCTCACTATAAAGGACAAGTTTCCCATTCCAGTTGTTGATGAACTTCTTGATGAACTTCATGGGGCTCATTTTTTCTCCAAGTTAGATCTTCGTTCTGGGTATCATCAAATTCGGGTTAATGAGGAGGATATACCTAAAACTGCCTTCCGCACACATGATGGTCACTATGAATTTTTAGTCATGCCCTTTGGCCTCATGAATGCTCCTTCAACATTTCAGGCAGTGATGAATAACATATTTCGACCATACCTCCGGAAATTCATTCTGGTCTTCTTTGATGATATCCTCATATATAGCAAAACTTGGGCTGAGCATCTCCATCATCTGGAACTTGTCTTGCAACTTCTCTCTGATCATCAACTCTGTGCAAAACTATCTAAATGTGTGTTTGGCCAGGAGGAAGTGGAGTATCTCGGGCATATTGTTGCACACCATGGAGTGCGGGTGGATCCTACAAAAATAGATGCCATGAAAACTTGGCCGCATCCTAAAACTCTCAAGAGCCTTCGGGGTTTTTTGGGGTTGACTGGCTACTACCGCAAGTTTGTCAAAGATTACGGGAAAATTGTAGCACCATTGACAGCTCTGTTAAAAAAGGATGCCTTCTCCTGGGCCCCTGTTGCTGAGACTGCATTTGAACAACTGAAACAGGCTATGTGCAGTACACCTGTTCTCACAATCCCAGATTTTTCCAAACCCTTCACTATTGAGAGTGATGCTTGCGGCAATGGATTGGGTGTTGTTCTCCTGCAAGATGACCATCCTATTGCGTTCACTAGCAAAGCCCTCTCTGGTAAGAATCTAGCCCTCTCTACTTATGAAAAAGAAATGATGGCTATTTTGCATGCTGTACAGAAGTGGCGGCCATACCTCTTAGGGAGTCATTTTTGCATCAGAACCGATCACCAAAGTCTGAAATACTTCCTGGAACAGCGGGTATCCTCTCCTACACAACAGAAATGGGTCAACAAACTCATGGGGTATGATTATGAGATCACCTACAAGAAGGGTAAGGAGAATATTGTGGCAGATGCTCTTTCTCGCACATTTGATAATCAAGCTTCCCTTTCCACTATTTCTATGCCCATTCCCAATTGGTTAGCGTCTGTTCAGCAGGGCTATGACAGTGACTCTTCTTTATCTCAAATCATTCACCAGCTAGCCAATAATCCTTCTGCTATACCACATTACTCTTGGGATGGTGCTTCTCTTCGATACAAGGGTCGGCTAGTGCTTCCTCAGAACCCAGCTCTACATCAGGCTATTTTTTATGAACTCCATGCTTCTCCTTCTGCAGGGCACTCAGGCTTCCTCAAAACTTATGCGCGAGCAAGGAGAAACTTCTTTTGGAAAGGGATGAAATAGACGATTCAACAGATGGTGGCTAAATGTGATACTTGCCAACGCCACAAGGGTGAAACGACCCTCCTTCCTGGCTTGCTCGAACCATTGCCCATCCCTACACGGATTTGGACTGATATTTCTATGGATTTCATTGAAGGGCTTCCTAAATCCGGTGGCAAGACAGTGATCTTGGTTGTGGTTGATCGTCTCTCGAAATATAGTCATTTTTGTGCCCTCAGCCACCCCTATACTGCCTCCTCTGTTGCACAAATCTTCATGGACCAGATATTTCGTCTTCATGGACTCCCTTCTTCCATTGTCTCTGATCGTGATGCAACTTTTACCAGTCATTTTTGGACTGAACTGTTTCAGAAAACTGGCACCAAACTGAAGATGAGTTCGGGCTATCACCCACAAACTGATGGTCAAACTGAAATTGTCAATAAATGCTTGGAAACTTATCTTTGTTGCTTCACTTCCGAACAGCAACATCAGTGGGCCAAGTGGCTCCCTTTAGCTGAATGGTGGTACAATACCTCTTACCACACTGCCTCTAAAATGACTCCATATGAAGCAGTCTATGGTCAGGCACCTCCAGTGCTCCTTCCCTACACTCCCAACAGCTCACCAGTCCAGGCAGTTGACATAGTTCTCCGCAGCAGGGATCAGATTCTTCGTACCTTATAGGATAATCTTCACATGGCCCGTAATCGGATGAAACAGCAAGCCGATCAACACCGTTCTGAGCGCTCATTTCAAGTTGGGGATATGGTTTTTCTTCGTCTACAGCCATAAAAACAATCCTCCCTAAAGCTGAAAGGGCGTCATAAGCTGGCCCCAAAATTTTATGGGCCTTATAAGGTTCTGCAGAAGATTGGTTCAGTTGCTTATAAACTGGAACTTCCTCCTTCTTCCCGCATTCATCCATTCTTTCATGTTTCTTGTCTAAAAAAATTTCTGGGTACCACTGTCAGAGCACAAACTACTCTCCCTGAAATGGATACGGAAGGATCCATTATCCTGGAGCCGGTGGCAATCATTGACCAGCGCACTCGCCAGCTTCGCTCTCGCTCCATCTCTGAGGTCTTGATTCAGTGGCATGGCATGCAACCAGAGGATGCTACCTGGGAACCCCTTCTTCAGATTCAACAACAATTTCCACACCTTAAGCTTTGAGGACAAAGATTTTTTCTAAGGGAGAGGGGATGTTAGGAACCTGTGTGTTCCTTCTGTTTATTTTGTTAGAGTAGTGTTGTTGGACGCATATGCTTTGTAAGTCGTCCCGTGAGTATATTTTATTATCCCACATGCATAGGTAGTATTACTTTTCTAGATCGTACTCAGTATATAAGAATAGGTTGAGGCCCTTGATGGGCACAGACGAATTTATTGTATTGAGCTTGCTCAAAGGAGGTTACCCCCTCGAAGTGGCCTGCGATCAGTAGATTCATTCTAAGTTCTGCTATCACTTTGTATTCTGTTATTTCGAGCATTCTCACGATATTGCTATAAGGAGGTTCATCACACCTATTCTACCTAGATCTCAGTGAAAGTTCATGTTTTATTGCTCAAGTAGAAGAAAGTTGGTTGTGGCATAAAAGTTTATGTCATGTGAACTTTGATAATCTAATAAAGATAAGAAAGAAGAAAAGAGTAAGAGGTATTCCTAGTCTAAGGAAACCTAATATGGGCCTATGCAAAAATTGTCAAATTGGTAAGATGGGAAAGACAAGTTTAAAAACTAAGGACTATCATTCTTAAGAAGTCTTAGAGCTAGGTAGATCTTGGAATAGAAAGATATAGAGGAGATTATTTTATTTTATTTTATTTGTTGATGACTATTCTAGAATGATGACTATAATGTATCTAAAAGAAAAATTTGAAGCTTTTCAAAACTTTAAGTGGTATCTAACAAGAGTAGAGAAAGAAACTGGAAAGAAGCTAAAGTGTTTGAGATTAGATCGAGGTGGAGAATTCATTTTCAATGAGTTAAATGAATTCTATATTGAAAGAGGAATTAAGAGACAAGGATTAACCCCTAGTACACCATAGTAGAATGGTATAGCTGAAAGAAAGAATAGATCCATCATGGATTGTGCAAGAACCTTGATAATAGAAAAGAATGTTGCAATCAAATACTAGAAGGAAGTAATTAGTACTACAGTGCATACCTTAAATAGAGTACAGCTAAAGAAAAACTCAAATCAAACTGCTTATGAACTATGGTATGGCTACAAACCTAATGTAAGTTACTCGAAAGTATTTGGAAGCAAATGTTATATCTTGAAGGAATCTAGCAAAGGTAAATTTGATGTTAAAGGTGATGAAGGCATATTTCTAGGATACTACTACAGAAGTAAAGCATACAAGTGTTTCAATCTAACCACTCATAAAATCATGGAAAGTGCACATGTGAGAATTGATGAATTTGCAAAAAAGAGTGAAGAAGAAAGTAGCAAAGAACCTGAGGATTACATAAGATTTGTGTATTATGAACCTAATACATTGTCAAATCTAATTGGAAGACAAGAAGCTTCATCTCTCAAGTCCCCAAAGTCTCCAAAAGCTATCGAGTTGCAACTTAGTCTGAAGGACCCACATCATAGTCAAAAGCTATAGATTTGCAGTTAGTGCAACCTAAGTTATTAAAGAAACCAAGTCATAGACAATGGGACCCAAGCTTGATACAGAAGATCATTTTGAGGTTAGTAGAATAAATTCCTAATCCAAAGTGCCTATATTAGCAATATATGTCAAAAGGCACCATGCACCTAAGCAAATCATTGGAGATAAATCAGATAGAACAATGACAAGAAACAAATTGAAAGGTACATGTTTGCTTGTTAAATTTGAACCTAGAAATGTTAAAGATGCTTTGGATAATGAAAGTTGGATTGAAAAAATGAATGAAGAAATAGAGTAGATAGAAAGGAATAAAACCTGGACTCTTGTTCCTAAACCCAAGGATAAGAATGTGATTGGCACAAATTGGGTTTTCAAAACTAAGCAGAATGAAGATGGAAAAGTTTCAAGAAACAAAGAAATGTTAGTTTTTAAAGGTTATTCTCAAGAAGAAGGTATTGATTATGGTAAAAAATTTGCTCCTATTGCAAGATTGGAAGATTTTAGGATTTTACTAGCATATGAAGGACAAAAAGGTTTCAAAGTTTATCAAATAGATGTGAAATCTGCATTCTTGAATGGAATTCTTGAAGAAGTTTACATAGATCTGTAGATGCTTAAAATTGTCCCAAATGCTATATTAATTTATTTAATATTTCCTTTGACAGTATAATTAATTATTAATTAATTAATTATATTTTTTCATATTCTTCTACTTATTTAATTAAATAAATTCATTTTCCTAATATATTTAAATTTAACTTAAATGCATCCATCTAATGTATTAAATTTATTTAATACATAGTGCTCCATAGATCCCTTTTTAAATAAATCTAATTTATTTAATTCCCTCCATTCCATTAAATTCTTTAATCCTATGATTAAGTTAAATCTTATTTAATTTAATCCTAATCCTATCCTAAAACCTAGTCTATACCCATCACTCTCATCCTTTTAAACCTACTTAGTACTTAATCCCACTTTATTATCCTAAACACCTTTTTAATCAGCTTTTAGCTCCTAAGTGTTTGCCCACACATGTGCGAGAAGCTCATGATCCAATAAACCTTCCACTTCATTTACACCTCTTACACCTTTGTCCCACACTCCTTCCCCCAAGGTTGCTCACACATGTGTGAGCACACCTTGAGCCTCTCAACATAAAGGCTCTTTTTGACTTTTGCATGGCTTGTCCTTTAGCCCATGTGTCTCCCTTGTGGTACCTATGTAGATGCCACATAGATGCCACCTCCCCAAGGCCTCTCTCAAACCTATAAATAGAGCCCTTGTCTCAAGCATTTGACATCTCCCTCATTTGCATTGTTATCATGCTAGTTTAGTTTTTGAGTTTTTTAGAGATTTTATGCTTAGAGCTAACCTTTGGTACTTGTTTGCATTGTTTAAATTTCTAGATTTTGCATTAGTTTCATGGTAGTATGATATTGCTAGATTTATTTCTTCATTGCATTCCATCCACATTCACATCCATGGAATCCTTTGAGATTAGCTCACTCATAGCCATTTCTTTAAGGTATTCTCCATTCATTTATTCTAGATTCACTCATTTTGTTTTGCATATCATTTATCAATCAAGGGATTCAATAGTTTTGTTGTGGGAGAGCACATCCACATCTCTCCAATCTAAAGCACACCAACAAGGCCTCACATGGGTGCCCCTTATTGAGCTACTTATAGGTTGTGTGAGGACTCTAATATGTTGGTTGCATAGTCTTGTAAAACTCAAGTAGAGTTAGTAGTTTTTCAATCTTAATTGTATCTTGAATGCACATGCCACTAATGTTTGCTTGTTTACGTGTGCTCCCAACAGGTTAGGTTTTTGCATATACAAGATCAACCAGAAGTTTTGTAGATCCTAGAAAAATGGATATGGTTTGTAAATTACACAAAGCATTATATTGTCTTAAGCAAGCTTCCAGAGTGTGGTATGAAAGACTTCATTACTACTTGATAAAGATTGGTTTTGAAAGAACAAATGATAACAACAGCCTGTATATCAAAGAAGGACCAAACAATAAGATTGTATTGGTAGAAATCTTTGTGGATGACACATTGTTTAGTGGAATTATGCAAGGCATTTTTAGTAGAGATGAGTAAAGAATTTGAGATGTCTATGTTTGGAGGGATAAAATTCATTGTTGGATTGTAGATCTAGCAGAAGAAAGATAGTATCTATATTACTTAATCCAAATATAAAAGAAATAATAAAGAAGTTTGGAATGGAAGATTCAAGACTAGTTGGAACAGCTATTTCTTTTGAGGATAATCTTTCCAAAAATGATGATTCTAAAGAGGTAGATTAGACCACATACAGATCAATGATTGAAAAATTACAGTATGTTTTACATACTAGGCTTGACATTACTCTTGCAGTTGGTATGGTGGCAAATTTTTAGTAAATCACAAAGAAAAATAGATGATGGCAATCAAGAGAATCATGAGGTATCTAAAGGGTACTGAAGCCTATGGATTATGGTACAAGAAAGGAGACAATCCAGACTTGAAATCGTTCACAAATGTTGATTGAGCAGAAAGTGTTGATGAAAAAAAGAACACTAGTGGTGGAGCATTCTTTCTTGGTAAAAGGCTAGTGTCTTAGACAAGAAAAAAGTAGAATTGTATTTCTCAATCCATAGTAGAGGTAGAATATGTGGCAATAGTAGTTAATTGTTCTAATATTGTTTGGTTTAAACAACTGTTGGTAGCTATGAAGATAGAAATCAAGGATATAGTAGTTATATTCTATGATAACACCAGTGCAATTAATATATCAAAGAATCTTGTAATGCATACCAAAACCAAGCACATTAATATAAAATATCAGTTTTTGATAGAATTGGTACAAGACAAGGAAGTAAGGTTGGAATATGTGAATACTAAAGAACAAATTGCAAATACATTCACTAAGCCATTACCTAAGGATGCATTTTTGTATCTCAGATGTAAGTTAGGGGTCACTCCCCTATTTGAAGCTCGCTAAATAAAGTTTATTGATGCATCAACTAGAGCATGTTGAAGATAGTTCTATTGATGTAGTATTGAAAAGGGCACAATGCATATGAATCAGTACATAAGGTACACTAATATTCTCTTAATATTGTCTTTGGCATGAGATGTCAAAGTGGGAGAGTTTGTTGTTACATAACTAAAAATCTTAGAAAGAGGGAGAGTACAAATTTCAAATAAATTTTGTTTAAAGATACTTGAGGAAGGAAAAGAACTTGGTTTGATATCAAAAAGAAAGAGTTTGCTATCAAACAAAGATGTTAAATATAGAGTTTTACTGATAGAGGGAGAAACTAAAGATAAAAGTAGTTCACACTAATAGAGCGAGCTCTCATGGATGAGAACTAGAATGAAACTAAAAATATGTTCCTTACTTTCTTTAAAAAATTCATTGTATTATGGCATGTGTTGCCATCAATGGCAAAGAGGGAGATTGTTGAAAATAGTTGGTTAATTGTGTATTATCTTTGATGTCACAAAAAATGTCATATCATTACCAATCAATGTCTATCATGCTTATGAAGGAAATGAATATAGTTCCTTGTGTTTGTTAATCATTCATGTGTATGCCAAGTTTAGAAGTTAGTGTCCACCAAGTTCACTCAAGACAAAGAAAAGTTGGAAGATAATGATTGTTAACTGAGCTCACTTGGTTACCAAAGAGAATTTTCAAAAGGTAGTGTCTATCAAGTTCACTCGAGAGACAAAGCAGTTGGCATGAAAACTAGTGTTAACTAAGCTAACTTGGTTAATGAAGAAAAATCTATTTTGGTTAGAGTCTATCGAGCAGGGTCAACTAACAAAGGATTTTCTTGTTTTGGCATATTGAGTTCAATTGATTTATTTTTTGGTTCTAGCCGACTAAAGAGATGAATATTAAGTATTATAAGTTGTATTCAAGCCTACTTGAGAATGCATAAGATATAAATATAAGGTCAAGTTGAGGATTGAATGTGTGCAAGTAATAGAAGATTTGAAGATGCTTAGAGGAAGAAAATTAGAAGAATAAGAGGAATATCCTTGTGGAGTTGCAAAGATACATTTGATTAGGAAGGATCTAGTATTAAAGTTAGAATTGAGATCTGTAATCAACAATTCAATTGCATCATAAATCAGGTCATCTCATTATTACTTTCTAACCATTGTAGCAGTGATCTAAATCTCTTAACAGAGTTGGCTTAACAACTAGTTGTAAATCTTCTAACAAGGTGGCATTTCTATTTGAAGTGTCTTAAAGACCTCTAAAAAGGCCACTCCTAATATGGTGATTAAATCCTCTAATAGGGTTACACCTAATAGTGTGTTTGTAACCTTTAACAAGGTTGGCTCCTAATAGGGCTAATTTCAGAAGAGTGAAAATTAGTAACTAGTTTCAATTGGTGGTTTTTTCTCAAATTGGGTTTCCATGTTAAATCTTGGTGTCACTTGTCTTCATTATATTTCTTTTATGTGTATACAATTAAGTTAAATTTAAGTTTAATCACATTAAGATTAGTATATTCAGTTACTACCAAGTTACAGTTGATTCTTAGTCCTTGTTGAGTTATAGTATTTGCTAGTGTTAACTGAGTGCCTGTATATTTATCAAGTAACAACTAGATACAATTTAATCAGGGTTTATGTTTTGATTTGTATTGACATCTAAGGGATCTGGGATTTATTTTTGTCATAACTAATTCACCCCTCCCCTCTTAGATACTCCTCTTATATTTCCAACAGATACCACCAGCACTCTTGATTGCATTTACCACTTCTTTGATTCTTCCAACATATTGTGCCCCATTCTCACCTTCTTTAATCCTCATGTCATCAAAATTTCCTCTTAATCTTTATAAATTGGCTCTCAGCACGTTTGTGTCTCCTCCATGGATCAATTCCAACTTGTTCCAAACTTTCTTTGTATTTTTACAGTCTTTAACTTCTTCAAATTTATAATAGCTTAGGGAGGATGCGAGCTCAACCATCATTTATATATAATCATGTTTCTCTTTCATTTGCTCAACTATCATTGGTCTAAGAACCTCAATGTACTCATTTTCTAGATAGTAAAGTGTAGAACTTATAAGACCAGATAAATGCAACTTTATCAGCCTTTTCCATGTAGAGAAATTATCCTTTCTCAACTTTGTTACCTCTCTCTTATACATCTTGATCTTTATCTTTAAGTCCTTCAAAATTTCTTAGAACAAGCAATGCTCTAATACCAATTGTTAGGATAATTAGAATAACTAAGAGGAGGGTGGATTAGTTATCCTTGAGTCTAGATGTATAAAATTAACTTTTAACAACTCCAACATACTCAATCAAACTCATGAATAACATATCAAATAAAAATTTTCATCGCCATTCAACTTAATTATTCCATTTTAGCTCTCTATTCAGTAAGTATTGACTAGATGAATGATATCACAGTTAACAATAAACTTAAAACTTAAAATAGTAAGTAGCATAAACACATAAAAAACATCCACACAAATATTTCACACTAATATTTAATGTGAAAACCTAATATTTAACATGAAAACCTAATTTGGGAAAAACTACCAAGTAACATACTACCACTTTTCACTCTTCTGAAGTGAGCTCTATTAGGAGCCAACCCTATTAAAGATTACAAAATATGTTATTAGGTGCAACCCTATTAAAGGATTTAATCACCTTGTTAGGAGGCCTTGTTAGAGTAATTTAGAACATTCTCTTAGAATTTCACCTTGTTAAAGGATTTACAAATGACTATTAGGTTAACCTTAATTAAAGAATTTACTAATGCCACAATGATTAGAAAGTAATAGCTAGGTTTGATTAGATAACATAAAACTCACTTTGAAAATTCAAATCTCCTTTTAGCTTAATATCAATTCATTGACTTGACTCCACCTCTCTCAACAACTCAGATGTGCTTGGTAACTCTTCAAGTGATCCCCCACATCATAAACTTCACATTTCTCTTTTGCAAGTCTATGCTTCACTTGTCTTCACAAATTCTTATCTAACAACCCTTTCAAAAATCTCATATGCCTCCTTAAATAGGTAGCTTTGATATTTTTCCATTTAAACATAATTGTAGATCCTAGGGTTACAATTAGATTTAACAAATTCAATAAATCTAGCCATCTTTTATTATTCTTCTTCCTTCATGAAATTTCTAGCAACATCTCTTCAGATCTTATCCTTTGATTTTTCAACTAATATTTTCCATGCATTAAATAATCCATCTCATCAATCCTTAACATCAATAAGTTTTGTGAAGGCTATGTGTTCTCTACATGTATCTTCAAAAAGGCATCCTCGATATCATGTCACAAAAAATTGGTCTCATTTCTACCTCTCTGCTATCGATATCTGGGTGTCTCTGGTTTTTTTTTTTGCTCTACAAAATGGGAGGTGACTCGAGGAAGTAGGAACCCAAAAAATGTGATGATTGGAAGGCTAGGTAGGACATTTGGAAGATTCTTCAGAAATGGAAGGTGGTCAACTAACTGGAGCAGTTACATGGATTCAAACCCCATGTCACTACTACCTTCTTCAAAAATTGGGTGGATGACAAAGTTACTTTACATGGAGTTTCTGTAAAGCTTACTAAGGAATTCATTACCGAGGTCACTAGTCTCCCCATGAAAGGTATCAAGTTTTCAAAGCAGATCAATATTTCCAATGCAACCTATAAAAAATTCTCAAAGATGAATGAAGAGGAGATGCAATTGGAGAAGAATGGTGACTTCTATGATGTGCAACAGATAAAAGGTATTTGGCGTGATGTGCTTGGTTGTATTTGTGAGTATTTCATCCTTGATGGAAGAAATAAAAGGGTGCATAAATTCCACTTTGTCTTCCTTAACCATTTTAGGTACAAGGATAGAATTTCCTTCCCTTTCTATTTGTAATTTTCTTTGCTCCAAAGTTTGAATGCCCATAAAAAGAAACAGTCTCGACCCATCTTACATGAAGGTCTGATTTTACTCATTGAGGGTTTTTGCAAAAATAAGTCCATTGCTTCGCCTTCGTCCACTGGCAAGCGAAAGAGCCCAAAACCCTTAAAAGGTAAAACTGATGAGAGTGTTAAAGAGAAAGTTAAGGCTAAGCCAAAACCCTCGAGCTCTCAAATACAAATTGAGGAAGAGGATACAAAGGTGGAGAGCACTAAAGGCTTAGACAAGAATGTATCTGAGGAAGAGGAGGGGATGGATGTTGGGGAGTTTAGCTCTAACCTGGATGGTTACCTGGATTCGAAAGACAATAATGAGGAAGGGAGAGGAAGATACTATTGAGGAGAATTCAGAATAGAGTAAGTCTGATAATGAGGATACTCATATTGTGTCTGGGGGAGGTGATAAAGTGAAAGATAATTTAAAGGATTATCTAGCCATTTTGAGTGAGGAGGAAAACATGGGGAAAGCTTCCACTCCTATTAAGGAGATTGAGGGACAAGATAAGGAGGGCCAGAGCTATCATATTCATGCGAAGTCTACTGAGGAGGAGCCGTTGGATGGGGGGATTCATATTGATAAAGTTGGCCCCTTACCACACTCCACTGATGATGATGCGGGTGAATCCCTGACGAGGGAAACCAAACTTTCCTTCCTTCACTCTGCTAAAAAAAAAGTTGACTCTTTCCTTCAGGTCAACTCCTGGTTATACAATGATCATGGGGCTGAAGAAGAAAGTGGATATCTTGCAACATAACCAGGAGGCTAACTGGGTTATTATTCAACACATGGAGGTGCAAATGGGAGATATCCCAAAAAAAACTGAAGGATTATGAGAGAATCTGAGGGTGCTCATCAAGTAAAGTGGAACAAAAATGGAGCAAGTTACCTCAAGCATTTGTGCAGCTACGATGACATTAGGCAAAAGAGCTAATGAAGGAACCATATCTTTGGAGGGCCCAAGCAAGAGGACTAGACAGAGTTTGAGGAAGAAAACTTTGATTTTTGTGCATCTTTGTCTATTAACTCCATCCAGGACATGGCTAAGATTGGTAAGGAGGCAGTTAAGATGATTACGGAACTGCAATAGCTTCCTGGGTCTTCTTTTCTGGTTGGGTTCCTATTCAAGTCTTGTTAGCTAGTTATTACTTCTAGTTCCTGTATTTGGTCCTTTTTGGCTTTGAGTTTTTAATATGTACTGACGGTTCTAGGTCCTTGTAAAACCAGGGTACTTTATTTGGACTTTGTTAGTGGTTTTAGGTCCCTGTAAAACTTGATTTTGGCTCTACTTTTTAGTAGTTTTATCCTATTGGATGGCTTATTTTTTCCTTTTTTGAGGATGTGAAAGGGTTTCAGGGTCCCTTCAAAACCTATTTTTATCATAATCTAAAACATCAATAAGTTTTGATTATTTCAAGAATTCCATTGTTAGTTTGTTGACACTTGGTCATAACTACATCCTATTGCTCAGTCATCACTAGATCACTCAATCATCACTAAACTATCTTGCTTGGTTTACACGATGCAACTCAGTCATTATTGTCACTTGGAATCATCTATCACTCGACATTCTCTATCACAAAAAAATACTAATAATTGGCGAACATTGTTCTGCTCGACAATGCTTAAGTTTTCTTAATCTTCTACTTTAGATACTTGGTTACTTCACAACTCTTTTTCTTCTTAATTAATATTTCTTCCTTTCTTATTGTAATGGATAAAAAATGCATTATCTTGTCAAGTACTAATTTATCAACTGCCCATTGTAATTCCATCACACTTTTACATCTCAACTTCAACCTTTCACTAGGTCATCTCATGATCTCTTCTTTTCAAATTCCTCTTCATCAATCAAATGATATGGCACTTTACACTACTAGTAAATGTCTTACTAGTAAGGTTTGACATCAATGACAACATAAAAATTGTTCCACCTTTGCAGTTCCAACATAATCATCACTAGTATATATGTAATCTAGGACATGAAACAATATCATATAACTATAAATCAAATATCCTTGAAACTAACACATGCATGAAATAGGCCTAAAAGTGTTCATAAATCATAACATAAAATAAAACTATGGGTGGGCACTATAAATGTAATCAAGTTATTTGGATGAAGCAGATGTTGAAAGACATTGGGATAGATTTTACTGAGCCTATTATCATGCATTGTGTAATACAAGTACAATAAGTATGTCAAAAAAAATAGTTTTACATCAAAAAAATATTATATCTATTAAGTATCACTTTTTGAGAGGGAAAAGTAATCAAATTGGAATATGTTAGCATAAAGGAGCATATAGTAGACATATTTACAAAACCTTTTGTGAATGACACATTTGAGTACTTGAGACGTATGCTTGGGGTTATGCCAACAACCAAATTTTGAGTAGTTGATAATAGAGATTACATCATTTCAATTGGTAGTAGAGAACTATATCTTTATTTGGATTGAATGCTTGATGCTTCTCCTGTGGGGGAGTATCTGTGTTTGAGTTGAGTCATTGAGGACTCTTGGTATGGGTATTTAACAGTTTCTTTGGACACTTGAGCTTGAAAATATTGTTTTGGAGATTATTGAACTTAGAGAATTGACATAATGATACCTTTTTCAGGGATGTTAATGGGGGAGAGAGATGTGTACATAAAAAGCACCATTTGAGGGAGAGAATAGTACATTAAAAATATCCTTTGAAGGAGATACTAGTACATGAAAAAAATGGATTGATGTCAAAAGGGGAAGATTTGGGAGACAATAAAGATGTTTATGTATGGGGGAGATTAACACCTTCCTTATGCATGCTAGTTAATATGTGTTGTGATTTGGAGATGAAAAACTCTTTACAACCTATCTGATAATGAGATGTATAATTATATTCATGAGCAACATGAATGGGGGAGAGAAGGCAAAAGAGGAGAGAGATATACTTGGTATTCATGGAACTTAGATGTTTTTCATCTATGTTGCCATCAATTCCAAAGGGGAAGATTGTTAGCATTAATGATGATGGTATTCCTATGGGGGAGTATGTTAGCAATGATGGGCACATGATTTAGTGGTTATGTTTTCATTCATGATAGTTTTTTTTCATTAATGTCAACATACTTTTTATTGTGTGAAGATTGGTAGAGTTATAGAGCAAGAAGTGTTTAGCACAATTCAAGGAGTAAATATTAGCTTATGCACACTTGAGGATATGTTCATCAAGATGTCTAAATGCTACAGATATGAATGCATACATAAATATAAAAATTGGTTGGACTTATGAGGATTTTAGTAAAGGCAACTTTTAGACAATGTTTTTAGAAAGTGGGTGATGATGTTTTGATTCTAGCTCCTCACAGAAATGGAATTGGCTTAAGCAGACTTAGATAGAGGTGGAAGACATGAAAAATATGCCTTGGTCAAGAAAGCATAATCAAATAACCATCATGTGAAAATATGTGAAGACTGTAAGCTGACAATTTTTTTAATAGAAAAAAGTGTTAGAGCAATTAGATTTTATTATATAATAACTAGTTTAAGAGGCTCCTCAAAGAAAGAACTAGAAAGAAAGTTTTGATTCATAGCCCAAGTACAAAAAAAGGATCAACACCAAACTTCTAGAGCTACACAATCCATTTTCCAACTAGAAATAGCTAAGGAAGATTTTATGGTCCATATTCATTCTCTATATATGTAAATTTAAGTTATTTACAACCATGTCACTACTCACCAAAACTTAAATTGCAAACAAACATAATACTTTATGCATGTCAAAGTTCTTCCACAAATGGCATTAAAATACTTCTTCTTGGATATCTTGTTCCTTAATAATTTGTTTCCAGAAAATATGACTTGCAACCATACAATGCCTTCACAATTTAACACTACTTCTCCCTATGTTATCACTAGGCAATGCTTCATGCAAATATTCATGATACTTTATAGCAAACTAAACTTCATTTGTGCATGTCTTCAAAACTTCAATCTCCACTTGTCCCATAGGCACAATTTCAATGCCACCAATCATGTGGATATCTTACAGTGGCATACAACAAAAAATCATTTTTTGTACTCCCATTTTAAGTGCCAACAAATTAAGTTTATGAGGTTTCCCATTTTTAGAATTGACAATCTCAAAGCATCTGGTTGTTGACTAAAAATTCACCATTGTACATTTGGTCTTTTAAGTTATTTGCCAAGTGTCACTTTCATGCTCATATTAATACCTCTTGTTTTAATATATCATATAGCATAGGATACTCAAAAATGATTTCATTTGAACATGTACATTCAATATTTACTTCATTATAGCCCCAATTTTCCTAGAGATTAGTGACCTTATTACCTTGATGGTATACGTGCAAAATATAAGTATTGTCAAATGAATTTATGAGACATCATACCTATTTCATATTAAACTTTAATTTCTAATTTATAGCTAACCTCATGATGCATACATTAACAATTACCATGGAATCTCCTTCAATATGTATCTTTCTAAACCCCAATCTTCTTGTTAAAGCCAAACCTTGAAGAAGTGTATGTGCTTTAGCTACATTATTAGTCCTAGGAAAAATAGGACCTTCTTTTAATGTTATAGCTCTTCTAAAATCATCCTATAAGAAAAAACCTATCCTTGATTGCCCAGGGTCACCCTGGGCTAGGCCACCAAAGTTTACTTTGATATAGTCTTGCTGAGGAGGAGACTATTTCACCAACCTTTTTGTCAATAGCTTGGCCTAAGAGTTGTTGAGTAATAGATCCAAAGGGGACCTTAATCCCTTCCAAGCATTCAACATTTTTCTATACCAAATAGTGATGCAAAAATTTCCTTTAACCTACAATCTCTACTACTTCTTTTCAATGTCATCCTAAATGGAGCTCAAACTATTAACTTCTCTTTCAAATATGTAATTATTTATTTCCCACCAAATAGCCCCTGCCGCTAGTGTAGGAACACTATATGCAAGCAAATAAAGTAGTGGGGTATAATATAAGTCATGCTTGAAATAGATCCCACAATCTTTGAGGTAGAGGCATGTTGATGCCCAACTTGCCAATAATATAGTCCCAACACTCATAAGAAAATGGGAAATTTATCAATAGGTGATCAATAGTCTCCACTACATTCTAGTACAAAACACAATGAAGAGTCTATGTTATGGAGAGTTTCATTAATCTATCACTAGTTAAATTTATGCTTTTAAGGGAAAACTACATGAACCATCCAGCTTTAGGTAAGACATCTTTGTTTTAGGAAAAAGAATAAGCTCTATGAATATGTTTGATGTTATTTGTATGAAACAACATATTATAGCCAACTTTAAAATTATAATTGCTATCTTTAGCTAGAGCCCAAAAAAGAGAGTCCTCACTATTTGCGTAAAATATATCTCATTTCTTGATAATTTTCTAGAAAATATCTCTTTTTCCTTCCTTAATGGACAAATATGTTGGGTCTCTCCATATAGTTCTCTTTGTGTATAAATAAATAGCTACCACATAATCTAATAATTTATCCCCCCAAATCATAGTAGAGGCTTTCATGAATTCATCAAATTGATGGAGCATGTTGAGAGGGGGATGCCCACTCCAAGAATCTCTCCACATTGTTACAATTATACACATCCCATGATACATATTTTTGAATCACTCCTCTAGAGACATCATAAAATTCCAAAATGAAAACCCTTATGGAGGATCCAAGATAGTTAAGACACATTGGATCCTCATTGTCTAGGTATTTTTGTTGCATAATCCTACACCACCTTTTCTCTGGTTTTGTGTACATTTTCCAAATAAGATTTCCCCCAAAAGCTTTATTTCTCATAGCAATATTGTGAACCCCAGCTCCACTAATTTCTTGGTTTTTACCATATCTTGTAATGAAACTAATGAGATCTTTTTTTTTTCCTAAGAGGTTCCCTTTCCACAGGGATTCTCTAATCATAGTTTCTATTTTCTTGACGACTGAAGGGGGGCCTTAAGAATTGCAATATAATAATTTGGGATAGCATTCAAGACCACTTTGACTAATAAAATTTGGTCTTCTAGTGACAACCATCTCGCTTTCCATGTTGAGATTCTAGTTCTAATTCATTCAATTATAGCTGTCAAAAAACAAGTTTTTTTGGCTCCCATAAAAAGTGAAACTCTGAGGTATGCATAATGAAGTAGTTTCCTTGGAAATCCTAAAATATTTAAAATTCTTCTAGCAACTCCTTCCTCAACATTAAACAAGTCTTGGATTTTTGTGGATTAATTTTCTGACCTAAAACATCCATATATAGTTCTAGAGCACTTATGATATTCTTTACTTCCTAAATTGATGCAACACCTAATAACAACATATCATCTACAAAAAGGGAATGTATGATTGATATAGAAGTATCAATAATTTACACCCCCTTCTAATGACTTTGCAAATGCATTCATTTTACATTTCTACTCAAGGCCTCAACCATCATAATATATATAAAAGGTGATAGAGAGTCACCTTGTCTTACTCCTTGTAAAGAGTGAAAAAAAAATATGTAGGAGCTCCATTAATGATTACTGACAACTAGTTCTTAGACATACAAGCCTTTATCCAATTACATCATTGCTTGAGAAACCAAATTTATGAAGATATCTAAAGAGGCAGTGTCAATTGACATGATCATAGGCCTTCATAATATCCAATTTGATCACAAAACTACGTGATCCATTTTCATGTATAGAATGAAGAGTCTAATGGGAAATCAACGTTCCTTTCATTGTTTCTTTGTCTAGCACAATTTCACCTTGCTCTGCTGATATAATGGAGGGAATAAATTTGTGCAGTCTCATGTAAGTGGCCTTGGTGATAATCTTATGTATTGTGTTTCATATAGAAAACATTCAAAAGTATACAAAGGTGGTTGGGTTTTCTACCTTTGGAATAATAGCGATATTAGTCATATTGAAATATCTTAACATGTATTTATTTTTTCTTGACTCTTCAATTCTTGCAAGCAAATCCCCTCTAAGGGCATCCTAACACTTGGTAAAATAATGTCATGAACCTGTCAAGTCCTGGAGATTTATCTCAAGGAAGAGAAAATACAAGCTTTTGTAATTCATGAATTGTAAAAGGTGTCATTAATGGTTTGTTATCTTGTGTTGAAATTAGAGCGGGAATCTCCTCCAAGAATTCATCAACTTTATCATTATCATCTAAGGTTGTAGAGGATGATGACGACAATTTTTGAAAATATTTGATCCCTTCTTCTTGAATTCCTTTCTCATCCCTTTTGTTATTTCCATTTTCACTATTTATAATTGTAAAAACAAATTGTGCAACTTTTTTTTGTTTAGCAGATGCAAGAAAGTATGATTTTTTATCCCCTTCTCTAAGCCATAAATATCTAGATTTTTTCCTTTACAACTCTTCTTCTCCACTACATAATTTCAACCACTCTTCCTGAAAGTATTTTTTAATCTTTAAATAATTTAGGAGTTAATCCATTTTGAATTATCTAATAATTTACATCTACTAATTGTTATTTAACTGGATCCTTTTCTTGGAAAACATTCTTATAAAACTTAGAATTCCATTCCCTTATCTAAGACTTCATATTCTTAAGTTTTCAAGCAAACCAAAACAATTTTGTGCCTTTAACTTTAGGAGCATTAATCCATTAATACTTTAAGAGTGAGTGAAATTGTGGATGTCTAAACTATTAGAATTCTTTTAGAATAACTGAGAGGGGGGTTGAATTAGTTATACAATGTCTAGATATACAAAATAAAACCTTTTTCACAATCCAATGAACCCATAAAACATTCATACCCATGCATGCATTCATTACGTATCTACTAAAACTTATATTTTACTGTCAAATAAACTTGTACAAATGTAAACCATGAAACACAACACATTCATCAGCACATTTGACACAATTATTTAACATGGAAATCCAATTTTGGAAAAACCACCAGTAACATGCTACTCCTTTTTCACTCTTTCTAAAGTGATGCCTTGTGAAAGCCCAACCATCTTAACGGTTACAATACACACTATTATGTGATCCAATTAAGGGATTTCAATCACCCTATTAAAAGTGAGCCTTGTTAGAGGACTTTAGGTCATTCACTTGGAATGCCACCTCATTAAAGGATTTTCCAATAACTATTAAGTCAACCTTAATCCAAAGGATTTACCTTAGACTGATACAATTGTTAGAGAGTAACAGTAGAGCTATGATCCGATACAACTTACAAATTCACTTGTAGATTAAGATCTCATTCAATCCTAAATTCTACTTGGCTTTCAAACTTTTTAGCTTTGACAACTTGTTCACCCTTCAAGTATTCATCTCCTTAAGCCTTCTTGCTTGGTACACCATTGCAAACACTTCTCTTGGGTCACTTGATCCATCATCTAAATTAGGTTTTTGGATGGATTAGGTAGGATAGAATGTATCTACCCCATATCTTGTCTTCTCTAGAAACTTCTCTTAGAATCCATTTGAATTTGCCTCAAAAATGGTTTACATAAAATTTTGTGCCACCAGCTCATCAATCTAATCTTCCTCCTAGTTCATAAGTTCCAAGAAAACAAGCTTGTAAGCTTTTATTTAGCGTATCTTTTGTCTTTGTCATAATGCAGCAGCTCGGCATTATCAATCTTTTGATGCTTGTCACTTACTACATCACTCAACATCAACTATAAAATTACTTGGCATCAACTAGATTTTAATACTGCTCAGAATCAACTAAAATTCACTCAGCATCTATTGTCTTGCTTGGCATCCACTAGAATTTTCTTTCACTCAACTCCAACTGACGTTCTGCTCAGCTTGTAATAACTTTGATCGACACCTAATATCCACTCAGTCAAGCTTGCTAGATAAACTTTGTTTAACTTATTCTTCTAAACTTTCTAAGTGTAGCCAATCTTTTTGCAACCTTAAGTAGATCATCATGTCATCACTATCTTAACTGATCCTTGTACTTCTTTACATAGTTATAACTCAACCTTTCCTCTAGGTGCTTTTGTTACATCTTGTTGATCAAATCCTCCTTATCAATCAACTAAGTGATAGTACTTGAAACATATAAGTAATTATTTTGCCAGCAAATAGCAGGTTTGACATCAATGACAAAATAATGATTGAAACACATAACAATCTCCCTTATAACAATCTTTCTAATCAATGATATTTTCAATTAGATATCAATAGTATCCCTCTTTGACATTGATGGAAAACCAAACTGATCAACCAAGTCAATCAAATGATGAACATTTTGTTCAACCAAACTAACTAGGTTAAAATAGTAAGACAATACCAAAAAAGAAAACTTGTATTGAAATTTCTCCCTCTATTAGCAACTGACATCTTTTGATTAGGGTATAAAATATAACTCCCTCTCATTTCCTTCTTACACCTCTCTTTCATACTAAATTAATCAGCAGAATATCTCCCTCTGATAATGATCCTTCTAACTCTCTGATCAATGCATCCCTCTTTGTTCTGATCTTTTCTCTTATTTCTTTCTCCCTCTAATCTTTTCATCAGTTTCTACTATTTCTCCCTCTTTCTTTCTGGCTCTCCAATTTTCTCTTCATCTTTTGATGATTACTTTCTCCACTATTCCTCTTGCACTTGATTAGTTTAATGTACTTTCTCCTCTTTGACAACAATGCTAAAGACATATACTAAACACTTGGCATCTTTAATATATGCAGATATAGGCTTTTACAAGTTCTTCAATTTCTCCCTCTATCACGTTGCTTGTGATTGATTTGTAGTACCATTCTGTGATATCTTTAGGCAGTTCCTAAAGTAAGATCCACTGCATCAATTTGTATTATATGAACATTAGCTTGTTTGATGTAGGGCACTCCCTCTGTCTCTTTCATAGCCTTTGATAAGGGTATCACCCCTAGTTTACCTCTTAGATACTCATAAGCATCCTTAGGTAATGCTTTTGTGAAGATATTAGCAATTTGCTCCTTTTTGTTAACATATTTCATCTTCACCTCTTTTTCTTGAACTAACTCTCTTACATAATGATACTTGATTGCAATGTGCTTTGTCCTTGTGTGAATCACTAGATTCTTTGATATATTGATAGCACTTGTATTATCACAATAAAGTATCATTGGTTCTTTGATGCCTTCCTTCATTCATTTGAGTAGCTATTTGATCCATATAGTGTTTGTGTAGTTGATAGTAGCAGCAACATATTCTGCTTCAGTAGTAGATTGGGAAGTACAACTTTTCTTCTTACTAGCCCATGTAACTAGTATTTTTCCTATGAAGAATGCTCCTCCATTGGTGCTCTTTTAGTCATCAATGTTTCCAAACCAATCGGCATCAATGTAGGCTCTCAGTTCAAACTTTGCATTCTTCTTGTAGTATAATCCAAACTCTTTTGTTCCTTTTAAGTATCTCATTATTCTCTTCACAGCCATCAAGTGATTCTCTATGGGATTTGTAGAGAATCTTGCAACTATCCCTACATACAATGCAATATCAGGTCTACTATGTACTACATATTGCAATTTGTGAATCATGGATCTATATAACATTTAATTCACCTTAGCTGAATCATCATTCTTTGATAACTTGAGTCCTATAACCATAGGTGTACTTACTAGTTTGGAATCCTCTAATCCAAATGTCTTCAATATCTCTTCAATGTACTTTGACTAAGTGATATATATACCATACTTCATCTAGTATACTTGCAATCCAACAAAGAGTTTGATCTTTCCAAACATTGACATTTCAAATCCTTGCTTCATCTGATTTCCAAAGTCCTTACACAAAGCATCTTGTCCTCTAAATATGATATCATCAACAAATATTTCAGATAATAGTATACCTTTTCCCTTTTCTATCTTCATGTATAGATTGTTTTTATCATCAATCCTTTCAAATTCAATCTTCACACAAGGTATGTATGAAGTCTCTCATACCATGCTCTTGTTACTTGCTTCAATCCATATAGGGCTTTGTGCAGTCTACATACCATGTTCTTATTATTTTGATCAACAAATCCTTCTAGATGTTCTATGTATACTTCCTCTTCTAGTATGCCTTTCATAAATGTAGATTTAACATCCATTTGATAAACTTTGAAACTTTTGTGTGTAGCATGAGCAAGTAGAATTCTCACTTCTTCCACTCCTGCAATAGGGGCAAATTTCTCATCATAGTCAATTCCTTTTTCCTGTGCATATCCTTTGCAAACTAATCTTGCTTTGTTTCTTGTCACTTCACCATTCTCATCTAGCTTGTTTCTGAATACCCATTTGGTGCCAATCACATTCTTATCTTCAGGTCTATGAACTAGACTCCATGTTTTGTTCTTCTCTATCTATTGAATCTCTTCCTCCATAGCCTTGTACCAACCATCATCTTCTAATGCATCTTTTACTATCTTAGGTTGTTTCATGCTTAACAAACATGATTCACTTCTCAATATATGTCTTGTCATTGGCCTTGCATCTTTGTTTCCAATGATTTGATCTATAGGATGATGTCTTTTGACATTTTTGGATAGTCTTGGCTCAGTTCTTGTAACTTCATTCTATATCTTAGCTTCAGTGTCATTGATTACATCTCTATCAAGTATTTTAGCATCTCTTGCATGTGTACTGACCTCAGAATCAAAATGTGCATTTTCTTCATTTTGCAACTTAGCATCTAAATGTAGATCGATTCCTAAATGCAACTTGGCATTCATAGGTTGTGACTCAACAATTACTGAGACTTTCTATTGATTTGCAACTTGATTTGTAGCATCTTCTTCACCAGGCATTTCTTCATAGAAGTATACAAATTATCTATATTTTTTTGGTTCTTTTATACATTTAGCCTCATGTACTTCTATAAATTCATCAAAATTCACATTTGCACTTTCCACAATTTTTTTAGTGTTAATATGCTTTGCTTCTTATGGAGTATCCAAGAAATATTCCTTCTTCACTTTTTGCATCAAACTTTCCACTCTTAACATCTTTAAGAATATAACATTTGCTTCCAAATACCTTAAAGTATTTCACATTAGGTGGATATCCATACCATAATTCAAAAGGTGTTGAATGAGTACCTTTCTTGAATTACACACAGTTCAAGGTATATATAGCAATACTTACAACTTCTCTCTTATAGATTCTCTCTAGAGCAACATTCTTCTCCATCATAAGTGTTCTGGCATAGTCCATTATAGACCTATTTCCTCTTTAAGCCATTTTATTTTGTGGAGGGGTCATAGGTGCAAATGTTCATCTTTTGATTCCTTTGTCATTAGAGAATATCTCAAACTCATTTGAAGTGAATTCTCCTTCGCTATCTGATCTCAAGCATTTCAAACTTTTACCTATTTATTTTTCAACTCTTGCTGAGTACCACTAAAACATTTGAAAAGCATCAGATTTTTATTTTAGAAATATGACAGTCATCATCCTAAAGTAATCATCAATAAATAGCATTATGTACTTATCTCCTTTGTGGCTTTTCACTTCAATAGGTTGACACAAGTCAGTATGAACAATTTCTAGTATTTCTTTAGAGGTATAAGCTTTACTTTTAAAGCTTGACTTTGTCATTTTGTCTAGCTAACATTGTTTGCATACTATATTATTAGGTTTTTTCAATTTAGGCAAACCTCTAACTCTTTTCATGTTACTGATACTAACTAGATTATCAAAATTAACATGACATAATCTCTTGTGCCAAAGCCATACATCATCAAGTTTTTCAATAAGACAAGTAGCATCCTCTACATTCAGATAGAATAGATTACTTCTAGTTTGATCACCTTTTTCAATCAGCTTCCCATTTATGTCATATATCTTGGCAGTTTTATTTTTGAATTCAACTTTGCATCCCAAATTATTCAGTTGTGACATGCTTAACAATTTATAATTTGATACTACAACATAGTAAGCATTGTCACATGAAATCTTGTCTATGAGTTTGATAGACCTTTTTTCTGTTATCAAACATAGTGCATCATTACCAAACCTTACACTATTTCCATCATAACAAGTTAAAGTAATGAACTTACTTTTGTCTCCAATCATGTGATGTGAGCATCCACTATCAATGATCCATATATCATTCTTGTTCACACAAGTCACTAGTGTACTTGCCTCATCCTCATCAGATTTATCCTTCATTGCAACATATACCACTTCTTTATCATGTTCATCAGAGTCATGTTCAGCAGAAATGTAGCACGACTTCTTGCCTTTGTCTTTGTAGTCTCTGCCATCATCTTTTCTTCTATTGTTGTGCTTGTTTCCTTCTCTGTAGTTCTTTTTCTATGTACATCTTGCAACAATATGACCAATTTCATTGCAGTTAAAACAAATGATGGGTAACTTTCCTATGAACTTGTCTTTTCCTCTATGAAATCTCCTTGCTAGTAGTGCTTCCAATTGTTCAATGTCTTCCTCATCTATATTACTATCACCAGATGCATATTTTATCTTTCTTTTCTTCTTCTTCTAATTTACCTCCTTAGAATCCTTCAATAACAATTTTACTTTGAAAGTTAATTCAAGACTCTCTGGTCTGTAATTGCCAAAATTAGATAGCTCAAAAGCATTGAGTCTACCTACCAAACCTTCAAGGGTTAGATTATTTCTTGGTATACATCTCAACTCTTGGATTACAAAAACTCTAATAGAATAAATAGGCCGTAATGTCCTCAAGACTTTACTTAGCATAGTATCATCATCTATCTGACTAGTAGCACCTTTTATTGCACTAACAACTTCCTTTATCCTAGCAACATATTGAGCAATATTCTCACCTTCTTCCATTCTCATGTCATCAAACTTACCTCTAAGACTCTCAAACTTAGCTCTTTGAATATTTTTGTCTCCTCTGTAGATGGTGGTTAGGTCATCCCACATCTTCTTTGCAGTGCCACAACCTTTGATATCATCAAATTTGCTATAGCTTAGGGTAGAGGCAATCTCCAACATCGCCTGATTGAGTTCTTTCTTTTTCTTCATATCTTCAGTAGCTAGGGCTCCTGTTGGATCAACATGCTCCATTGTAATGGAAGATTGTGCATGATATCCAAGTCCTCGAAGGTGTAGCTTCATCAAAATTTTCCATGCAGGAAAGTTATCTCTATTGAGCTTGGGTACTTCTCTTTTAGACATCTTGATCTTTGTGCTTCTAGTACCTTAAAATAGTCCTCTTAAGCAGATGGCTCTGATACCAATTTTTGGAATTCTTTTAGAATAATTGGGGGGAGGGGTGAATCATTTATTCAAGGTTTAGATGTAAAAAAAAAAAATCTTTTTCACAATTCAATGAACCCAGAAAACATTCATACCCATGCATGCATTCATTGTGTATCTACTAAAACTTATATGTTACTGCCAAATCAACTTGCAGAAATGTAAATCATGAAACACAACACATTCATTAGCACATTTGACACAATGATTTAATGTGGAAACCCAATTTGGGAAAAACCACCAATAACATGCTACTCCTTTTTTACTTTTTTGAACTGATGCCCTATGAAAGGCCAACCCTGTTAAAGGTTACAATACACACTATTAAATGCGACCCGATTAAGGGATTTCAATCACCCTATTGAAAGTGATCCTTGTTAGAGGACTTTAGGCCATTCACTTGGAATGCCACCCTATTAAAGGATTTTCCAATGATTGATATTTCAACCTTAATCAAAAGGATTTACCCTAGAGTGATACAATTGTTAGACAATAACAATAGAGCTTTGATCTGATACAACTTACAACTTCACTTGTAAATTATAGATCTTTCTTCAGTCCTCAATTTTGCTTGGCTTTCAAAATTTGTAGCTCTGACAGCTTGTTCACCCTTCAAGCATTCATCTCCTTAAGCCTTCTTGCTCAGTATACCATTGTAGACACTTCTCTTAGGTCACTTGATGAAGCAAAACCCTTAATTCCTTCTCCTCCTTAGGTTCTCGCACATGACACCAATCTCTCTTACTCTTTTGCTTCATGACCAGACATTCCTATATAAAGGAAATTATAATATATTCTCTCTCATTATCCATCATCTAAATTAGGGTTTGGGATGGATTAGGTAGGAATCAATGTATCTACCCCATATCTTGTCTTCTCTAGAAACTTCTCTTAGAATCCATTTGAATTCACCTCCAAAATGATTTACATAAAATTTTGTGCCACCAGCTCATCAATCTTATCTTCCTCCTAGTTCACAAGTTCCAAGAAAACAAACTTCTCAGCTTTTATTTGGTGAATCTTCAATCTTTTTCATAATGTAGCAGCTCAGCATTATCAATCTTTTGATGCTCAAAACATACTACATCACTTGGCATCAACAATAAAATCACTTAGCATCAACTAGATTTTTCTAGTGCTTGGCATCAACTAAAATTCACTTAGCATCTATTGTCTTGCTCGACATCCACTAGAATTGGCTTTCACTCGGTTCCAACTAACTTTGTGCTTGGCTTGTACTAACTTTTATTAGCACCTACTATCCACTCAGTCAAGCTTGGTAGATAAATTTTGTTTAACTTATTTTTTTAAACTTTCTAAGTGTAGCCACCCATTTTGTAACCTTAAGTAGATCATCAATACATCATGTCATTGTTGTCTTAACTGATCTGTGTACTTCATTACATAATCATAACTCAACCTTTCCTCTAGATTCTTTTGTTACATATTTTTGATCAAATCCTCCTAATCAATCAACTAAGTGATAGTACTTGAAACATATAAGCAATTGTCTTACCAACAAATAGTAGGTTTGACATCAGTGACAAAACAATGATTGAAACACATAACAATATCCCTTATAACAATCTTTCTAATTAATGATATTTTCAATTAGATATCAACAATCACATGGGTTGGAACTTAAAAGGTTGGGTTATTTTTTTGCTAATTTATTAGTACAACCTTACTAATATTCAACATAATGGGATAATGATCTGATTTCGAAATAGAAAGAATTTGTGATTCAAAAGTGTAATCTTCCAAATTCTATAGTTGCAATACTAAGAAGTGATCTAGTCTCTTGGAAATTTTTTTAAATCCCTCCCTTGTTAGTCCAAGTAAGAGATCCCTTACTAGGTACAACATCTCGTAGATTGTTGTTAAAGACAAAAGCAACAAAGTCTTACATTGTCTTCACAAGTAGGGAGATTCCTCCAATTTTCTATGTTACATTCAAAAATGCATTAAAATTCCCTACTATTATGAAATGTTTGTTTCTTTTTGTAGAATACTTTGGGTAAGAGCATCCTACAAGCATTTTTTGTCCTGTATAGATGTCCTATATAGAAGAGGGGAAATAGACATTGATAAGGTAAAAAAAAAATTCAAACTATTGAATCTTAATGAGCTAAAAGGTAGAAAAAATTTGTATACATTAGCCTTAAATAATTTTTGGATTATATAGTAGTGCTAAACCTCTAGAGGCATCCATACTTTGACTATGAAAAGGTCTCCATTGAGTCAAATTTCCTAAAGTTTTAGAAAAGGCATCTTGCAATAATTATCTCTTGCAATAGAACTACTTCTAATTATAAAGAATCAAGTGCTTTATTGATTCTATGCCTTTTTCCAGAGGCATTAATGCCTCTAACATTCCATAAAATAATCTTCATATCTTACAAGGAGCACCTTTGGTACTCCTTGTCAATCTTTTGAGTGATGAAAATTTACCAGCCAATGTGCTTTGAATACTTGTAGCCAGTTCCTCTTTAGTCTTCACATTTTTTGGTTTCCTACCACAATCCTTGGGGATTTTTTTGAGCATCATTCTATTGGGAAGGTGATTTCATAAATGAAAGGGTTTGAAATAGATCAAACACAAACATTCTAACTTCATGGTGTCAACTTTAACCATCTAATCCTTATCCATCTCACTAATATCTCTCAGATCTTTCCCATTTTGCATACATGAATCCACTTTCTCATTTATGAGTATGTTAGTCTAATGTTGAGCATCATAGCCCAACTTAATAGGGGTTTTCCACATATATTCTTCAATTAATTATTCATCTTGATTTATTTGTTTCAATATCCTCAATTGTTATCTCAGCCTCCATTTGTTGCCTCTCAACCATTAGCCTTTCCTAAATTGATTCAATATTACCTCATGTAGTTTTATTATCTCTTGGAAAAATATTAAATTGGTTGTTATGCTCCAAGTTAGGTCCCTTAAGATTTCCCATCTGATTGTTCTAAAATCCACAGACTTCCTTGTCCTTTCCAAAACTAATTAAGACAACTCTCTTTTGCAACTTTGCTTCATTTACATTACTATTTGCAGCCTGACCATTATGTGAGGATATGATATCATAACATATAAGTTGAATTCCTAGCATGGGAATTCTTCTATTGTAACACGAACATCTTCCTTAATGACTATTTTTTTTACTGTACTTTCATTAACTAGTGGAAAATCATTATATTGGTCATTTTTTTCCAAATCAAACCACTTAGGATTTCCCATATGATCATTTCGCAATCCACATACTTCCTTATCCTTTTCAAAACTAGTTAGGATGACTTGATTATGCAACTCTACCTCATGTACATAAATTTTGAAGCTCGATCAAAATGTGAGGATGTTATATCATTACATATAAGCTGACACTACTAACATGGACATTCTTTTGTTGCAATACAACCACCTTCTTTTATAGATATATCCTTTATCATTGAAGAAACCAGTCTCACCAATATATTTTTTGCAAGTTCTCCCAATTGTTGATCTGAGATTCCTTAAACCTTAAGCTCCAAATATTTTAATGGTACTTCAATTAGCTTGTCTTGGAACATCATTTCATTTCTAATGTTTTCCAAATCTTAAGGAGGGCACAATTCTACAATATCACTTTTTCCTTGCTTGATAAGAAAATTCCTATGCTAAGATAAGTGGGGTCTTATGTTGACTATCTATGCTAAAAAGTATGAAAACTTATAAAAGGAAAGAAGAAATCAATACATTTGGTAGAGTTTTTTGAGAAAGAGATGAAGCTTCTATCATTCCTAGCCTTTATGCACAATAATTATATTAGCAAATAGAGTTTGGGTTGTAGAAGATGTATGTGAAATTGAACATTGTAATGGATTAGTACAAGTATCTTGGTACACAACCATCTCTATTTCAATACCTTTATGACATTGAAATTTATAATGACCCAAGAAGTTGTATTTCTCTTAGACAAGCATCTCGTCCTAAATTGTTACTTTTTTTTGCCACAGCCCTACTCTTGCATGTAGGTTGATCATGTTAGGAAATGGTTTGATTGCTAAAATAAGAAAGAAAAATTTGACATCTATGTCAAGGAATTCAAATGGCATAAGATTATGTTTGATAAAAATGCCAATCACTTTGCCAAAAATTGAACAATGGAAGGATCCATGTATCCAAGAGGTAGAGATGTGAAAGATATACAAAATGGGAAATAAGTGCACAAACTTGGATATGGGTGAAAGTTAGGAACCCAAGGAAGATTTAAGAGGCCTGATCCATTATAGAACCACCCTTCAAATTATGAGTTTGATCCCTCCAAAGCTTAGACTGGAATATTGTGAAAAAAAACCTAGATTTAGAATCAATGGAGATGATATCTCTTAACCCTTTCTAGTATCTTTGCACCCATGAAGTTGTTTCTAGAAATTGCAAAGAGGGGTTTGAGAACTTAACAAACATGGATGACTCTTGAAGAAACACCACATATACCTCAATGACATGATCTAGTATGATTATTGTAATCATTGAGGGATCTCAACCTATTAATTTCTCCATGTACCTATTGGCCCCCACAGATTCTTGATTCTTTTAATCTTTCTTGCACCAAATCTTCCTACTTGGAATATTAGTGGCTTTACCTAATTAACATGTTTCTTTAAATTTTTCACTTCCATTATTATGTATGGGGATGCTACTGTTATGGGACAAAAAATTTGGTGTTGAGATTTAAAAATCATTTAGTTATGAGACATAAGGTGGAAAATGGTTGTCTCTAAAAAGTTGAGGTTTCTAATTTCCCCCATATTCATCCACATTCAAATTAACTAGAGATCCAATTGTTGTACCTTCACAAATATCAAAAATTGGTTGTTTAGACTGCATATATTATCCTCCTCTATCTCATTGATATTTCCCATTGCCTCTTGCTCATGAGCTTGAATAGCTTTTAAAGTCCCTTTTGTTAATCTTGAAAGATGGATTTGGTTTAGAAAAATTCTAATGCAAATAGTTTTTTATGGCATGGGACACATCCATACTCATGAATAATGTTCAAACCCTGCTTGTTAGGGTTTTTAATTGATAGTCCCAAATTTTGATTGGCCAACCCAATCCTTTCTCTTTCACTGACTCCTCACACTCATGTGGAATAAAACCATAAACATTGATTTACCTAAACCCTTGACTCCCTCTATTAGTGGATTCTTTACATCTTTACCTCAAGAATAATCTCCTATGTCAATACCCATCCTTGAACTACTATTAGAGCCTTGCCTTTGATGCATAAAGCTGATAATTTGTTGATAATCTTGAAAATGTAAAAATTGTAATGAATGTGTATTATAATCTCTTAAGAATGTCCTATATTATTAATGTAAATTGTGAAAACCACAAGGATGACTCAATAACTTTTTTTAGGACATGGTATAAAAGAAAGGTCATTTCCTTGGTTGTAATCATTAGTGAGATCATGTGTGGTATCTAGTGCAAATAGTTATTGTATGAGTGAACTTGAATGCGAATATATTTTGATCATAGCATAGATTGATGAGGATTGATGTGTTGTAATATTTAAATGAATTGTATCAACAAATAAGTTTTTGTTTAGCCAGTTCAAAAATCTTGGATATGCTTATCTAGAAGATTGTCTAGTGAAGACTATTTCTAAGGCTATTTGGTTAGTGGGTTTAGTTGTCCTCCTTTCAACTCCTAAAAAGGTTGGAACAACTCCTAACATAGTTGTAATTTTTTCCTTGAAATTTTATGATGTTCAACCCCTTCTTGTTAGGGTTCTAGATCGACAAACCCAAATTCTGAACTAACTAGCCAAGTCCTCTCTCTTTCACTGGCTCCTCACACTCATGTGGAATGAAACCTTGAACAATTTATTTACCTAGCCAATGACTCCCTCTATTATTTTATTTCTTGCATCTTTACCTCAAATATAATCTCTTGCATCAATACTCATCCTTGAATTGCTATTAGAGTGTTGCCCTTGACATATAAAGCTGAAAAAAAATTGTAATGTAATATGTATTGTAATATCTAAAAAATGTCCTATATTGTTATTGTAAATTGTAAAATCCTTAAGGCCAACTCAATAAATTTATTTAGGACTTAATATAAAGGAAAGGTCATTTCCTTGGTTATAATCATCAGTGAAATCATATGTGGTATTCTATGCAGATACTTATTGTATGAGTGAACTTGAATGCAAATATCTTTTGATCAGACCATAAATTGATGAGAATTGACATGTTGTGAGCTTGAAATGAATTGTATTAGCAAAGGATTTTTTATTTAATCAATTTAGAAATCATGGATATGCTTATCTAGAAGATTTTCTAGTGAAGACTATTTCTAAGGCTATTTGGATAATGGGTTCAATTGTCCTCCATTCAACTCTTAACAGGGTTGGTGCAACTCCTAACATTGTTGGAATATCTAACATGGATTCAAAGTCTCCTAACAAGGAGTCATATGTACTAATTGTATTTCATTGAATCCTAATAGGGTCTATACTTTCACAAGGAACTTTAATATTAGTACATCATCTTATGGGCATCATTCCCACCAAGGTTTTCCCTCTATTCAAGGGTTTCCCTAGTTAAAATATATGGTGTTACTATGTATGGTTATCTTTCTATGGTTTTTTCATCTACTATTTACATATGTCAGAATTAATAAAGATATTGAGATTTGTTTTAATTGCATAACTGATTCACCACCCTCCCCACCCCAATTCTGAGTTATTTTGGTGGACTTTACTTTCTACCACTATCCTCGACCACAAACCATATAAAAATTACACTTGGGCTAGGAAATATTACCCAAAACTTGCTTTGACTAGGAAAGTATAACATCCTCAAATAGTGTCCTAACAAGCTCTTGATATCTAGAATCAATTAAGAATTTCACTTTTAGGCTAGGACCCAAAGTGCCATGAACAAAATCTTGGGAAAAATATGACAACATTTTACTTTTTAAAGGTTAAACTTCGTACATCTACCTTACTATGTTGAACTAACTCAATTTCCAAGTTGTGTGATCAAAGTTTACAAGTTGAATGTCAAGGTCTATTGAAATCTAAGGTTTAACAAGAGTGTACTAATATAAATTGTTTAACCTTACTAAGGTTGATGAAAATGATTATTTTATGTCACTAGATGTTTAAAGTATGATTATATGTTAAGAAACTTATCATGGGTTCAATTTTCACTTTGGGTTTACTAGGATCAGTTATATGATCTAGAGTAAATGTGTCTAAGTTTCACTCCTAAGTATATTCTAAGTCTCACATTGATTTACAAAATTGATATATTACTAGCTAAGCCAATTTACAAGGATCAAAATTAAATGAGATCAACATCTCTATGCAAATACAATGCCTTGTATATGTTATGGGACTAAAATATGAATAACTAGGGTTTAATTTAATTACACTTTAACAAGATTCACTAAATTAGCTCTAATAGAACTAAAATTTAAATCAATTAAAACACCTAAATTTTGATTAATTAACCCTTCTAAAACTAAGTATTTAAACCTATTAAATCATAAATAACACTTTAACTTTAACCCTTAAATAATTTACAACTAAAAATATTAATTTATCTTTTAAAATAAAATAGAATTTAATCAAATCTTTAAATAAATTATATTCATCATATATTAACCATTATTTAGCATGCTAAATTAATATTAAATAATATATATTAATTAGTGTTATATATTATATTAGATAATATATATTATGAAAAGAGACATTTAGGTTCTAGTCAGGAATGTGAAATCTCTTTGCTAGGGTTTTGCATGTGGTATGACTTTCATTCTAAGACCATATCTATGTTTTGTACCTATCATTCCATATTTATTATGAGAGCATAAGGGATTTTAATATGGCTCTGGCCCACTTTAGCCCAGTAGTTGATGCTAGTGTTGGAGTTGATGCAATAGATGCTCATGGCACCCTCATTGTAGCTCCTTCAATCAAACACCTACACAAGTTTGTTTAGAAAGTGTTTCACAAGGTAAGCCCATCCTCCCCTTGATATTGTGCTTAATATTTAGAACTTTGATAATGCTTGTGAATGGCAGGAGAAGCATACTTTCATAAGGTATTTGTGGGCAAAACTCCACCTAAAGTCATGCTTAAAGAATGGGTTTGCCAGGGTTGGACCCCTTGTGGGTTTTGGCTCTAAGGTGTTCAAAGCCTCACTAAGGGATTTTTTTATTTTAGTTTAGAAACTCCTCCTAGTTTGATGTGATTTTCAACAATAGGCCCTAGATAGTTAGGTCTTTGTTGCTTATTTTTCAGCAATGGTCTCAAGACTGCACTATCTCTGGTGATAAAAAAATTGAAATTCCTTGTGTGGGTTGAGTTCTAAGGTATCCCTTTGCCTTGATGGTCATATATTCAAGCTATTGTACAAACCCTTGGCAATGCAGTGTGCATGAAGCCAGAGAAATTTTTTAATGCTCATCTTCAAAGGAGGGTATGCATTGAGGTTGACTTTTCTCATGACCTGAATAAATTATCAATACCCAAGTTGGGGATAAAACCTTCACTCAGAAGGTGCCTCACTTGAACCTATCGAACACCTATTATTAGTGTCAATATATTAAGCCTAAAATCAAGGACTTCCTACTGATCATGCCTCACAATAAGGTTCCTTCTAAAGAGTTGTGGGGTAAGTATACTGAGCTTACAAAAATATGAATTGACAATTATGGTGTGCAAAGCTAAAACCTCTTTGGTAACTAAGAAACTAGCATTTGCCTTAGCTCAGCCCTCTATAGAGCTTGCTCCTATAGCTCTTGTTGCTTTTTCAGTCATGTCAATCATGCATCTTCTACTACCAACTATTTCAAGCCTTTTTAGGTAGGGGACTGATGTAGAGAATCAAAGAACTTCTTCCAATTCTACATTTTTATACCAAGCTTTACACTTAAATTGATCAGCCCATTTAGATTTCCATAATCCCAAAAAAAATCATTTTAATTTATATTCAAATCTACATTCTTCTATAGTGTTGGGAATAAATATTCAATTCCATGAAGTGATCAAAAGTCCAATAAAATTTACTCAATAATAAATTATTCCATTCTCAACTTGAAATTTGATTGTTCCAAATAAAAATCTTCTTTATACTTCTAACTCAAATGATTGTAGCCAAAGTTTTCTATATTCATAAGAATGTGGTTCATACTTGATAAACCAAACCACTACTAGTACTTTCAAATTTGACACATGCAATAAAAACTAAATCAATCACCTCCACAAAAATAAATTAGGTTTTTTTGGAATTAGTTTTGGTCATTTCTTGACCCAAAAACAAAAAAATCAATGAAAAAAATTGGAATTCACCATAAAACAGAATCAATTGATTCTTATAAGCTTGCATTGAATACCACTTTGAATTTTCATTGCCATAACTTTTGATAGTCAGAAGATTGTTATGCATTTCACATTGTTTCTTCCCCCTTTGAACCATTACATGCAAATCTCTTTCTTTTAAAGAGATGTATTCTTGATTAGTTATAAAAATCAATCACTAACCACTATGGATGGCATTTAATCCATTTTTAAATACATCACAATGGAAATTTATGGATGACATTTAATCCATTTTAAATACATCACAATGGTAATTTAAACCATTTTCTAACACTTTAGAATGATATTTTAATCATTTAGACCATTTCATCACATGGTTCTCTAAAAATGCAAAATGTCTGCAAACATTTTATGGAACTTGTAATATTTCTCCAATGGTGCCTCTGCACCATACTCCTGGACTTCAAAAATTTCCATATCCCAATGGAAATACGTTGGAGAATGTATGCTCACACTTTCGCTACACACTCTGGTGTTGAAAGTGACTCCCATCAATAGAGTATTGGCTAGTTGCTACTCAAGGTGCTACATCGATCCACTCTCCAATGTTGCTTTTACCACCAATATGCCTCACCTAGGAGTCCTTTCTTGGCTCTCACCCTAAGTCTTTTGGCATGCAACTGGACCATTCTATTTTTCCCTGGACCATCTTCTATGGCCCCATGACAGATCTCCATATTTGCCTACTTGTAGCTAGTGGACATACACCCTACAACCAAAACTCATTAGCAAACTTAAAACCCAAATCTTTAACCTACCCAGACCTTTCATTTGCTCTAATACCAATTTGATGCTGAGCATCAAAGAACTTCTTCCAATTCTACATTTTTGTACCAAGCTTTAGACTTAAATTGATCAGTCCATTCAAATTTCCATAATCCCAAAAAAAATCATATTAATTTATATTGAAATCTACATTCTTCTGTAGTGTTGCCAATAAATATTCAATTCCATGAAGTGATCAAAAGTCCAATAAAATTCTCTCAATAATAACTTATTCCATTCTCAAGTTGAAATCAGAGTATTCCAAATAAAAATATGCTATATACTTCTAACTCAAATGATTGTAGTAGCCATCACTGATTCCATTTCCATTCGAAGCCATCATATACAAAATGATGAAGTAATAGTCAAACTCCACTGTCTGGAATCACTTAATAGACTCATTGTAAAAATCAAAATTTTCACATTCTAATCAACATGTAGGAATTGATTCATATTCCATTAAATCAAACTCCTTACCAACCCAATGCCAAAATTTTCTATATTCATAAGAATGTGGTTCATACTTGATAAACCAAACTGCTACTAGTACTTTCAAATTTGATGCATGCAATAAAAACTAAATCAATCACCTCCACAAAAATAAATTGGATTTTTTTGGAATTGGTTTTGGCCATTTCTTGACCTAAAAACAAAAAAATTGATGAACAATAATTGGAATCCACCATAAAAAAGAATCAATCAATTCTTATTAGCTGCATTGAATACCACTCTGAATTTTCCTTGCCATGAATTTTGACAGTCAGAGGGTTGTTATGCATTTTACATTGTTTCTTCCCCCTCTAAACCGTTGCATGCAAATCTTTGTCTTTTAAAGAGATGTATTCTTGGTTAGTTATAAAAGCCAACCACTAACGATAATGGATGACATCTAATCCATTTTTAAATACATCACATTGGTAATTTAAACCATTTTATAACACATTACATTGATATTTTAATCATTTATACCATTTCATCACATGGTTCTCTAAAAATGCAAAATGTCTATGAACATTTTATGGAACTTGTAATATTTCTCCAATGGTGAGGTGCCTCTACACGAAGGATGATGATATTTACAAGTGCATCTTGGTCCTCTTAGGTCCATACTTTGCAGGAGGCCTCCATGATTGTTACTCATCTTTTATGATGGTCCCACAGCCCAAATGACCATCGAGAAAACCTAGATGGAATATCTAAGAAGTGGAGAATTGTCTTTAGTGAAAATTATTCTTCTAGCTTCAAAACTAGTTTTTTTATTTCATAATACTTTCTCCTCTCGTGGAAATGAGGATGACATGTAGGATATTTTATCGCAAATTCCCTCTCTTGGAGCTTGTGAGGTCTTATAAACCTCCCTCACAAGTAATATGTTCATGATACCATATGGGGGCTTGGTTTCCTTGATATTTTATATTTCTAGGAGGTTTAAATTTCTATTTTTTTTCTCATTATTGTGTGTCATGTTATTTGGCCAAACAACATAGTGTTTTCTTCATGGCATGAAGCTAGTCAAGGTGTTGTTTTTACTTTTATCTCCCCACATGGTGCAAGAGCACATAGTGAAAAATAATGAAATAGACTTAGAAGTATTTGTGTGGCTATTTGTAATAAACCCTTGAGGTAACAAACCTAGTCAGGGTGAGCCTAGAGAACAATAAAATGAGGTTGGTAACATCATTTGACGGTCAAATAGGCTTTCTTGCCTTCTAGGATCAGTTATATAAGTGAGTCAAAATTGGTCGACACCTATTCAAACGGTTGACCAAGGACCTAAAATATCATTTTAGGTCAAATTTAAGATGAAACATGATTTGGAGTCACTTGGTGAAGATTTGAGGTGTTTTGTGCAAAAGATATAAAAGTTGCAAAAAAAGATGTAAAGTTTTGCAACTTTTTGACAAAAGTAGTCAACTTTGCAAAATAAGGGCAGAATTAGTTATGGGATGGGTTCGACTAATTCAAGAGGTTTTTAAGACATGTAAGAAGTCACTTATGGAAGGTACAACCAATCTTGGTAGGTTTTGGAGTTCATTGTTGTTCTTGCATTTCTTGTTGTCTGTACAATCAAAGCTGATATTTTAGGAAGAACTGAGTGTTATGGAATAGATTTTCTTTATTAGATTTGGTATATACTAGTCTAATTGTCTTGTATATAGTTTAATTGTATTAAATTAAGTTTTTATATATAAAGTGTTGTTCTGAAGCATTTTGTGACAAGGGTTTTGAAGCAAGAATGGCACAATCTTGATAAATTATAAGTTAAATCCATCATGGCTTTGTGGGGTGTCATGGACATGTACAATAGAAAATTTTCTAACTATATCTATCCAAAATTTCATTTTTGGTAGTATTTCATATGAGATATCGGTTTATCACTTGGAGTGTTGAGCCATCAAAACAAGGTTTTGATGCAAACCAGAGGTCTTGTGGGTGTGGATACAAGAACTAGTTTCTTAAGTGAATAGGGGAGGTGATTTCAGAAGTGTCAAAGTTAGTCTAAAATTTTACTCAAAGATTTCACCATGGAACTTTGTGGACATTCCTAAAATCTAGAAAAACCCAGGTTTCTTGGAGGTTTTGGGGTCAGGGCACTTGGAGATAAAACCTACCTATGGAAATGTGATCTTGTATGACCCATCCAAATGGGTATCTAAAATTGCAAAGATATTTGGGGCTTGAGGACCAATAGGGATGTTGGATACCTTTTATGTCAAAATCCTATAGTAGGAGAAGCAAGGGTGCTAGTTGTGGTATAAGGGTTTATTGGAGAAAGCTAAAGAACTTTAGAATTGGATTGATTTGGATTTTCCTAGACCATGGAGGGAATGAATCCAACCTTAGGAGACTTGGAAAGGTCCTAATATACTTAGTCTTTGGAAGGTTAAGGAAATCCCTAAATGAGTTTTGTTGACCAGACTACAAGAGCACAAACCATACTGCATCATAATGGTATTAGAGAAGGATTTAGAGAAGTTTATGTCAAACACAAAGGAATCTATTTTCTTAGGAGAGACAGAACTGGAACCATGACTCCCAAGGCTTTGAATACATATGTTGTTAAGAAAATCATCCAAGAAATGTTGAATGCTCAAAAACAAGAAGTGAAGGAAGAATAGAATAAGGGAAAAGGTAAAGGAAAGATAACAGAATGAGGAGGTATCATTGATGATGAGGATTAATCAGAGGGCACTTAATCCAACACTCTTTATGCTGCACCACCTAAGGTAGAAAATGAACAAAAGATGTTCATGGAGACTCTAAAATCTCTCAATGGAGATCACTTTGATGGATTGGTCCTTCATCATGAGAATATTAATGGAGAATAATTACTAGATTGGATAAATGCTTTGAATAACCACTTTAATCTCAAGGAAGTGGTAGAAGAAAAGTTGGTTAGTGCGGTAAAGGGTAGGTTGAATGGATAAACTTTGATATGGTGGAATGTTATGTAGGAGGAAAGAGCACAACTTGGTAAACAGAAGATCACATCTTAGGAAAGGATGGTGATCAAGTTGAAGATCCAATTTCTCCTCGTAGATTATGAAGTTAAAATGTATAAAAGTTGCAAAGATTTAGACAAAAAAGACCTATATGTTAGTGATTATATAGAGGAGTTTCGTTAATTTAGTTTAAGGTAAAAAGATAATATGGGGGAAAAAAACTAGTTAGGTATCTTAATGGTTTAAGACAAAACATCCAAGATGAAATTACCATCCTAGATCTAGATTTTGCTCAGAAGTACTTTCAAATAGCTTTGAGGGTAGAAGATAAGTTGAAGAGGAAAGGGGAGCAAAGACAAAGAGGCAAAACTAAAGGAAGGTACAGAGGAAGAGGATTCTCTCATAGAGGATAGAGTTCTAGTTGTAACAAGGAGAATATACCGCTAGAAGGAAGTGGGGAAAGCCAAGTAAGAGGTAGTAGGGGAAACTATAGGGGTAGAATCACATCAAGATAAAGACTTGGAGGACAAAGTTGAAGTACTACTATATTCACAAGGAAATATTACCATTGTGGACAAGTTGAGCACCATGGGAAGATGTTATTATAGGAATTTCAATACACAAACAATGGAGAAGAGGACTATAATAACTAAAGAGGATGAGGCTAGTAGTGTGACAAAACCCATGGGCAAGGAAGGACTATTATGTTAAGGAGATACTTTGATGCTAAGGAGGACTTTAATTAAGATACCTTAGCACAAGGAGCTACCACAAAGGAAGGATATTTTTAGGACCACATGAAAATAACATGGAAAGGTATGTAAAGTGATAGTGGATTCTGGTTCAACTAAAAAATATTATCTATTTGGAGATGGTAGAAAATTTTTAATTGAATAGGTCACCTCATGTGAGACTATAGAAGGTATCTTGGTTAAACAAGGGTCAACATGTCATTGTAGATGAAGAAGCCTATGTAGAACTTAAAATAGGTTAATATAGAGATAAAGTCCTATGTGACATTTTTCCAATGGATGATTTCCACTTACTCTTAGGATGTCCTTGACAATTTGATATTAAGGTTGTGCATGAAGGGGAAAATAATATCTATGTCATATTTGAGAATGGAAGAAAATTCCAAATGGATCTATTGCCTGATGTGGTAGAAGAAAAATTAGTATGACCTAGTATCATGTTACTAGGGAGGAAGGAGTTTCTTAAAGTCCTAAAGACATAACCTGAACAAGGGGGCTATGCCATTGTGTTGAAACCAAAAGAGGAGCATACAAAACACAATGGAGTAGAGGCTTAAAAAGAAGTGAAGAACTTGTTGGATATGTATAAGGATATTGTTGCGAAAGACATACCTAACAATTTACCACCTATGAGGGATGTGAATCATCAAATAGATTTGATATAGGATCTACCTTACCAAACAAGGCAGCTTATAAGACGACCCCTACTCAAAATGAGGAAATAGGCAAATAAGTTCAAGAGATTTTGGATAAGGGTTTAATAAGGAAGAGTTTAAGTCCCTATGAAATGTCTACTCTTTTAGCTCCCAACAAAGGTGGCACATGGGGGATGTGTATTGATTCTAGAGACATCAACAAAAATATTATTAGATCAAGATTCCCCATGCCTAGAATTGAAGATTTAGTGGATTACCTAGGAGGTGTGTTGATATAATATTGTTTTGAAGTGAATAATCTATAATAGAACAATCATTATTTTGTCAATGATGTCAAGCCTGCTACCTACTAGTGAGACAGTTGTTTTTTGGTTTGAAAGCTATCATTTAGTTGATTGATGAAGAGGATTTGAAAAGAGGAGATAACAATAGTACCAAGAGAAAGGTTGAGTTATTTGGTATGTAAAAGAAGCACTAAGAACAAGTAAGTATACTTTTGTGTATTGTTTATCTACTCAAAATATGGAATGAAAGATTACTCAAGTTAAGACTGGAAGAAGATCAAGTCTGAAAAGTGTTTGTGGAGACTTGTTGAGTAGTTAGTGCAAACCAAATAGAAATTAGTGGAAGTCAAGTGAAAAACAAGAGGTAGTTGAGCAAAGATAAAAATCAGTGCAAGTCAAGTGATTGTCAGTATATGCTGAGTAAATTTTAGTTGATTATGAGCATCAGTAAAATTTAGTGTTTGCCAAGTAAACTAGTGTTGGCCAAGTGGACGAAAAATTTAGAAGCTAAGTGACAATATATTGATGTTGAGTGTGAGTATTTATGTTAAATCAAGGATTTGAAAAAATTGAGATGACTATTTTGTTTTCTTGAATTGTGTGAAGCATGTGGAAGATAACTATGATGAGTTGGTGGCATAGGATTCAAGGTAAACCATTTTGTGGCAAATTCAAGGAAGATTCAGGAAGAAGTTTCTAGAGGAACCAAATGGAAAAGTGGGTGGATTCATTATATCCTACCTAATCCTATCTAACCCTAAAATGGACAATTATGGTTAAGCAACAAAAGATCTTAATTCTTTATTTATAGAAAGAATTGTTTAGAAGAGAAGGTTGACATGTGCAAGAACCTAAGGAAGACAAGGAGTCTAGGGTATTGCTTCACTAGATGGTCAAACAAAAGTGGCTACAATTTGCATGCAAAGAAAGAAGGCTTAAGAGTATGAATGCTTGAAGGGTGAACAAGCTATCGGAGCTTAAATGTGTGAAAGCCAAGAAAAATAGAGGACTAAAACAGAGATCTATAATCTATAAGTGAGTTGTAATTTGTTATCAGATCAAGCCTTACTATTACATTATAATCATTATATCAGTCTAGGGTAAATCCGTTGGATTAAGGTTGACCTAATAGTCATTTGTAAATTCTTTAATTGGGTGAGATTCTAATGGAATGGTCTAAAGTCCTCTAACAAGGCTCACTCCTAATAGGGTGATTGAAATCCTCTAACTAGATCACATTTAACAATGTGTATTGTAATCTTTAACAGGGTTAGCCTTTCACAGGGCATCACTTCAGAAGAGTGAGAATTAGTAGCATGTTACTAGTGGTTTTTTCTAATTTGGGTTTCTATGTAAAATCCTTGTGTCAAATGTATTATTGAATCTATTATGTTTCATGTTTACATTTTAGCAAAGTTGTTTTGACCTAGGACAATAAGCTACAAAGTTTAAGTATTGTATGATCTAATAGATGCATGCATAATAATGTTTTATGAATATGGGTCTACTAAGTATTGAAAAGTTTTATTTGTACATATGGACCTTGGATAAAAGATTCACCCCCACCCACCCCCCCACCCCCCCCCCCCCTCCAAGTTATCCTAAATAATTCCAACAATTGGTATCAAAGTGTCATAGTGCTTAAGGGGACTAGTTTGAAGGTACTAGAAGCAAAAGATCAAGATGTCTAAAAGAAAGGTACCCAAGCTTAATAAGGAGAACTTCCCTGCATGGAAAATTCTAATGAAGCTACCCCTAGGAGGTCTTGAAGACCAGACACAATCTACCATCATCACTAAGCATGTCAACCCTATTGGAGCCCTAACTATTGATGATCTAAAAAAGAAGAAAGAACATGATTAGGCAATGTCGAAGAATTCCTATGCCCTAAGTTATTATGAGTTTGATGATATCAAGGGTTGTGATATTGCAAAGAAGATGTGGGATGCTCTTTACACTATTTATAGAGGAGATGAAAATGTCTTGGGAGCTAAATCTAAAAATCTTAGAGGTAAGTTCAATGCTAAAAGTGAAGAAGGTATATTCCTTGGCTATTCCACAAGAAGTAAAGCTTATAAGTGTTTAAATACTAACACTAGCAAAGTTGTGGGAAGCGCAAATGTGAAATGAACATTTATGAATGGCATATTAGAACAAGAGGTATACATAGAATAGCTAGAAGGATTTTTTGATGTTAACAACAAGATCATGGTATGTAGACTACACAAAGCTTTGCATGGTTTAAAGTAAGCCCCAAGAGCATGGTATGAAAGGCTTTATAATTATCTTGTGAAGATTTGATTGAGAAGACCAATGATAACAACAATCTATACTTGAAGATAGAAGGAGGTAAAGGTATTTTACTAGCTTAATTTTTTGTTGATGATATCATATTTGGAGGTCAAGATAAATTATGAAGGCATTTGCAAATGAAATAAAGAAATAATTTGAGATGTCTATGTTTAGAGAGATCAAGTTCTTTGTTGGTTTGCAAGTATATCAGATGAAATATGGTATATACATCACTCAATCTAAGTATGTGAAGGAAATATTGAAAACTTTTGGATTAGAATATTCCAAACCAGTTAGCACACCTATGGTTATAGGACACAAGTTGTCAAATAATGATGATTCGGCTAATATAAATCAAAAATTGTATAGGTCTATGATTGGAAAATTGTAATATGCAGTACACAGCACACCTAATGTTGCATTATCTATTGGGATTGTTACAATGCTATCTGCTAATCCTAAGGAGAATCATTTGATGGTTGTTAAGAGAATAATGAGACATCTAAAAGGAATAGAAGATTATGGTCTATACTACAAGAAAATTGAGAAAATTGAGTTAAGAGGCTACACTAATGTTGATTGGGTTGGAAACATTGATGATAGAAAGAGCACAAGTGGAGGAGTATTTTCTTAGGGAAGAGGTTGGTCACCTGGACTAGCAAGAAACAAAATTGCATATCTCAATCTATTGTTGAAGTTGAATATGTGGCTGCTATAGTAAATTGTACAAACGTTGTATGGATCAAACAGCTACTCAAAGGTATGAAGGAGGAAATCACTAAACCTATGGTACTTTATTGTGATTATACAAGTATTATAAATATATAAAAAAAACCCTATGAAGCACACAAAGAATAAGCACATTGCAATCAAGTATCATTACTTAAGGGAGTTAGTTCAAGACAAAAAAGTGAGGATGGAATATGTGAATACAAAAGAGTAGATAGTTGATATCTTCAAAAAAGAATTACATAAGGATGCTTATGAGTATCTATGAGGTAAACTAGGGGTAATACCCCTATCCAAAGCTACTTATGAAGAATAAGTAGTGCCTTTCAGTCACATGTAAGGTGACAAGGGTAGAATCTGGAACTAGCTATATCTACGTACAGAAAAATGACAATTCTTAGGCATTTTATCAATGAGGGAGAAATAAAATTGAAGAAATACATCTACCTTGTAAGAGGGAGAAAGTACTAAGGGAGATATAAGTCAGATGGAGAAGATATAAGTTAAAAGAAGCTTAAAAGGGACTAAAGCTCACATTAACCTACATAGAGGAAGGACATATACTACACTAATAGAGGGAGAAATTTCAAAGATTTATTTTCTTTTTGGTATTGTTGTTGGTATTAGTTTTCCATCAATGCCAAAGAGGGAGATTATTGATATAAAATTGTTTTGAAGTGAAGAATCTATAATAGATCAATCATTATTTTGTCAATTATGTCAAACCTACTACCTACTAGTGAGAGAATTTCTTTTTGGTCTGAAAGATATCATTTAGTTAATTGATGAAGAGTATCTGAAAAGAGGAGATAGCAATATCACCTAGAGAAAGGTTGAGTTATTTGGTATGTAAAAGAAGCACTAAGACTAAGTAAGACATTGATACTATAATGTATTGTTTATCTACTCAAATTTTGAAATGAAAGATTACTCATGTTGAGGCTAGAAGAAGATCAAGTATGAAAAGTGTCTACCAAGCCTTGTCGAGTAGTCAGTGCAAGCCAAGCAAAAATCAGTGGAAGCTAAGTGAAAAACAAGAGGTGATGAGCAGAGATGAAAATTAGTGCAAGCTAAGTGATTGTCATTATATGCTGAGTAAAGTTTAGTTGATGTTGAGCATCAATAAACTTTAGTGCTTGCTTAGTAAACTATTGTTGGTCGAGTAGAAGAACAATACAGAAGTTGAGTGACAACATATTGATGTCGAGTATGAATATTTATGTTAAATCAATGATTTGATGAATCTGAGATAACTATTTTATTTTCTTGAATTGTGTGAAGTATGTGGAAGATAACTATAATGAGTTGGTGATAAGGTAAACTATTTTGTGGTGAATTCAAGGAAGATTGAGGAAGAGGTTTCTAGAGGAACCAAATGGAAAAGTGGGTAGATTCATTGTATCCTACCTAATCCTACCTAACCCTAAAATGGATTATTATGGTTAAGAGACAAAAGATCTTAATTCTTTATTTATAGAGAGAGCTAGTCATAAGAAAAGGTTCTCATGTGCAAGAATATAAGAAAGACAAAGAGCCTAGGGTATTGCTTCATTTAGTGGCCAAAAAAAAGTGATTGCAATTGACATCCAAAGCAAGAAGGCTTAAAGTATGAATGCTTAAAGGGTGAACAGCTATCAGAGCTTAAGTGTGTGAAAGCCAAGCAAAATAGAAGAGTGAAATAGAGATCTGTAATCTATAAGTGAGTTGTAATTTGATATTAGATCAAACCTTACCCTTACTTTCTAATCATTATATTAGTCTAAGATAAATCCTTTGGATTAAGGTTGACTTGATAGTCATTTGTAAATCCTTTAACTGGGTGGCATTCTAATAGAATGGTCTAAAGTCCTCTAATAGGGCTCACTCTTAACAAGGTGATTGAAATCCTCTAACCAGGTCACATTCAAGAGTGTGTATTGTAACCTTTAATAGGGTTGGCCTTTTATAAAGCGTCACTTCAGAAGAGTGAGAATTAGTAGCATGTTATTGGTGGTTTTTTCCAAATTGGGTTTCCACATGAAATCCTTGTGTCAAATGTGTTGTTGAATCTATTATGTTTCATGTTTACATTTTTGCAAATTTGTTTTGACCTATGACAGTAACCTACAAAGTTTAAGTATTGTATGATCTAATGGATGCATCCATAATAAGGTTTTATGGACATGGGTCTATTAAGCATTGAAAAGATTTTTTTTTACTTAAGGACCTTGGGTAACTAATTCAACCCCCTCTTAGTTATTCTAAAGAATTCCAACAATTGGTATCAAAGCACCATAGTGCTTAAGAGGACTAGTTTGAAGGTATTAGAAGCAAAATATCAAGATGTCTAAAAGATAGGTACCCAAGCTTAATAAGGAGAACTTCACTGCATGAAAAAGTCTTATGAAGCTACACCTAGGAGGTCTTGGACACCTTACACAATCTACCATCATCATTGAGCATGTCAATCGTACTTGAGTCCTAACTATTGATGATCTAAAAAAGAAGAAAGAATAAAATCAACCAATGTTGGAGATTTCCTCTGTCCTAATTTATTCTGAGTTCAATGAAATTGAGGGTTGTGATACTACAAATAATATGTGGGATGCTCTCACACTGTCTATGGAGGAGATGCAAATGTCATGAGAGCTAAATCTAAAAGTCTTAGAGGTAAGTTTGATGCTAAAAGTGAAGAAGGAATATTCCTTGGCTATTCCACAAGAAGTAAAGCTTATCAATGTTTAAATACTAACACTAACAAAGTTGTGGAAAATGAAAATGTGAAGTCAATATTTATGAATGACATATTAGAAGAAGAGGTTTACATAGAACAACCAAAATAATTTGTTGATACTAACAACAAGAACATGGTATGTAGAATATATAAAGCTTTATATGGTTTAAAGCAAGCCCAAGAACATAGTATGAAAGGCTTTACAATTACCTTGTGAAGATTGGATTTGAGAAGATTGATGATAACAACAATCTATACTTAAAGATAGAAGGAGATAAAGTTATTTTACTAGCTAAATTTTTTGTTGATAAAATCATATTTGGAGGTCAAGATGATTATGTAAGGCATTTTCAAATTAATTGAAGGAAAATTTTGAGATGTATATGTTTGGAGATATCAAGTTCTTTGTTGGTTTGCAAGTATATCAGATGAAATATGGTATATACATCACTCAGTCTAATTATGTGAAGGAAATGTTGAAAACTTTTGAATTAGAAGATTCTAAACTAGTTAGCACACCTATGGTGATAGGAGAAAAATTGTTAAAGAATGATGACTCAATTGATGTGAATCAAACATTATACAGGCCTATGATTGGCAAATTGCAATATCTAGTACATAGTAAACCTAACACTTCATTATCTATTGGGATTGTTGCAATATTTTCTACTAATCCTAAGGAGAACCATTTGATGGTTGATAAGAGAATAATGAGATATCTAAAAGGAACTAGAAAAGTATGATCTATACTACAAGAAAAATGATAAATTTGTGTTGATAGCCTACACTGATGCTAATTAGGCTGGAAACATTGATGATAGAAAGAGCACAAGTGGAGGAGTATTTTTCTTAGGAAAGAGGTTGGTCACCCAGACCAATAAGAAACAAAATTGTATATGTCAATCTAGTGTTGAAGCTAAATATGTGGTTGTTTCACTAAATTGTACAAACATTGTATGGATCAAACAGCTACTCAAAGGTATGAAGGAGGAAATCACTAAACCTATGGTACTTTATTGTGATAATACAAGTGTTATAAATATATCAAAGAACTCTATGATGCACATAAAGAGTTAGTTCAAGACAAAGAAGTGAGGATGGAATATGTGAATACAAAAGAGTAGATAGTTGATATCTTCACAAAAGCATTACCTAAGGATGGTCATGAGTATCTAAGAGGTAAACTAAAGGTGATACCCCTATCCAAAGCTACTTAAGAACCATAAGTAGTGCCCTCCATCAATCAAGTTGAAAGTTGTATCTTACAACCTGATGCAGTGGATATTATTTTAGGAGCTGCATAAAGTAATGAAGGAACTAAATTAGAAGATATACAGTTGCATGTAAGGTGATTGAGGGAGAATCTAGAGTTGAATATATCTACATACAAAGATGACAAGTCTTTGGCATTCTTGTCAAAGAGGGAGATATAAAACTAATGAAATACATCTACCCAGTAAGAGGGAGAATGTACTAAGGGAGATATAAGTCAGAGGGAGAGCATATAAGTTAAAAGGAACTTGACAAAGCTCACATTACCCTACACAAAGGAAGGATGTATACTAAAATTATAGAGAGAGAAATTTCAAAGATTTATTTTCTTTTTGGTATTGTTGTTGGTATTGGTTTGCCATCAATGCCAAAGAGCGAGATTGTTGATATAAGATTGTTTTGAAGTGAAGAATCTGTAATAGAACAATTATTATTTTGTTAGTGATGTCAAACCTATTACCCACTAGTGAGACAATTTCTTTTTGGTCTAAAAGATATGGTTTAGTTGATTGATTAAGAGGATTTGAAAAGAGGAGATAAAAATAGCACCTAGAGAAAGGTTGAGTTATATGGTATGTAAAAGAATCACTAAGACCAAGTAAGACATTAATACTATAGTTTATTGTTTATCTACTCAATGTCTAAAATGAAAGATTACTCAAGTCAAGATGAGAAGAAGATCAAGTATGGAAAGTGTCTACAAAGCCTTGCTGAATAGTCAATGCAAGCCAAGCAAAAATCAATGGAAGTCGAGTGAAAAACAAGAGGTGTTGAGGAAAGATGAAAATCAGTGCAAGTCAAGTGATTGTTAGTATATGCCAATTAATTTTAGTTGATTTCAAGCATCAATAAACTTTAGTATTCATCAAGTAAACTAGTGTTGGCTGAGTAGAAGAATAGTGTAGAAGTTGAGTGATAGCATATTGATGTTGAGTGCCAGTAGTTATGTTAAATTAAAGATTTGACAAATCTAAGCTAACTATTTTGTTTTCTTGAATTGTGTGAAGATTGTTGAAGATAACTATGATGAGCTGGTGGCACAAAATTCAAGGTGAACCATTGGTAAATTCAAGGAAGATTGAGGAAGAAGTTTGTAGAAGAATCAAATGGAAAAGTGGGTAGATTCATTGTATCCTACCTAGTCCTACCTAACCCTAAAATGGATGATTGTGGTTAAGTAGAAAAAGATCTTAATTATCTATTTATAGAGACAACTAGTCAGAAGCAAAGGTTTTCATGTGAAAGCACCTAAGGAAGACAAGGAGTCTAGCATATTACTTCATTCAATGGCCAAACAGAAGTGACTACAATCAGCATGCAAAAAAAGAAGGCTTAAGAGTATACATGCTTGAAGGGTGAACAAGCTATCAGAATTGAACTATGTGAAAGCCAAGCAAAATCGAGGACTAAAACAAAGATCTATAATCTGCAAGTGAGTTGTAATTTGTTATCAAATGGAGCCTTATTGTTACTTTATAATCATTGTATCAGTCTAGGGTAAATCCTTTGGATTAAGTTTGACCTAATAGTCATTTGTAAATCTTTTAATTAGGTGACATTATAATGGAATGGTTTAAAGTCCTCTAATAGGGCTCACTCCTAACAGGGTGATTGAAATCCTCTAACTAGGTCACATTTAATAGTGTGTAGTGTAACCTTTAATAGGGTTGGCCTTTCACAGGGCATCAATTTAGAAGAGTAAGAATTAGTAGCATGTTACTGGTGGTTTTTCCCAAATTGGGTTTCCATGTAAAACCCTTGTGTCAAATGTGTTATTGAATCAGTTACGTTTCATGTTTATATTCTGCAAAGTTGTTTTGACCTAGGATAGTAACATACAAAGTTTAAGTATTGTATGATCTAATGGATACATGTATAATAAGGTTTTATGGATATGGGTCTCCTAAGCATTGAAAAAAATTATTTGTACACCTAGACCTTGGTTAACTGATTCATGTCCACCCCCCCACCCCCCCCTACAACTATTCTAAAGAATTCCAACAAGGTACTTGTTATTTTTCCAAATTTGACTTAAACTTTAAATACCACCGAATCAAAATTATGCCTGGAGATGAGTGGAAGAAAACTTTTAAAACTAACTAAGGCCTATATGAATGGTTGTTGATGCCTTTTAGTTTCACAATTACACTAGTACCTTCATTAGGCTAATGAATGAGGTACTTATGGATTTCATATGTAATTTTGTTATTATTTATCTTGATGACACACTAATCTTTAGCAAGAAAATGGAAGAGCATTTATAACACTTGGATATAGTCTTGAGGAAGCTTCATCAAGAGAAGCTAATAATTAACTTGGAAAAGTGTGATTTTCTTAAAACTATACTAGTATACCTTAGTTTTGTTATGTCCCAAGGAAGTTTGAAAATGGTTAAGTCTAAAGTAGAATCCATTTTGAAAATTCCTACTTCTAGATCAGTAGGAGATGTTAGGATTTTTCATGATTTGGCATCCTTCTATAGGAAGAACACAAGGAACTTTACTCATGTCATGGCACCCATTCTTGACACCATCAAAAAGGGGATCAAATACAAGTTTGTATGGACCCCTAAAGTAGATGAGAGCTTTAAATTATTGAAGAAAAAGGTAGCAGAGTTTCCAATCGTCAAGTTGCCTAATTTTAACAAGACATTTATAATAGAATGTGATGCTAGCAACTTGATCATTGGGGTAGTGTTAAGTCAAGAGGATCATCTAGTAGCATTCTTCTCAAAGAAGATTAGTGAAGCCAAGAAAAAGTATTCCACATATGACTTGTAACTCTATGCAATGGTTCAGTCACTCAAAATATTGAGGCATTATCTCCTTCCAAAAGAGTTAATTGCATAAATAGATAATCATGCTCTAAGTTTCCTGAATAGATAGGATAAGCTTAATCAAAAGCACCTAAAATGGGTTGAGTACCTTCAAGCATATACCTTCACTATAAAGTACAAGAAGAGAACCTCAAACAAGGTAGTTTATGCCTTTAACAAGAGAGTGATGGTAGTGCATGAAATTCAAGTCCAAAGTGTGGGTTTTGACAACATCAAAGGTCTATATGCTGAAGATAAATACTTTATAGAAGCATATAAGGTTTGTTCTAATTTTGCTAATGGTTTTCATATGGATTATGTTGACTACATGTTACAAGAAGGATTTCTCTTCAAGGGAAAATAATTATACATACCAAAGGTATACATGAGGATCAATATCATCAAAGAAAAGCACCAAGGTAGCCTTGGAGGTCACTTGGTATAGATAAGACATTAGAACAGGTGAATGGGTCTTACTTTTGGCCTAAGATGTATCAAGATTTCAAGAAGATTGTAGAATAGTGTACTATTTATTAGAGAGGGAAAGGAACCTCATAAAGTGTTGGACTCTACCAACCCCTAACAATTCCAACTAGGCCTTTGAAATGCCTTAGTATGGACTTTGTCCTAGGACTATCTAAAATAGTGAGGAGGTATGATTGTGTTTATGTTCTTATTGATAGATTTAGAAAGATGGCACATTTCATACCATGAAAGAGCACAAATGATTCTTCATATACAGTAGGCTTATTCTTCAAATAGGTTGTGAGGATTCATGGTTTTCCTCTTAGTATTGTAAGTGATAAGGACATTTTTGTGGGAATTTTTTAGAGGATATTGTGGAAGAAAATTGGCACCAATTTTTATTTCTCCTCTATATATCACCCACAACTAGATGGCCAAACTGAAGTGGTTAATAGTTCTTTAGGAAACTTGTTATGAACCTTAACCAAGCAAAATGAGAAAGGGCAAGAATTAGTGATTGGACAAGTAGAGTATGCCTATAATGAATCTGTGAATAGGAGCACATGGAGGATACCTTTTGAAATTGTTTATGGGTATCATCTTAGGGTAGTTTTGGAACTTAGATATGCTAGAGATATGGAGAAGAGAAGTTCTCTAAGAGAAAATTTTGCTAAGATTATTAAAGATATTTATGAGTAGGTTTAACAAGCTTTGCAAAAGAGTGTGAAAATGTACAAGGACCAAGAAGATAAAACTAGGAGAGAAGTTAAGTTCAAAGTAAGAATTTGTTCATGGCTTACCTTAGGAGGGAAATATTTCCAAAAGGACAACCCACTAAGTTACTAATGAAGAACATTGGGCCACTTAAGATATTTCATAAGTATGGTGACAATGCCTATGACCTTGAACTCCCACCTAGCTTGGGAATATCTCCAATTATTAATGTATGT